>JAULUF010000012.1:17000000-17492500 GCA_031834385.1 Semotilus atromaculatus
CGTTTCTGAAAGGACGTAATGGGCTCTCACTGGGGGACCTTTGACCCACAGCCTTAAGCTACAGTAGAAATGTGATCAGTACAGCTTAGATTTTGCAGTCTACTTAGGGACATTTCAAGGTTGTTTGATGAGACACCTCTAGAGCGATATCAGTGCACTTTGTTCTGGGAAACTGTAATATTTAATAGTTGTCTTTTAAGTGAAATGAAAGTAAGAAGCCTCTGAAACAGCCTCCAGAGTTCTCATAAAAAGCGGTCTACAAAATCAACATTTATTCGCATATGGTAATTAACTTTTGAATTTCCCTGTTTATTTTACTTTAAATTGTTGAACTGTAAAGATGTTAAGTTAACACTTCACTTATCGCTGAGTTTTACTGATCTGTTCTGAGTCTCTTATTCTGAAATGATCATTTATAATTGCCAGATAGGATGTTGTTGTTGTCAATTTTTCCTGATTGACATGGTTGAGCTGAAGGCCTAAATTTCCTTCTTCTCGATTAAATAAAGCGTGAATATAACCAAATTTCAGCTTAGCTTTTAAGGCGAGTAGACGTGCAATGCTTTGGCCTACTTTTATAATGTTACCTCTAATTATCAGTGATGGATGTTCCATATTTATCTCTGAATGAGCCTGACCTAGCAGCGAGTTATTGTACTGTGTTTATCGTATCTAGATTTAGCTTGTTGTTTGCTCAGGCAATTTAGATGCCTGTAATTATTTTGGTATATATTTCCAAGTATTAATGCACGGGGGTCAGTGCTTTTGAATTGTAGTGTTTGCAGTCAGTTATTTGGATGTGAAAATGAATGACGTTAGTGGCTGCGTTTCCATGTGATTAAATGCATGTTGGAGCTCATGTAAAAAAAAAAAAATAATTGAATTTGATTTGAACATTGTGTTGTGAGATAGGGTGCATTTTATTATTTTCTAAAATAAAGTGGCAGTAGTGGCAAATAGTAGCAGTAGTAGCATACAAATAGGATTGAAGAGATTTGCCATGTCTGGAGGCATGAAGAGAAGGGAAAAAATTGTTTTTATTCATTTATAAACTATTTAATTCATTTCAATAATTTATACATTCATTCATTCTTTTTTGTATGAATATTCCCTGAAAATATGGTTGTTGGCCACCATGTATAGGTTATTTAATTATTTACTTTTTTATTATTAAATGTTTTACAACCATATACTGCCAGAAACCTCATATCTCCAAAAATGTAACTTTTCAGGAAATGAAAAAAACAACAACAAAACACCACAATGATGTAAAAGTTGATATTGTGGCATTATGTATGGTCAGAAACGTGCATGTGCCATTATATTGTTTAGGCTACATTTGACCAAAATCCAGTTGAAATAGTTACAAGGTTTTTGACCAGCAAATTTCTGAGAATTTTGGACATACCGGTACGTGTTTTGTCCATCAGATGTCCCCTCAAGGATAGTAAAACCTGAGATCACTACATTGTAGGGACCAGCCACCGATCCTTACGAGAGAAATGGATTAATAAACGTACTAAATGATGGCTATTTGAAAAATGCAAAAAGGATTCTGTGATGGATAGGTTTAGGAGATAGAAAATAAATTTTGTAAAGTATAGAAATTATATATATATATATATATATATATATACATCCATTGGTCATCCAGGCCCATCATCTCCATATGTGTGTGTATATGATGATGGACCTGACCTGAGGGAGTGACATCTGTAATGATTTCTGTATGCATTTCCCAGGTCCATTTACCAAACCCACAATGCATTTCCCTCATCATTTTGATCTTACTGGTAACAAATCAATTTAACATGGTCTCCTTTATAAATGCCAGTGCATGACATTCTCTGCCAAACAAGTTCTGCATATAAATGGATTTGCAGCCAGACAAGTTCTCATCTGTACTTCATCTTGGGGAATGATGGTCGAAAAATTGGATGTTAGCGGTAATTTTCAGCATAAGTGCTTCTGTGATTTGTACTCATATAAAAATATGGTGGAAGTTAAAGGTGCTGCTTTATTCTACTGTCAGGAGCAGCACCTGTTTCAGAGTTTTAGTGTCGTGTTTCCGCCTCTGGCGGTGGGAACAGTGGTTTGTATGGATCCTGTGACTAGTTTAATTGCCTGAGTGTCTTCCATGGCTGTCATGGGAGACCATCCTTCCTGCTGGGAGATGTCAACAGTTCGGCAGCTTCTGTGCATATATGCATGAGGGGAATTGCGGAGATGTTGCTTCTGAGATGTTGCTTCTGTTGTAATTTCATAAGAATATTTAGCTTAGGGCTTTATGCACTCTTGTCATATTCTGGGACAAGACAACAATGGCATTCTGAGAATAGATTCAACCAGAATTGATAATGTTTTTTTTTTTTGTGTTTATCTAGTGTTTTGTTGTTTTGCTTTGTTCTGTTGTGTTATAGGTGAAAGTTCTTACTTGAAAATCGAACAGTTCCTGAATATGCTGAATATGCAATTAAACACTATTTCAGCTTCCTGTTTACCATATATGGGCTGCCCAGTGAACATGCAAAATGATGGACATGTGGAAAGTTGCCCAAACTGTTCGGATTGGCTGATTGTAGAATCTGATGGCATCGGGTCACGTTATTTAGTCTAGTGCTTTCACAGAGACAGGTGAGATATTTCAAGACCCATGTTTCAGTGACGTCTATCAGGTAATGTGGATCTTTTCTAAATGTGCCATTCCTTAAAAAACATCCATTACAGCACTTTGAAATGCTCATCTTGGTAAGTCAAGAAACTCATAAACTCCTCCAGGTTTTCTTTGTTTTAAGAGTTATAAGCTTTGCTGTACATTATTTTGCGTCATATGGAAGAAACTGGTAGCAAAGAAAGCTGTGGAAGATGCAAAGGCTGCCCTTCAAATTGGTGATCGTGGGGCATTACAGCATGGAAGAGGGTTTTGGGCTTAGTTGAGCTCCTCCTAAAATGGCACAAGACAGCCCCAGCTCAAAGGAGGAAGCTGGTAGTCAACGAGGTGTGAAAGCAGGAGGAGAGGATGAGGTGTATAAAGGCCATTTCCCAGGCTATAGGCAGAGAGAATGGATGAGATGGGAGAGTGTGGAACAACGCAAGACGGGCTGTCAAGACCTTTGGTCAATGGAACATAGTAGGATCAGTTTCCATATCAGGTCAACATATGATGTTCTCCCATCACCACAGAACCTAAACATCTGGTTAGGAGAGAATCTAGAGGATCATGTTCATCACCTTCCACATTAAGGCACATTTTGACAGGACACTGCTCATTCACACTGAGACACAAATAATTACTGTAATTTTTGCTGTTGACAGTTGCTTTTATACAAATATTTAAGGTTTGCAGGAATCAAACGCATGACCTTGGTGGTGGTAGCGCGTGTGGTTATTTAATCAGTGTGGAAACTCTCAATCGTTGCCTTCTCTTTGGAAGTCAACAGTGGATTATGGACTCCGACGAGCTGCCCCCTTTGCTTCTCCAATCTTCTCCTCACACTCGGCCGCTCGCTGGTCATTTGTCTGTGTCAAGGAGTTGCCCACGCGTACCCCCCCCACCCAGAGCAGCAGCTTGAAATGAGATTCACTTGACTGCATAATCTCTCTTCATTGAGCTGGATGTGGATTAATTGCCCAATCCCCGATCACACAGCCAATCACACACCACTTCCACTGGAAGCTTCTGAGAACCAACCTGTGTCAACTGACTTTATAGGAGAACAATGAGAACAATATGAGAACAATGATGCCAATGAGTTCTGACTATTAATTTGATTCAATATTAAGATGGCTGTTAAGTCTATGTTAATCACAAACTGGATTTGATATGCAGATTTTATTCCATAAAAGTTTCATATTTTATTTTTACATAATTATTATGAATTATCAATCAATATATTGAATAACAACAACAAAAACTATCATTATTATTTGTATTGTAATATAATAATTTATAGTAATAATAACTATAGGACTAATGCATTACAAAAATAAGCCTTAATTTGAGGTTGTTGTTTTTTGCAGTACTTTATGGAAATTATAAAAAACACAGTCTGCTTTAAAAAAAAAACAAAAAAAAAACAAGCATTTATTTCTGAAAAAATTAATCATTTAATTTACTACAACTTAATGCTAAAATTGTGTTGTTGTTTTTTAATATTACATTAGATTTTGGCAGATTGTATTGTTTAGATTTTATTGTTAGTTTCATTTAAAGCTTCTTCTAAGTAGCTTTTTATTAGATGTTTCTATAAATTATTTCATAAAAATAGACACAAATGAGATTGCTGATATACGTAGAGCTACACAAGATAGCAGCTCAGACAATTTGGTCTTTGAAGAGTTTGAAGAGAAATGTTATACTGTTTAAATTCTATTGTTTAAATGTTATAACTTCTGTAATAATTTGGTATCTTGAGAGAAATGCTTTTCTCTTTTTCTCTCTCTCTCTCTTTTTCCTGTGGGAGATTGGCCACCATTACCCCCCCCCCCCCCAGATCAATATGTCAGTCACATCTACCGTAAAACCGTATGTCAGTGTTGAAGGACTGTCTTGTATTTAACACATCATTCAAAATGATACGACTAAAGCCTCACCTCATCAATAATGCCAGTCGTCTTACATATAACAGCATCCAAGTCTATCAATGTTTTCCCATCAACATGGTCACATGCTTCAGTTAAACATGCTCAGATGTGCTGTTAAACATATGAGCATGAAATTATGCATCTGACCAGAAATGATGATGAATATATTATTATATATTGTACAGCAGGATGTACATCTCATAATAATTACAATACTGTGTAATAAAACATTTATTTATTATTTTATTTTTAAGGAATATCAGACAATATCACACAACTTTTCATTCATGTTTTAATTTTAAAATAATATGTTTGCATATTACCACTATACGTCCCATATGTTGACACTTTAACAGCACACTAGTGAACACTACATGATGATACATCCTCTGTTTTAACAGCTTGCTTTGAGGAGGACGATAATAACCCAGTAACAGCTCTGGACCAGGATATAGCACTAGATTTTATATTTATCCAAAAAAAAAAAAAGAGAACACACACACACACTCTCTTTGGGGGATATTTAGCTGTTATATTTAGTGTTACCACACTTGTTTCCTTTACTCCTGCTTCAGGGTGAAATATAAGACATCAGGTGTCACAAATTATTTCATGTCATTGTTTTTTTTATATAATTTATATATAAATTGATTTTACACTTTTTTATGTTAAAAATTCCACGCATGCATGCTTGTGTACTACTAAAAGTGCACATAAATGCATTTTTAATTTACACTCAGATCATAGCATACTAAGATTTTTTTTTTGTTCTATACTTTTTTTTTATTTTAAGCAATAACAGTACGTTGAAGATTTTGTCAACATTTTTGTGGTCTTTTATATGCTAGTGTACTCAAATAAGTGATTTTTTTTTTTAGCAGATCCATGGGCAAACTGACCAAAAATCATTGATCTGTTTGTTGGTTCTGTTGAATGCAAGAAAGCCATGGATATTATTTAGTTTAAGAACTCAAGGGATCACCGAACGGTCATGGTTGAACGATTGTCATTGATTTTTACCACAGACTCGTTTGAGTGGACGCTCTTTGCCTGCCCTGTGTGTGGCAAATGTTAACGCGTGCACTCCAGGGACTGGACAGATAGCGTGTGTGAATGATAAATAGCTGGAATGAGTGAAGTTGAGAAGTCAGTATCTGCCTCGTGTCCCTGCTGTCTTTCAGCAGTCCTCCTTTCCTCTTCCTTCACCTCTCCTTCTCGCCGGTTTAATCGTCCGACACTTCACACGCTCCACCTCTCGCTCCCTGCTCCTCCACACCTCCTCCTGCTGTCCGACTAATTGATGGTTGAACACACTGGAGAGGCCTTCACTCCTTCTTTTCTATCGTTTTTTTTTAATATATCTATCCTTTCAAAGGCGATAGAGGCTCATGAGGGGCCTCTCATTCCCACTCCCCATCTCCTCAAATCATTTTTTTTTTTACTCTCTCCATTGCTACATCTCATCTTTTCTTCATTATTCATTAAGTTTCCCTTCAAAGCCCCAGAGAGAAGGCAGAGAGAGCGGGAGAGAAAAGATACGCCGCTGGTCTTCAACTCACCTGCAGGAGGGAGAGGAGAAAATGAGCAAGGGATGACAAACCGATATAATAAAATGAAAGGTATAAGCTGTGAGGTATATTGGCTGCACATCTTGATAGTTGGAAATACAGTGTATCCGATTTATTTTCTGTTTACATTTTTTAGGCATAGCTGACTCTGTTTACATTAATATATTGCTTCAAAGCATTGCAAATCGTTCTGTGCCGTGTTATCAGTAGACATGGATAAAGCATAAATGCTTTTGTTTGCTGCTGTCTAGTTGGTTTGCACTGATATCATGAGTAAAGCATACCGTAGGTTTTTCACGATCTGTGGCCAAGCAAAACAAAGCTTTCAAAATACGTTTTGTGTTCTACTTAGACTTTGAGGAAAGTTAGTTATGGACAAGTCGGTCGAGTAGTTTTGTGCATCATTTTGGGCATTTGGCCTTACTTCAAATTCAAAAATGAAGCATGTGACTATCATGGGTTTAGTTTTGTTTGGCTCTTAGGTCTGTGTCGCCTTGTGGGTCACATGAGTTTCGTTGTGCTTGTTCTACACTCTATCGTTCAATCGTTTGAAAACATTGTGAAAGTCTCTTATTCTCACCAAGACTGGTGATCATTTGATCATTTATTTGTAAAAAAAACTAAATGTTGTGCTGATTTGGTGCTCAACAAAAACATTTTTTTATTATAAATTTTGAAAACATTGTGCTGCTTAATTTTTGTAGAATCATTTTTTTTCAGGATTATTTGATGAATGTTAAGTTAAAAAGAACACTTTTATTGAAAAATAAAACTTTTGTAATGTTATACATTTCTATATTATCACCTTTGATTAATTTAATGCATGCTTGCTTAAGTATTAATTTCCTTAAAAAAAAAAAAACAACTAATCTGGGAACACTTTACTTAAAGCCCTTTTGTAAAATGCATTGTAAGACTATTTTAATGCAGTCATTTAATGCCTTGTAATGCACCTTATAATAGTCTCATGAATAATTGTAACCACACGCATAATACATTATAATACTTATCTATTCAATGAACACCTTTAGAAAGTATAATGCATTACAACACGACAAACAACCAATTTCAGAATCTGGAAATATAATGGATTTTAACTTTGCTTTCAAAAGATATAATGTATTATAATGTACATTATGGATACCTTTATAATGCTTTATACAAAAGGGCTTTAAGTAAGAGTTACCAAAAATCTTAATTACACTTTGCATTCAGAAAACATGTTATTAAATAAACCATAATGGTGCGGCAGACATTATTTACATAAACATTGACCCGCTGACTAGTTGAATGACAAGTCAGTGGCTCAATGTTTATGTAAATTATGTAAATGACTGGCAATATTCTGTACAGCATTAGTGCTCTTTGCTGCCTCAAGTAGTAAAAATAAAAGGAGACTAAATTACCAAAGATCAAATACATTTACATTAGATGTAGTGAATTGAAGATTGGGGGAACATTATAAACCTTATTAGCATGGCTCATGAATATTAATTAGATGACATCGCTTTCGCCCGGTATTCGTAACTGATTTTCTGAAAGCGGGTGCCAATCATATCAGGATTACAGCTGTTCGATTGCACTTTAGTTTGTTCGATCAAATACAGATGCTTTTCGTTGACCTCGTAAACGCGATAGAATAAATGGTGAAAATGATAGTCTTCACTCTGGTGACATATGGCGGACTTCTCCAATCATTTATTCCGCTTAAACCCCGCCCCTCCGTAGTCGACTAAAAGCTCACATTCATTTATGAGTGCAGCGCCCACATCTCAAAATTCAACAACCGATTCAAGTCCCTGCACTACTTTTTTTTTTTTTAAAAATCAGATGTATGGCTGTGTTCACACTGCAGGGGTTTAATGTTCAAAAATGCAATTTTTTTGCAAAGCCGTTCACATTTCCAATTAAATGCGACCTTTTGTGATCTCCTGTGTGAACGTGAACGTGAAATGACCCAGAAGTGACCCGCATGCGCAGAAGAGTACTCAACGGTCAATGACGTCACTTGCTGTTTGCGGAAGTAGCTAAACATGGATGTCAACGGTGGAGCTCATTCAGCAATATTAAAGTTATTTTCCCAACAGAGCATCGTCCGCCATAGTTGTTGTTCATCTTCTCATTCCCGCCTACTTCAACGCAGAATTATGACGTTTGTCAAATATCAATGACGTGCGGGTCGAATACATGTGACCTGGCCGTTCAGATTGAAGTCGCGTTTCAAAAGATCGGATACATATCGGATTTGGACCACATACCCAAGTGGCCTGGGTCGCATTTGAAAAGATCGGATCTGTGTCGTTCAGACTGTCATGAAAAGATCAGATACAGGTCGCATAGGGGCAAAAAAATCGGAATTGGGTCGTTTCAGCCTGCAGTGTGAACGTAGCCTAAGTCACTATATGGAAGAAAAGATCTGTCACAACATTAAAGCTTACTAGAAGTGTTGTTTTTGTTCACAGTCCAAGCAAAGCAAAGCTCTCAAAATATGCTTTTGCTCAGAAATTGCAGAACAATGAAGTTAGACAGAGAAAAATCAGCATTGTGCAATGAAGAAAATGAAACACTAGTGGTGATAATATTAATATGATCGAAGAAAATGAGATTAATGGTTTGTACTGGTATGCATGCAGTGTATGCAGGCAGTTAGGAATAGAGCCAGAGAGAGAGAGGGAAAGAGAGCACGACAAGCAACGAGGGCTGGCGCACGCATGACGGACGCTCCGTGAGCTCTGAGACGGCCAATCGGATCTCTTGGCTCGCCTGAGCTGCTGCAGCGGAGGAGTGAGAGAGGATTCTCCCACACACACATCCTGATCCGATCAGAGCAGCACACGCTCCACAAGGGAGCGCAGGCACACGGTGACAATGGTACGCATGGGACAGAAAGTCTGTTTGGAAACTTTACGGAACGCACCGGAGGCACAGAGACATTTGTGGACTTATATCATTAGGTAATGTGGAACATTTTCTATTCTTGTCCATCATACCGAATGTGTTTTGTGTAGTATGCAAGAGAGTGAGTTGTCTGAAGGAAGTCCGACTAGAGAAAGTGAGAAATGCTGCTATATTCAAGCATGCAGGAGACAAGGAGTCGACATCAGGATAAAAGAGATCTGTATTCAGTGTGTTCAGTATCTGTTGAGTATCTCCCGCTGCGCCGTGTGAACTAAACCCTCTACAGACTCCGTTCGGCCGCGTATGAGATGATGTGCGCTTCATCAGATTTCCAGACACAGTTGAGAGGTGCATGTCTGCGGCTTATAAGGCTTATCTTCTTACAGACGCACTTAAAATCCAGCGCTCAGCTGGAGCTCTGAGCCAGGGTCGCGCCGTCACCCAGACCAAAGGAGAGGAAGAGATCATGATGAATGCTAATAATGTTTGGGCAGATTCCACTGCCAGAGAAGAAGTTGCTGGAGGACGGTCTGCGTGTGTGTGTGTGTGTGTGTGTGTGTGTGTGGTGTCTGTCTGTCTGTCTTTCTGCTTCATGCCACTTTTCTTCTAAGGCAGCTTGTTTTCTCACTGGTACACCCTCCTCACACACACAGAGATGCGCACACAAAGCTGTTTGCTGTTCGAGACAGCGTTGCTCTATTACAGCCTCTGAAAGGATGCTTGTGGTTTCGATACAGAGTGTGTGCTGTTGGACTGTCAGTGGGTTAAATGTAAGATTTCATGAGATAGAAAGAAAACGACCGTGAAAAGAGATAAAGCAAGCTTTTTGAGTCTGCTGTGTGTGGCGAGAATGCGTTCTCGGCTTCTTCTTCTGAAATGATTCAATTTGGGCCACTTTGCAGAGGAGTTGGTTGTAGGATTTGAGGGGGATTTGATTCTCAGCAGAGAGCAGCGTTCGGCTGTCTAAATCACCCTCAGCCGAGTGACATACAGGCCTAGTTACATATGGAAATGATGTGGTCGTTTCCAAATGGGAAATTGAGTGATTCTTTACATCCTGTTACTTCATTTTGACAGAGCTGTGAGGCCACTTTTAGTGAAAAACTAAAGGCATTAGACAGCAAGCAGGAATGGAATCAAGACATGCATGGCAGATTCAAACCTGCATTCTGCTCAACATGTCTGAAATGCTATTAACACATTTTTCTTCTACTTTATAATAATGATAATAATAATTTATTATTATTATAATACAACAATAATACAAGTTTAAACTTATGAAATATTGGCCGAATGAATTCTATGTAAATAAAAAAACATGTAAATCAAAATAGTTAAATATGTATAAATGAAAAACAAACCATATGAACAAATAATAATTATTATATTTTATTTTGTTATTTTTGAGTGATCCTAAGTTTAAACCTATGAACTATAATGAATTGTATGTATGTATATATAAATATTTCAATATTTATAAATATAGTGCATTCAAATGAACCCATGAAGAAGATAATAAAATAATACTTCAATGTATATGTTCATTCATTGAGAGAAGTCTACAGACATTAGTAAATGCGGCCACTCACATCCAAATAAACAATTTTTTTAATGGTCTTCTCATGAGGACATGTGGTGTTAAATAAAGGCCACATAATAAATCCATCTTTGAACCATAACCCTGTTAACTTCTGAAAGGCAGTTCACACCAAACAAAGCAGAAAATCAAAGTGTCAGTAAGTGAATGAAACCCTTGAGATGCTATAACCTTCAGACCTGTGATACTGCTCCTCTAATTCATCTTTCACACCGCTGACTCGTCCTAATAGAGCAGAATACACAGCTTTAGTCCAGACAGCTCATTACTTCCTGTAGCCCTTTAATTAAGCAAATGCTCTTGATGCTAAAACTTGCCTGTGTCACAGTTCACAGAAAGTCATTAATAGCTTGAATTAAACTAGCATTGGAGGCTGATTTGGCTTTGCCTGCAGGAGGCTAATGTCTATACTTCTCTGTTTTGTTGTTAGCATGTCTGCGCAAGACAAATACTGTGTGGCTTATTGCTAAGTGTCGAGGCAGTGATTTCAAACAGCACTTTGAGGAGAGAAACATTGTTATGGAGACAAAAAAAAGCCTGCAATGAAGTGATTATCCTGCTGTGTGAGATTGTTAAGGATGCTTATGGTTGTCATGAAAGTACCCATTTGTCTCGGTAAAAGAGAAGAATGTAGATGAAACATGAGTATGGATCACAGAGTGCCAGTGATGGCACATGCGGTCTTCATCCTTTCAGTGTTTACTTCTACTGTTCCTTGTCATTCTTCTGTCTTTCCTTTTCTTCTCTATCTTAAATATGTTGTTCTATATGTTGGACCATACTTCCTTTCTCATCCTGATCCCTCTTATTTCCCTTTTCTTTCCCCTTGTTTTCCTGTCCTTCTGACATTTTTTTTCTGCTTCCATTTCCATTTATCTTCCCTTTACATTTTTACTGTCTCATTTCCCTTTAATTGTTTTTCTCTTTTCATCGCATTCCTCTTTTATTTGTTTCCTCTTATCTTTTCCTTCACATCCCTTCCCATATCCCCCTTTCATTGCCCCTTCTTATATCTTTCTTTTCCCTTTCAACTTCTTTCCCAGTTCTTTCACTTTTCTTTTCGGCTATTTAATTTCCATCCCTCTTCTCTTTCCCTTTTTTCACCCTTTCCTTCCCCTTTAATTTATTTTCCTCTTCCCTTTCCCTTCTCATCCCTTCCCTTCTTACTTTATAATCTTCCCTTATCTCTTTCACCCTTGTTCCTTGTCCCTCCACTTTTCTTTTCCTGTTTTATTTTTTGCTTTTTTCCATTTTCCCTTTCTTGTTGCTTGTTTTACTCCCTGCAGTTTACCCCCCCCCCATTTCCATTTCCATTTCCATTTCCCTTCCCGTTCCCTTATTTTGCTCTTCTCATCCTTTCCCTTTTTTCTTTCACCACCTCCGCCCCTTTTAATTTACCTTCTCACTCCTTCAACTTTTCCTTTCCATTTTCCCTACATGTTCCTCTTTTCCTTATCCCCTTCGGTTTATTTTCCCCTTCCCCTTTCATTTCCATTCCACTTCCCTTTTCATTTTTCTTTAACCTCTTCCTTCCTCTTTCATTATTTTCCCTCTTCCTTTTCCTTTCTCACCCTTTTCCTTTATTTTTTTCCCTTTTCATGTTCCCATTCCTTTATTTCCCCCTCCCCTTTCATTTACTTCCTTGTCCCTTTGCTTTTCCCTTCTCATTCTCTTCCATCTACAGTATTCCCTTTCCGCACTCCTTCATCTTCCTTCCCCTCTCCTTTTCTTTTTCTTTTAATCCACCCTTTCATTTTTCACCCCATCATCATTTTCTCATTTCTCATTTATTGTGGTACATTTAAGTGCTTTAAAACATTTCACGACACCATTGGTATTTTATGGAAGTACTATATTCATAAAACTGATTTGTTTACCGCACCAAAGGTTATATCACCACATTTATCTCTCTATCACTCTTTATCTTTCGCTCTGTCATTTCTGAAATCTCCTAGCATTTGTGCGTATTTATCTGGTCTCCTTCCTCAGAATTTCCCATGAGCTTCACTCCTCAGCAGCTCTTGCGACAGAACAAGTTATGAGAGAGATAGAACTCAGTAAAACAGAATATGGCTCACTTTAAAACACATACTCATGGACTCATGCAAGTCCGTAATCTCTCTCTGGATGACTCATTGAATGAATTAGGAATGAATTGCACCCACTGATAGGACTATATATTTGCTTGCAATGTTTTATTTTAGTGTTCAATTCACTAAAGAAATGATACATATCAGTATTGGTAAAATGCAGAGGATAAATAACTGCTTCCAGGATCTATTCATAGTTTTGTTGTGATGTCACATCCTTATAGAAACTCCTATAGCGCAAAACAAGGCTTTTCTCCAATGCCCACCTGTCATTTTTACCAGTTTTGTATAAAGTACTAAAGGTGTAAACTGAATTTGGTCTTTTACCATATTGAAGATCCATACTTTATACAGGCAAGCAGATGAACCCAGAATACAAATGCAAAAGCACAGTTTCTTGTTAACCGTTTTTCCATAAAACCATGTATATAAAAATATTGCTTAACCATTTAGCGCATTCCAGTCATATTCTGGGCTTATGCTCACCAACAGATAATGTGCATCATCAATAATGTGTTTTAAGGCAAAGTGTTTTCACAATAAGCGCTTTACATAGCGTGCTATAGGTACTGTAGATCACAAGTGCCCGAACAATTTTGTTCATATACGTATGTATTTTTGTTTTTCTACTTTTGAGATTGAAAATGGACATGTCTGTAATGCAGTTCAATGTTTTGCATGCCAGGTCTCCACGCCAGTCACGTGACTGAGAACTATGAATAGGATTGTACTCAAACCTTTTTTAACTGCATTATTACAGAATGGTTTCCATTAGTGCTAATGGTGTAACTCGCAGCATGCGAATACTATGTTTATGATAAACCAAATTTACATTTAAAAAGCTATGTTTGCTTAGAAAATAACTTTACACAGTTATTGAACTGAACTGAATAATAACACTGTTGTCTTCTGTAGAGCTGCTTTACAGTTGAAGTTGGTTATTTTGTCTCATTTGATTTTTGCATTACTGATCATTACAGTAATTGTATGTTTATATTACTGTGGAGCTACTTTGAAGAAATCTGCATTGTATAAAGCGCTATATGATTAATTAAAGTTGACATGAATTGAAAATGACGATAATGACTAAATTGAAATGCAGTTCAGGCCTAGTTTAGCACCTGGCTAAACTAGTTTGGGTTGTTGGTTTTATGCTTTTGCTCTCGTATCTTTCTGTTAAGTCTCATGCAGTTTTTTTTTTTAGTTTTTTTATTGCAGTCTTCTCGGATTGGAATAAACTCTTGATTGATTGAACAGTGGAAAAAGGCAGCCATGATAAAAATGTCATTACTAATGTTCACTATGATCATTTTTACACACACACACACATACTCATTCCATACACTCATGGGATACAAATGCCACTTCACACATCACGCTATAAATTAGACTGGAGGGGAAACGTGCATTTATACTAATTGCTTTGGAATAACACACTTATCCGAACATGTACAGCCACCTGTGACTATAAGAACAGGCTGCAGATTACAAAGCAAAGAAAGAACAGTAGAGATGCTTACGGGGAGCGTGAACACAGCCTTTCATTTTCACTTGGCCATTTTGTTACAGAGTAGCATTTACAAATAAGTGAACAGTTTTTACAGTGTACTGTACACATAGCCTATGTAGCTTATAGCAAGGTTTGGGTAAACATTTTGACACTGTTTGTTTAATATTTCTTATAAATAATGAATCAGACCTAGGGAACAAATCTTTTATTTTATAAAAAATATATATATATATATATTGTATTTTACCTGTTTATCACTGTAAAGCTGCTATGAAACAATCATAAAGCACATTTATAAATAAAGGTAAAATATTATGTACATTGTTCAAAAGTTTGGGGTCGGTCTGATTTTTATTTTATTTTTGAAAGAATTATCTTTTGCTCAATGAGGCTGCATTCAAAAATACAGGAAAACAGTAATGTTGTAAAATATATATATTTTTTTTCTTACAAAAACCTGCCAGTGCAGTAAGACAAAAATACAGTTCAATTAATATCTTATGCAGTTTCTTGTTTCAATGATATTAGGATGTTTTAAAGGTGCCCTAGAGTGGTTTTTATTTTTATTGTATAATGTTTTCTGGGTTGCCCTTATAATGTTAGTATGTTTTTTAGATCAAAAATAGTCATAATTTAGAAATAAAAGGCATTTTTCCTAGCCTGATTTTAGCCCTGAGCCCAAACGCTCTGTTTCAAGGGGCGTGTCTGCTGTGTGTAACCGGCCTCTGCTGTGATTGGCTGACATGCTTGCATATGAAATAGTTACGTATTCCATGTGAAACTCTCTAGAATACTTTTACTACAGATATTATACGTTTTTACTATTACAGCTATCGAGATTAATGAATCATGAGATGTTATTAAAGTATTTAGATCTATTCCCCTCACATAAAATGTTGCTGTGATGAGCATTCAGCAAACAGATGACAGTGTGATGATCACGAGAATAAAGATCTTATTGCAACGCAGTTTCTGCACTCTCTCTAATGCTTTCACCAATGCAAACACGATGATGTAAATATAGTATTGAACGATTTTGAGAGAAAGTCGGTATTATGTGGAGATTCGCCTGTTTTTCAGGAGTGTTTTTCAAAAACGAGATTTAAGTAAGAAGGAGAAACCAATGGTGTTTGAGACTCACTGTATGTCATGTCCATGTACTGAACTCTTGTTATTTAACTATGCCAAAATAAAATCAATTTCACATTCTAGGGCACCTTTAAGTAAAAAAAACTAGAAAAATAAGATTTTAAGAAGTAAATATGCCCTCCACCCCCCCAAAAAAATACTAGTGGTTAACTTGTTTGACATGCTACAAAGTATTTTCAAAGTAACTTCCCCAACAATTGAGTTGAGACTGTGCTTCCCATCTTTAACAGAGCGACTGGAGTATGCCAGACTGGATTAGACTGAAGCTCATCCCGATATCACTGCTTGTTTCACTGATCCATCTGTGTCCAAATTGATCTGTTCTCGTCAGTCAGACTGTTTCGAGCAGCACTCTCTGCGGTTTGGAAATGTAAAAGTATCTGCTAAATGGCTATGGGTTGCACTGTGTGGTATAATTGGGTTATATATAAATGATATAAAAAACAGTCTGTGTGGCTATGAGGACAGATTACTGTAAGAGGTCATTTGGCATGTAGATACAATGGCTAAATTAAATATATACCTATTATACTGTATTATAAAGTTTGTTTATAGATTAAAACAAGTTGCATTAATATATTTCTTAAATAATTGTATTGCTTCTAGACTCTTAAATCTGAACTGTCATATATGATTCCATGTAGAACCTTTAACATCCGTTGCAAAAAAAGTTTTTTTAATGAAAAAAAGTTATTTAGATTGTTAAAATGTTCTTCATATACTAAGAAAAAAAATAGTTCGTTTTAAGAACTGTTCGCTGAAAGGTTTTTTGGGAACCAAAAAAATATTCTTCGATGGCACTGCTGTTAAAAACCCTTTTGGAAACTTTAGTTTTAAAAGTGTATTCTTGGGTTTTTGAAATGCAAATACATAGATGGATTCCAAAGAGCCATGTCACTGTCTAAAGATTCTCCTGTGACTGCAAAGGGATGTAAAACCTTTTTGAAACCATCATTTTTGAGAATCCACCAACTCAATAGACCGCAGCTGTGTGCAAAGATCATAAAGATCATTAGATCAGTTTCATAACCCAGAGCGGCGTTGAGAGCCATTGATCATGCATTATCACTTGTCATGATATAACATTAGGGGTTCTCGGACGGGTGTCGTAATCAATAGTGTTGTTCCTGTTTATGGCCATTTGACTTTTCCGTCCAACCTCGCAGTACTCATCTAAACTTGTGTGAATCATTACGATTGCAAAGGGCAGAAGCATGACGAATCGAACAGCTCACGGGCTATTTATACATTACATCTGACACATAGCAGGAAATCAGGGACAGAAAGTCATCACCTATGGGCACCTGGGAGCTCTTTGTGCTGAAAAACGAGAGACGCTGTTTCCCTTTCCATTGGCGCCGGTGCCCTGCAGAGATTCCCCAGAGACGAAACAGGCTCTCGGGGGTCACCTAGAGAAACATTTTTGTGTGCATTAATAAGTTATTTTACTTCCTTATGGAGAGAATGATGCAACTTGATGTTGAAAAGATCTAAAGGTTATAAAAAGCTCAGCATATATAGCTAAATCAGGAGCATAAGTGCTTGAAACTGTGTGAATTTGTGTGTCTATTAGTTCTCAGTTTAAATGGGCTGTGTTTTTAATAGCGGTTAAGAGACATCATGATTTAATAATATTTGTTATCTTTCTGCATGGATCCCCAGGGCTTCCTTTCAGCTTCAGCCTTTATGTTCTCTCTTTCTCCGTCTTTCCATTTATGTATCATTTATTAATTTCATATGCTGATCATCAGTGGCGCATCATGAGTCTAGGCCCAACCAAATGCATGAGCATTTGTATGGAAGAAAGGGTATTACTGATAAAGACTTGCTAAATTGTTTGCTAAGTGTTTTCATGTTTTTCATGAAAAGCTCCAAGTAGGTTGAGCGCTAGGTGATTTTACCATGCATCGGTAATAAATATGTGGGACAGTGCACATTAATTCGGTCATTATCGCAAAATGAACCCCTCCAGGGTATTGTGTGTAAGACACTTTTCCCTTATATTGTATACTGTATTTAGGCATAATACACTGTATCTCATCTTGTATTTTGTCTGAATATATGCATATAGAGGTACCACTCTTATGATGCTTTTCTGTTTCCTAGCAACCAAAATGCAGTTAAAGACCTCAGAGCCCAGCAGGGAGCTCTCTGTGTGTATTAAAACACAGATGAGAGAGAGAGAGTCGGGTGCTAATTCAGTCTCGCAGATCTGAGAACAAGTACGAATCACACATAGGGAATAATATGGGAGATGTTATGTGAGGGGAGGAAAGGGAGATCACTAAGAGTGAGAAAGAAGTTAGAACAGGTGTCATAAGTTCACAATACAGGCCTCAATGCTTAAATCTGGTTTATTGCTCACATTTTGTTTGGCTGTTAACATTATCTTTTAAATGTGTCCGATATCAGATCCGAAACATATATATATTAAAAAACTTTAAGATGATGAGTAATAATGTAAAATGATTTATTAAAAAAATGTGATAAGGTGAATTAAATATTTTTTATTAATAGTACAAATTGTATTATTTTTTAGTGTGTGTATTTGAAATGCGACATCCAAATTAAATGCTAAAACAAAATGTATTAAAATAAAATTTGTCGGTAACACTTTACACTAAGATTCCATTTGTTAACATTAGTAAATTACTTTAGTTAACATGAACTAACTTAAAATAGTGGTAAAGAATGTATTCATCTTTTTGAATGTTTATTTCAACATTTACTAATTATTATAATCAACCAATGCGATTTAAACTTAAAGAAGCCCAAATCCATACCGGCCTTTTGTAAAAGTTTTCTTTTTCAGCTCAATTTAAACAGCACGTTAATCTGAATAATCAGGAAGCATAGCCACTGAGACTGTGTTTGTGAACAGTAATTTCATCTTTAGACAAACCTGTAATTGCACACTACTAAATATGTATGTATTGCAACTCCACAATTTGCCACATGAATACACAATAGCATTCAATAATGTGCATAGTTCTTCCTTGTTTGGGTCACACGCCGCTCTGTATTTTCACATTGTTTTTTAATCGTTCTAATGTGTAAATGCCTGCACATGGATAGATAAATCTATCTCCACGATCTGACAGTATTCGGTTCAGTGATAGAAATGTGCAACCAGTAGAGGATCCGCCCATCCCAACATACTGTAGGACTTGTGCTGGGCAGCACTGCACAGTTAAGAGCTTTTTGTTGCTACATGATATCAGTGAAACCATAACTCAACGTGTGCTGCAATGCAGCAAGGGAATAAGACGAGGAGAGAGAGAAACAGAGAGAGATGAAGAGAGTTTTAAAGGTAAATAGACTGTCAGAGTGAAAATGGCTCTCTGCAGAGTGTAGCAGATGGATACTGTCTCAGAGGCAGTGTCCTCCTTCTGTGATGAGAAAGACAGGAGAATCCCCTCCCTCCCTCCCTCCTTCCTCTCCTCTCTATCCTTCCCCTCCCTCTCAATCTCTTCATCAAACGTGCGGCAGATGGGATGCAGGAGTGATTTAGGCCACTAAACCCGTGCAGAGAATGACGCTTACACTGGCTTTCGTGGCTTCGTGTTGTCTTCTAAAATGGCTGCAGACACGACAGAAGAACAGAACAAGAAAGATGTCACTTTGCTCTGGATCCATGATCCGATGAGAAGAGAAAAAAACAATAAGTGAGATGGGGTCAAGTAATATGTTCCGATGAACAGAAGAAAGATAAATAACTGGCCTTGTCTATTTTACGTGAGATTACTCTGGTCTCTATAGTATTGTATTTTGTTTTATTTTATTTTATTCTATTTTATTTAACTTTTTTTTAATCTTTATTTTATGTGAGACTACTCTGGTCTTTTCTTTATTTTATTTCATTTTTTTTTTTTTTTCATCTTCTTTTATGTGAGATTATTCTGGTCTCTTTCACTTTTTTTAAAGTTTGGATTATTTTATTTTATTTTTCTCAGGAGAAAAAATTTAATCTGATAACCAGTAGCCAGTGTCTCCATTTGCTCTCTGTGCAACCCGATCACACTAAATGCGTCTTTATAGCACGCATGTGTATTGTCGTGTAATTTATACGCTAAATTGAGTTTTTACGTGCATATGATACGCATTGGTTGGTCAGGGTAGGTTTAGGTGTGGTGTGGGGTGCGTGTGTATTATACGCTTGGGTAGAATTAGTGGTGTGGGGTGCGTGTGACAATACACCATGCGTGTTATAGAGACGCATTTACGTGAGAACAGGCTGCTCTGTGATCTCGTTGCCATCCAGACAAAAATATAACATTTGTGAATGTTAGAAGTTTCTTCACATGTAAGTCACAAAAGAAAGAACGCTGCCCGCTGCTGCATGGCATCATGAATAATCGGAAGCAAGATCTCTTCTCACTTTTAACCGCCCTCAGAAATCAAAAGTGTCATTTCCTGCAGGTGCTGTGCGATTTATTTCTGACATTGCAACACAGGCAGCCAGAAAACACAATGTCTAAGTGGCCTTCTCACCTTCAGCTGCCAAAAGATGGTGGAAATTGGCCGAATGAATATTCATGAGGAGGTGATGGAGAGATTTGTTCACAATGTAACTCCGATTGTATCATTTCTCTGTCTCTGTGTGTGTGTGTGTGTGTGTGTGTGTGTGTGTGTGTGTGCTTTCATTGGTGAGCGTCTGATCTTTCCGAACTTTTATGTATATTTCATGATGTAAGCTGGGAGTGTTTGGCAGTCAGTGTACATACATTAGTTTGCACAAAAACATAGAGAGGAATACAGAAAGCAAAACTTGTAATTGATGATACCTTTCTCCTCCCCAAAAGCCTCTTCCACTTTTTTTTTTTCTTGAAGCTGTTACTACAATATTGTAAATTAAATGTCTATTTTAAGATGTTCTGTGTATCTTTTAACATCTCACACATGCGTTTGGCTCTGTGATCTCACTTACATGTACATTAAACACATTTATGTATGATTGGATAGACAAAGATGAAATGTAATATATCAACATATGTGGCCCTATCTTGCACTCAGCGCACGATCTGAAACGCAAGTGTCAAAGCGCAAAGCGCAAGTAACTTTGTGGGCGGATCCCGGCGCTGTTGCTATTTTCCCGGCGGGATAAATGCCTCTTGCGCCTGGCGCAAATCTAAAAGGGGTTGGTCTGAAGTAGCTTCATTATTCATAGGTGTGGTTTGGGCGTAACGTGAAATAAACCAATCAGAGGGTCATATCACATTCCCTTTAAGAGCGTGATGCGCTTGTTCCATGGCGCAATACTATTATAACGGCGCATTTACCAGGCGCGCTTCAGAATCGGTTCACAGCAGAGGAGATCGATGTTCTCGTCAGGGCCGTAAAAGAAAGAGAAGTGACATTGGAGATGGGACAAACCCACCAAAATTAGCTTCGGTTATACATGCATATAATAATTTGGGTAAATATGTAGGCCTATAAGCTTTATGCCTATTTTCCGATCGTCATGGACACAACATATTAATACTGTGAAGCTGCTTTGATACAATCTCTATTGTGAAAAGCACTATATAAATATACTTGACTTGACTGGACAACAATGATTTCCCTCGTGTTTTAATATTTTTCCTTATAATAATGTATCATTTTCAAAAAGGAAAATGCATCTGTGTAGATGAGAGAATCATCTACAGTGTATGCGCGTTGTTCACACTCTGTATTATGACCAAGCACGCGCGCTTAAAATAGCATCTGAATGTACGCGCAACGCGCCAATGACTTTAGACTAGGTTTTTTCTGGTCAGTGGCGCAAATGTTTTCTGGAACTGCAAAATAGCATGAGGGAAAGTTTGCGCCGGAACACGCCTCCTCTTTGCGCTGAACCGCCATGGGGGGCGCAAGTGTATTTCTTAGTTAACTGACGTGTGTCTGTGGAGGGAAAAGTCCGCTTTGCGCGGGTGCAAAATAGGAATGATACATGCGTCAGTGACAGTGTACAAAGTCATTTGCGCCGGGTGCAAGATAGGGCCCATGGACATCTTCTAAAACATAAACCAACAGCTAGACTTAATGTAGACTTTACTTTTTAATGGGAAATTTATTTAGAAATTAAAAGTTTGTCAATTTATGTGAATAATTGAATGTTAAGAATTTAATGTGATTTATTTCATATTTAAAAAATATTTATAAAAATACAATTAATTTAATATTACTAATATATTTATATATATGTGTGTGTGTGGCCTGGTAAGCCCTACGTTATGGGGACAAAACAAGGATGTCCCCACAAGGATGGCAATATCCGAAATCCTTGTTCGTGTGGGGACATTTTTTGGTCCCCATGAGGAAATCAGCTTATAAATCATACTAAGTGATGTTGTTTGAAAATGTAAAAATGCAGAATGTCTCCTGTGATGGGTAGGTTTAGGGATAGGGGCAGTGTAAGGGGACAGAATAAACAGTCTGTACAGTATAAAAATCATTATGTCTATGGAAAGTCCCCATAAAACATGAAAACACAACATGTGTGTGTGTGTGTGTGTGTGTGTGTGTGTGTGTGTGTGTGTGTGTGTGTGTGTGTGTGTATATGGATCACAAAACCAGTTATACAATACATTGTATAGGTCAAAATTATAGATTTTTCTTTTATGCCAAAAATCATTAGGATATTAAGTAAAGATCATGGTCCATGAAGGTATTTTGTAAATATATAAAACATTTATTTTTGTGAGTGAATTCAACACAATCGTGGACATAATTGGACAACTTTGAAGGTGATTTTCTCAATGTTTAGATTTTTTTTTGCACCCTCAGATTCCAGATTTTCAAATAGTTGTATCTCGGCCAAATAAACATCAATGGTTAGCCTATGTATTCAGTTTTCAGATGATGTGTAAATCTCAATTTAAAAAAATGTACCCACGTGACTGGTTTTGAAGTCAAGGGTCACACACACACACACACACACATATACACGTGTATATATATATACACTCACCGGCCACTTTATTAGGTACCCCATGCTAGTAACGGGTTGGACCCCCTTTTGCCTTCAGAACTGCCTCAATTCTTCGTGGCATAGATTCAACAAGGTGCTGGAAGCATTCCTCAGGGAGTTTGGTCCATATTGACATGATGGCATCACACAGTTGCCGCAGATTTGTCGGCTGCACATCCATGATGCGAATCTCCCGTTCCACCACATCCCAAAGATGCTCTATTGGATTGAGATCTGGTGACTGTGGAGGCCATTTGAGTACAGCGAACTCATTGTCATGTTCAACAAACCAGTCTGAGATGATTCCAGCTTTATGACATGGCGCATTATCCTGCTGAAAGTAGCCATCAGAAGTTGGGTACATTGTGGTCATAAAGGGATGGACATGGTCAGCAACAATACTCAGGTAGGCTGTGGCGTTGCAACGATGCTCAATTGGTACCAAGGGGCCCAAAGAGTGCCAAGAAAATATTCCCCACACCATGACACCACCACCACCAGCCTGAACCGTTGATACAAGGCAGGATGGATCCATGCTTTCATGTTGTAGACGCCAAATTCTGACCCTACCATCCGAATGTCGCAGCAGAAATCGAGACTCATCAGACCAGGCAACGTTTTTCCAATCTTCTATTGTCCAATTTCGATGAGCTTGTGCAAATTGTAGCCTCAGTTTCCTGTTCTTAGCTGAAAGGAGTGGCACCCGGTGTGGTCTTCTGCTGCCGTAGCCCATCTGCCTCAAAGTTCGACGTACTATGCGTTCAGAGATGCTCTTCTGCCCACCTTGGTTGTAACGGGTGGTTATTTGAGTCACTGTTGCCCTTCTATCAGCTCGAACCAGTCTGGCCATTCTCCTCTGACCTCTGGCATCAACAAGGCATTTCCGCCCACAGAACTGCCGCTCACTGGATGTTTTTTCTTTTTCTGACCATTCTCTGTAAACCCTAGAGATGGTTGTGCATGAAAATCCCAGTAGATTAGTAGTTTCTGAAATACTCAGACCAGCCCTTCTGGCACCAACAATCATGCCACGTTCAAAGTCACTCAAATCACCTTTCTTCCCCATACTAATGCTCGGTTTGAACTGCAGGAGATTGTCTTGACCATGTCTACATGCCTAAATGCACTGAGTTGCCGCCATGTGATTGGCTGCTTAGAAATTAAGTGTTAAGGAGCAGTTGGACAGGTGTACCTAATAAAGTGGCCGGTGAGTGTATATTACAGCGATAAAAACATAAAATGTTTACATTTTTCAATGATTTATTTTATTAATAATTATGCAACAGTTGAATCTTTTTGCCCATTGTTTTTGGTT
This sequence comes from Semotilus atromaculatus, assembly GCA_031834385.1. Classification (NCBI taxonomy): domain Eukaryota; kingdom Metazoa; phylum Chordata; class Actinopteri; order Cypriniformes; family Leuciscidae; genus Semotilus; species Semotilus atromaculatus. The sequence goes on from JAULUF010000012.1 coordinate 17,023,664, forward strand.
TACTGTTAAGCATAAATGCTGCACATTTTTCACTTGAGAATAAGTTTCCGGTTGAAAGCACAGTTTTTTAGTGGAGTAGTTGAGTACTGTTGGGTTTAGAGAGCCACCGAATGGTGCCATTTATAAGACCCAATATTAAAGAAGCATTAATCAATTAAGAGTGTACATTGCATTATAGAATGATATATAATCTATGGCATAGTAATTGTTCAACTTCACTGTTCTTCCATCTGTCTGACAGCGGTTATCATTAGTCTTTCTCTCTTCTGCCGTAGGTAGTTTGACCCTCTACCCCGATCTCTCCTTCTGTAGTTTGATATCAGCAGAGGGCCCAGACTGAGAAATCACAGCAGGTCATGAAAATACTCGCTCCAGGCAACACAAGGCCTCATTCTCTTTCTCTCCATCTCATTTCTCTGCTCTAATGTTATCGACTCGCAGTACTTTTTGCTCTTTCTTGTTCTTATCTGTCTTCCTTCTCTTTGTAAATGTTCTCACATATATTTTATTGTCTTAAGCACAGTTCAGACTGGTTTCCCAAATGACCTCTATATTTTTACACAATTAAAAATTTGCTGTTTTTTTATTTGAATAATGTATGTTATTCCTGTAATGGGAAAGCTGAATTTTCAGCGTCATTACTCCAGTCTTCAGTGTCACATGATTTTTCAGTAATCATTCTACTGATTTGCTGCTCAAGATACATGTGAACTAACTGTCTTGACCTTTTAAAGGAAAACTAGTCCCATCCGAATATGAATAGTGACTCATTTTGCTACTGTTCTTTCGATAAACTGTTCTAAACACTGCTGATATTTCACTTTACTGCTAAAAAATAATGCAGATTTAGGAACAGAAACCAATACTGATTTTGTAATCTAATCCATTATGACTTGAAATACCTATCCTGCTGCTCTCTGATCAGACAGTAGAGAAAGTCCCCACTGCTGTATGAATGCCTCACTACTGGAGACCAGCTGCCATTGATTGAGCACAGCTGTGAGCCGTAACCAATGGACTGAGAGGAAAAGAAAAGGGGGTGGTGGGTGGAAAGGGGGTTTTAATTATAATCAGGAATACAATCATTACATCAGCGCCCTGATTGAAGAGCAACTCAGGATGTGCCGACACACATGCACACACACACCGGAGCAATTTAAATCCCAAACATACCAAATCAAACAGGATAATGCCAGGCCGCGCCACCTCAGAGAGCCAGTCGGTTCACTCAGGGCCATCTTGGGAACACCTCTGGGCCGCTTTTTTAGGTAGTTAATAAGCATGCAAGTGCAAGTTAACAAGTGCAGCTTCTACTTGAATGGGGAAAGACAGAAATCTCCATATCTATTTGTCAAGATTGTGTTTCAGTAACAAGCAGTAGTGTCACAAATCTTCTATAGCTATAATCATGTTTTTACTCATTTTACAGTGATAAAAAATAGTGATTGGCACTTTTAAGTAAGAGGATTTAGGCTTCAGTTGTCATATTGGGCGTTTTGCGTTAGTATGTCAATTCTTTGACGTGTGTTGGAGTTAAACCGAAGGGATAGTCCACAAAAGGAGATGGATGGCTATTGACTGTTGAGAAGTATTACCTCTAAAAAAGGGCAATACGAATAGTCAATGCAACTTGTGTGCGAACAAGTCTTAAAAAGCCATACTATAGCTTTGTGTAAAGCCAGATCTAAATGTGAGTCATTGTTCTCTAAACATTGTGTTAAGTTGTTCAGAGTCTCCTCAGTAACCCTACACTTTGAGAACCACTGCACTGACTATACATACACGTGTACACTTGTTTTGTTGAAGTGTACATTTGCTATGTGTTATCCAGCTGATTGATTGAGTGACAGTGAAGGAATAGTCCACACACAGTTAGGTTAGTCCATTTTTTTGACTGAGAATGCTGATTCTTGAGAGAAGTAATTCCTGACAGATCAGGATGCACACTTTTTTTTTGTGTACTAAGATACACAATTTGAATCCCTCTTAGAAGATGGAAGTCTTGATTTAACAGCCAGCTCTTTTTATAGGTGTCACCAGTGACTAAATGCAAGCTGCATTATTTTCTGACTGAAGAGCTTGCTCAAACATGAGGATTATCCAAGATTCCAGAAAATATTTTTAATCCATGTACATTTTTAAGGGGATTTTCACTGTTTACTGTTTAAAGGATTTGACACCCATGACAGTATTAGATTTGGAAGCTTCCAAATATTGGAAATGTTTTTAGAGGCATCAGTTGAGTTATAGTCTCATGCATGCTCAAGATATAGTGGTTAGTTAGTTGTTGGATGTTCTGTCATCCTAAAATTAGCTGGAAACCTTTGCAAACTGTTGAATGCATACACATTGGATTTCTATTAAAACTCTATTTACCGTAGACACGGCCAATTCAATGAGAATATCAGTTGATGCGTGTACAGAATACGCACTTTATATTGGTTAAGGCACTTACACATAAAATTAACTCTTATGAAGTGTGTTCTTTAGCTGAACCAGAATTAAAAATACAGGTTTATAGTTTAATTTGAGCTGAATGAATTGAATTGCTATTTTTGAATGTCATTAAATCAGCTGTGGAGAATTTGGTCACATCTGTGGTTACATGAAGAACCTGTAACATCCACAGAACCTTTCCATTCCACAAGAGGTTATTTATAGTGTGTAAAGGTTCTTCTGATTATTAAAAATGCTTTTTGGGAACCATCAATCAGACTGTCACTGAAGGGACTTTATGCAGATTGCATTGCAGCAAAATTTACAGTTTTATCATTTTTATGGTTGCATGAAAAACTTTCACTTTTCCAAATCCTTGAATTTTTTCCTGCATCATTGACATGCACCGTTCTCATTTAAATCAGATTTTCAGCATTCCCTGCTGCAAACGGCCATTTGCAGGTGACCTTAATATCAGTAGCTGTGTTAGCATAAACATATTTTTAGTCAAGTCAGAATTACTTTGTGATAATTGACTAATGCAGAATCCTCTAGATTTTTTCACATTTAATTATATTTTATTATATTCCTGACCTTTTAAACCTTGATGAGAGTGCTGTTAGTGCATAGAAAGGGATTAGCATTTCTGCATTCATTAAACTAAATATGCCGTTCGCAACTCCACTGTGATCTCTCACATTTTATGAATAAATGTTTGTCTTCTGTTTATTACCAAAGCATGACTAAAGTGTCTTATGCTTGCCTGGTTTAGCAACCCCTTATATCACCAAGAACACTCGAAAATTTGCATTTCAGGTTACCCAAGTGCAATCTTTCTGAGAGGTAATCATTTTACATTAGATATGCTTTTACATCTTCATATTAACTTATCTATATTCTGATAATATAGGATGAGAAACTATATTTGACTGCATTGTGAACGTGTTCTGTCTGCATTGCAGTCACTGCATTTGACTGAATCCAAAAGTACTATATTATGCCAAGCCTTGTTAAACAGCAAAATATTGATTATAACTTGGAGTTAATTAGTGATGGACTTACTGTGCCAAGCATCTGTTGTTTTGGTTCTCTGTAAGGAAGTTTCATAAATTACTTCTTTTAATGGGATTTTTCACCCCAAAATGAAAAATCTGTCTTCATTTACTCTCCCTCATGTTGGTCCGACTCTGTTATTGAGAAATCTTTCATAAAAGATGAAATGGGATGAAAGAATGTCCAAGTGGATGCTGAGAGTTAATGATGACAAACTGTTCGTTTTTTGGGAAACTTTCCTTTACCATCAGTGTAAATTACCATTTTACTTGTGTAAAGAAACACATTCGGCAACACTTTATTTTACAGTGTCCTTGTTACATATGTTACATGCACTTACATATGTTAATTAATATCACTCAGAACTTAGATGTATAATTACACTGTAACAAAGACACCCTTAAAATAAAGTAACCAAATTTCCAATGTGAAACATATTGGGTGGCATAATGGAGACACACTGTACCTAAGTTTGTTGAAAATATGACAAAATAGCTAATTGAATATTGGTTAACATTATCAAGGGAAGTAATTACTTGGGGACTGCTAAAAATTATGTTATATTTATTATGAATGTCTGTAGCATGAATGAATTTTGGACATTCGCCATGTTGTCATTATCATGTGACCAACCGGCATCAGTTGCGTAGCGTCACTGTCATTCATAAGTCCTCTCCCGTGGGATCATGGGAAAGTTTGCGTCGCATGCGCACTTCAGAATCTCGCTGGATGAAGTAGGTCATCCGGGTACTTTTTGCCTTCTCTTTTATGAGTACTGTGAATTTGAAAATACTTATTTTGTCACATAATGTTTTTCGCCTTCTATATTATGCAATTTGGGCTACAGCCAAACACTTTCTCTCGAAATGCCATGTACTGATAAATCTTTTGCAATAAGACCAGCAACATGCATTAGTAAAATAAACGGTCAATTTTAATTCCATGTTGTCTTGCACTGAACTATGTTGTCTTGTGGTATCATGCAACAATATGAAATATTAAAATTGCTTTTTCATCTCATCTTTTCACAGGAGATTCAACATGGCCGCTGCTGTCATCTTACAAGTTTGTTGCATCCTGGCTTGAACGCATCTGCGTTCTTCCTCGAGTGCTCTTGAGTGCATGATGTAAACGCATTTCGACTGCCTTTCGAAGATGAACGACTGAAATATGAACCTCATTCAAGCTTTCTGGACCTCCGGTCCGACGTCTGATTAAATCAAGCCCCTCAAACGACCATCAGAGGGGGGGAATAAGGAGTAGAGGTGGCTGCTGGTTGGTGGTGGTGGAGGACGAGGAGGTGGAGGAGGAGGGGGGTTTGGAAACCATCTATACCCTTTGGAATATATCGTTTGTGGAATATCACTGTGTATTTGGAATATTGCAGAACTTTGGGAGTTTCGCTGTAGTTTTTGGAATCATTTCGGAATATTAGGAATTTCGCTCCTGTTCGTAGTCATGAAGGTGAACCCGAGCTCTTGTTTGTGTCCTGTACTTTTGTGCCTGTGTTTTCTGGAGAAGGGTTATGAGGCGAGCCATTTCGCCCCGGCCAAAGTCATTTCCAGGAGCCACAATGCAACTCGCAACCACAACCAGACTAAGGACGGGGAAACAGAGGTCCACCATCGGCCCAAGCGAGGATGGATATGGAACCAATTCTTTGTCTTAGAGGAACACATTGGTCCAGATGCACAATATGTAGGAAAGGTAAGCATCTTTTCTTCTGGAAATGTTTCAATTCCCTTGCTTTGTAATTGTTACAACCCAAATAACTTCATAAATTCAGCATGTAACACAGCATGTGACATCAACGTTTTTGATTCCTACCTTTGATTCCTACCATCCCTGCTGGGTAAATATAAGTGGTCTTATCTAGTATAAGTTTGTCTTATGTTATTTATTTATTTTGTTTTTATTTTAATGGAATTAATCAGAGAGAAGAGAATTTTTGCTGTTTACTTTCCTGTGTTGTTTTTAATATATGATTACGTCACAGCCATGAATAATGATTTGCTGCTTGCTGTCGAACCAAAAATTAGAGTGCAGGATGAGTAGAAAAAAAAAAAAAAAGCTAAAACAAGCCTAAGCTGGTTTAGCAGGCACGTTTTAGAGGGGTTTTGACCAGCTTAAACCAGCTAAACACCAGCTTGGCCAGGTTGAGAGTCCAGCTTAAACCAGCTAAGACCAGCCGGACAGATGATTGGTTCTCCTGGAAGGGAAGGACTTTAATGAGTAGGTATGTACTCCTATAGAGTATGTACTCCTTATATTTAAGGAGTACACTCGCATATACTGTAGATGACCTCACATCTAATAAACAAGGCAAAACAAGCTCTATTTTGATTTGACACCAGCCTAAGGTGGTTTTAGCTGAATTGAGATGGTTAGTTTCCCTAGCCTGGACAGCTGTGCTGAGCTGTCTATAACCCCTATAGAACCATATAGGAAACCAAATAGACCAGCCTGACCATTTTGGCGGCCTTTAAGACCAGCAGATACATTGTTCTTGTAGTTATTGCTGTATTATTTTTTTACAGGTATATATCCCTTTTAACATTTTTAACAGGGATATAAACAGCAGTCTAAGATAATGTTGAAACATTTTAGACCCTCATGAACAACATCAATTTGCAAATCAAGCAAGTGACCTTTTGCTCTTTTTCTGACCTTATTCCATCACTTGTCTGTACCCGCTGGCCTTGATCGATAACATCTTTGCATGGAGTTAGCTTAGTACAGCAAAACAGCAGCTCAGAACTGCAGCTTGACTTATTGGTTTGTGTTTGAGATTTGACAGCCTTCATCATTTTAGCTAGAAGTCATGCCGGTTCTCCTGTGTTTGCCTCATAGGCTTGTCGATCTTTTGAAACATGAATTTTGTGCCTGTGCCAAATAGCAAATAGGGCCATGAATCTATTAGCATTAGATTCAGTCAGTCTAGAGTGAGCATGGAAACTTTTGCAGTGAGTGTATTTTACTAGATGGCTATATAGGCTACTTTATGTAATTATTTTATTTTCATACTTTGAGATCATACTTTATGTGGATAAGGATGCATTCCTCATCAGATGACAGAATGTAATTTTCAAATACAGTCTTTGTTTTAATAGTAAATGAAACAATAATAATACAGACCAATGCTTTTTATCTTCATGTGCCCTTTTTACTAACATTTCCGTCCAAAATTTCAATTGAGTTATTAGACTTGGAAAATATTGGAAAGAAACACTGTATATTTACTGTCCACATAAATGTCAGTATTTGCATAAATTTGCCATGAAGTTTTTTTTTCTAACAATTTAAAGAAAATGAGGAAAATTATCCTTTAGTGTAATTATCATTTTCATTTATTTTATATATATATATATATATATATATATATATATATATATATATATATATATATATATATATATATATATATATATATACACTTTATCTGATTGGGGGGTAATTACATTTCTACATTACTTTGTATTAGGCTATTGTTTTATACAGAACTATTGAAATACACAAGTAAAAAAGAAAATAACAAAACTATTGCAAGATATTAGAGCTGCACGATTCTGGATTCATTTAAGAATCACAATTTATTTATTTAAAAAGAGACCATGATTCTGAACAGACGATTCTGAACAGACAACTTAAAAGTAATTTACTAGAGGCTCTGGCAAAATGTTAATTGCTGCAGTCTATTTAAAAAATTGTATTTAATCTGACAAAAAAAAAAAAAAAAAAAAAAAAAAAAACGTGTTGAATGAATGATTCAATGATTCACTCATTGTTTTATTACTAGATGAATGAGCATTTTTAAAGTAATCTCTTGAATAAATGATTCAATGACTGACATTTTTAACAGTAATTTGTCGCCACCTACTGATGTAATGGACGTTATTTGAAGTCCCATGTTACTTTCGAAAGGTGATTTATTCTATTTTGATCTCTATTGTAGACATCAGTGTTTATATCCGAACTATAAACTTGTATCCCAGTACTTCATTGATAATAAGAATATTTGTAACACAGAAATAACGATACTGCGTGTTTCATACATATAAATGACAACTGCTCTCTCTGGCTCACCAATGCATATCTGAATGTTCACTGTGATCGTACTTGTCAAAGGTTCAATATGAAGAGTTCAGATGCAAAAGCCTCTAAGTGCCATTTGAAATTTTCTTCTAGAATGATAATTTTTATCAAGCTTGTATATTTAAGTTCAGTAATTTCACTTAAATGGCAATGAAGATTATCTATTAATTGTCATTTAAGTGAAATTACTGAACTTAAATATACAAGCTTGGGAGAAAGAAAAGCTAGAAGAAAATTTCGAATGGCACTTAGAGGCTTTTGCATCTGAACTCTTCATATATAGAGCGGAATCATTGTCATTTCGGAATGAGATCATGGATGTTTGAATCAAAATCACACTTTTTACAAATAATCATGCAGCTCTACAACATATACACCTTCCTTTACACAAATACAGTATATACATTTTATTTTGGAATCTATTTGTCAGCCATGAAAAGATATTATTGCCAGAACCTATTCACATAACAGTAGAAGCTCAATGAAAGACACTGCCACTGTCCTTGAGCTCCCCAGTACTCAAAAACTGCATTACGCATCGTAAATTGATTCAATAAACGTTGTTTAATGGGTACTGTGAGACTGTTAGCAGGGGGCAAAGCTCCATCCCAGTGTCCTCCTTTTATTCTCTTTGTGTATCTCCTCTCTCTCTTTCTGAAGCGTAGATTGATTCAGCAGGTCATGTCCATGTGCTTTACGTCTCTCTACTGAAGCATTGTACAATGAGGCCGTAGGAAGCTGGTTAAGTTTTCTGTGTAGCGTTTGGTTTCTCTTATCTTCAGAAATATGGAAATGTGTGGCGGTTGATCAGTATTCAGGGTACTCAAGCATAGGGTAGTGCAGGGAACAGAGAGACAGACGTGCAGACAGAGAAAGATAGAAAAAGAGACAGACATTATTACTTGCTGCCTACAAATCATGTTGGAATGATTGTATTTATGAGGTGAGCGGTCAGGAAAGACACCAATACATTAGAAATGGTATTTATCATTCCTGGAGAAAGATATACGTTAGCATTCACATGCTCGCGGTTGCTCGGCTATCACAGGAAGTATGCGATTTGAAATCTGCCCAAAAAAATTTTTTTTGTTTGTTTGTTTTTTTCTAGTAAGCTTTTAGTTATGTACCTTTATTTTGAAATAACTTTCAAACAGCTTTCTTACTGGTTGTAACTGCTAAAACATCTACTGTAATATAATTAAATATTTGCAATTAATGTGTTGCTTTAAAAAAAACTTTACTTTGTGAATCGTCATTTACATTTACAAATAGAATTTACATTGAATTGTAAGTTTTTATTGTGATGGTTGGCTGGCTGTATATTTACAGAAGTTTGTACACTGTTTTTTTTATGTACCCGTTGCTGGTGAAGAATAGTGATAAAATGGCATAAAATATTTCTCATTTAGCTGGTTTATGAGGTGCCACTGATTTGCCATCATTTTCTGTGAATAATTTATATGAAGCATAAATTAGTCCCAAAACCATCCAGGCAAAATTAGAATGCAAATCTCAGCATTATTTCTGACTTCTGAGCTCATAAGTACAAACTTCCCAGGAGGACTTGAAGGCAGCAAAGGAAAATTGCCTCTGTGAGAGAAAATCTAGGAGGTACAAAAATGCATTTTTATGACAATGAAATGAGGAAAAAATGGTTTATATATAGGCTAATGGTTTTAACTTTAAGCATGACAGGGAAATTGAATGCATAAGATAGTGATTTGCTCTCTGATAAAATGTGACTGATAAAATGGCAATATTAGTGTGGTGTTGAAATGCCTGAGTGGACTTTAAAGAGGCCATGCCCTTTTTTAAAGTCTTGTTTTTGCAGTCTACTAGAGTAGGTTTTCTTGAATGGTCAAAAACACAATATTTTTCACATGTTTTACATTGTTGCAGCACCTCTCTTCCCAGTCTCTATGAAGCCCTTCCTTCCAAAAAGCGTAATGTGCTCTGATTGGTCGGCTGGACCAGTGTGTTGTGATTGGTCAAACCTCTTTGAGCGTGTTTTGGAAATGTCACGCCCCTTACAATGACTGTGCATTTCAACTTGGGCTGCACAATTAATCGCAATAAAACCGCACGCGATGTGGCAAAGGCTGTGATTATTTTATGTGCAGTTTGTCAGTGCAGTAAAATAGTAAAATAGGCCAAATAGTAAAATAGTAAACGCCAAATATGCCTCGCAGCAGAAGTAGATAACACACATCATTTCAGGAAACCCCTATCGCTTTAGCTGAATAAACAGAAGATTGAAACGTTTTGATTAAACATGACTAATAAACACACGACTGCCATATTCTGTGTAAGAAGACACATCATCTCACATGCTCAACTGTCATTATGAAGTGAGTTTAGAGTAAAGCATGTTATTAAATGTCTTTTGTTGGACAAGAGGTTCATAAATGCTTCTCATGTTTGGAAATATGTTAAACGAGTGTTGCTTTTTTCAAATGCACGTTATAAGTGACTCAAACTCGTAGCAGCGTTTACAGAGCCGTATATCAATGACAAGCTGCGCATTAAACATAAAACTAGCCTTTGCGACTTAAAACCGCGATAAGCCAACTCGATTTAAGAGCGATTACATGGGAAATGTTTCAACACACTTCTAACACAACTCAACCATGCCATGCCCCTTTTTTGCGCATGCCTTGATGGATATTGTGACAGGTTCATATTCCCAGAAGAAAACTCAAGACTACGATGGAGGCGTTTCAGGGAATTCAGAAACAGTGACACTGATATAGAGAATAATTCATTTTGGAGTGACTTTAACAGCAACATTACACACTAAAGAAAGTAAAACATGTTGAAAAGTATGATAGGTCCTCTTTAAAGACACACACTGGACTAGACTTTATTTTAGTGTGGCCTGACATTGTAACTGGAGTGCTACATGGCTATTAAGCAGAGAGTATTAATTTAAAATTGCATTACTTCAAAATAGAGCTTTATCAGGTTGCTAATTGCATGAAATAATAATTACTTTTTTGTCTTCCTTTATTAGCATATCCGCACGACTGCTTCTGAAGAGCTCCGATTGGTTAGTTCACTACAGCAGGTTGGATTAAGAGACCCCCAAGCCCTCTGGCCACCGCTGTGCTTTGTGCTCAAACAGTTTACAAAAACTGAACAAGGTTTACAGCGTCAACAGAACATGCTAATCTGCAACGATAAAATGCCATTAAGAGCAAGCTGTTATGAGGGATTTAATTTGACATGCGCATGCAAAAGGCAAGGTCCCAAGATCGTTAGTGCGGCTAACTCCCTCATATTTAATTACCGCCTCTATCACAGGGGCTGGTAAAATATGGCCATGATGCGAAATGACCCTTAATTAGATCGGCAAAGACTCTAGACAATTAATCCTTCAGCCCCTCCGTTTGTGTGTGTGTGAGTGCATGTGTTTATTTTGAGTCTTTGCTTAATTAAAACTTGCAGACGTTTGCAATAGAACAGGAAAGGTTCCCGTGAGGGATGCTAAACTGATATGATAGACCCTGCCTTCCTACTGCTCTTCATTTTCTTGCATTCATGTGGTCGAGTGCCTCACTGGTTGCGTCTTTATCCTCAAAGATGGATAAAAGAGACTGGAAAAGCTGTTTTGCCAAAAGACTCACGCAGTCTTTAGGGGTCAAAGTACCATATGATTAGAGTAATCACCTCATCCGCGTTCCACGAAGCAATTTTGTAATGAATGTACCATGGATAAACAACTCATTACAGTTGAATTACCAGAATTTCTGCAGTTGATTAGCCTGGCTAACGTCAGACCTCTTCTCATTGAGACGTGGTCTGGGAAACACATGTTCATTTTCTCGTATTTGAGGCGTGGTTTACGAATGCTCAGAGGCGTTTATTGGGTGCTACGAATGTCTATCAAATGCGCCTGTACGTAGATCATAGCCAATCTTTCAATTATATCAGATGACGTAGGTAGAGCAACAGAAAAGTTGCTCTTTTTCCAAAATAAACTTGCGTTCTAAACTACTTGGAACAATATCTAAGGCTGCATCGAGAGGTAACTTCACGTCTGCTGCCATGTTGGATCCATAGATATAAACAAACTGCTTCTGTGTGTCGCATAGACGTCGTCATCGTCTCGCTGCTCACTCCCCGTTCTGTGATTGGTCCCTTCGCTGACATGGAATCCAGGCTCCGCGCAAGGCAGCATGGGGAACCCAGGCTAGTAGTTGATGCCAATACCAGTGCATTTACATAATTTGCAACAGCATTTTTCGATAGTACAGTGAAATCAAATATGAATTGAAACCCATATCTTATTTCATATCTCACAATTGTGACTATTTCTAATAGTTGTGAGTCACGACTTTAATCTCACAGTTGTGACTATTTCTCATATCATGGACTTTACTGTATCTCACATTGAGACAGTCGATGCATCCGAAATCGCATACTCTCTTGAGTAAGTATTTTGAAGAAGTTATTACTTTGCAAATGCTAAAAAGTGCGTTCTATAAATGTGTGTAGTATGAGTACATTTGCTATGTTGTCATTGTCATGTGACCTACCGGCATCATTCTCTGTCATTCACAAATCCTCTCCCATTGGCTCATGGGATAGTAAAGTGTCCATCGTATGCACACTTCAGAATCTCACCGGAAGTAGTAGGTCATCCGGGGACTGTCATACTGTTTTTCGCCTACTACTGTGTATAGGAGGACAGTATGCAATTTCGGTTGATACATATTTTATATGATACATATAAAACATTTAAAATTAAAATTATAGATAAATATTAATATTATAATTATGGATGCTGTATATTGATTAATATGATAAAAAAATATTAGTGTATGCCTATCAATATGAATATCAATGTGGACATTTAATTTTAGTTAATATAAATTACTTCATTATTTAAATGAATGTATGTGAATTAAATACATTTATTATTGACTTTAGATCTCACAATGTGACTTTCAGAATTACCTTTTCATTTTTACATCTGAGGCAGAAACAGAATTTCATCATGAATATATGCTACACGTAATATAAAATAACATGTATATTTATATAAATATATAAATTAATATGTAAGTTAATTTACAAACTATTATGAATATTAATATGTATAAATAATAATACAAATATTCATATTGACATTAAACATGTTAATTATTTATTTAAATAAATAAATGCATATAAAAATAAAGTACATTTATTTTAACAATCTAAATAAATGGTAACTGTTACACTTGTTATTCATTTAAGGTGCTGCATCCAGGTACCACGTTTAGTCAGCATACTGTGAATAAACTGGTATTGTTTTTTTTCATTAGTTTTTTTGAAGAAATGTTTTTTTGTTTTGTTTTTACGTAAAAGTACAGGTACTTTTGTCTCCTTTAACTTAACCAAGCATGAGTTAGAAAACAAAGCAGGTATCATCTAATAACACAAAGACTGTCTTACAAGGTCCTTGACTGAGGTAGTGACTCATCCCTGTGCGTTCATCCTCGACATTGGGAGACTGTTATTTCTCATGCTCTACATGAAGACACGTGTGTAACATATATGATATATAATGTTTGTGCAGGTGATGGAATATTTTAAGGCGTTGCCGCTTTATGTATTGTCAGACCTTGAAAGGGAAACGGTGCAGTTCTGGCTCCTGTCAGGCAGCCTCTCTTCAGAAGGGTCCTTGAAAAACTTCAAGCTTGGTCTATGTGACACTCATACATTACCCAAGAAGAAGAGGAGACAGAGAGACTCAGACAATCCTGGGATCCTCTCTTTAGCCGTACAAACAAAAATCCCTCTCATAATCTTGCATTTTTAATCTTGTGATTCTTTAGTAGGCACCAAAATGTTAAACTGGATTAGTGTCTTGAGAGATCATCTAATTCTGGAGTGAAGTTTAGAGTAAGTCAGTCATGCAGTAACTCAACTCAGAGCTCTACATAAATATCCTTAAATGTGTGCATATTGAATGCAAATTCAGTTGGTTTATTGTGAAAAGACTGATATAGTTGTTGTTGTTTTTAATTATTTATTGATTTTCAGACTTTTGACTCCTTTAACTTAACCTATGTATATAGATATGCTGACCACATACTTTTTGAGTGACAACTGCATTTATTTTTTCCCTAGGGAAAACAGGAGTTGCTCCCACGGCCACTTTCTTAGAACGATTTTGCAGTCTGAGACAAATTTCACATCCAAAAATATTTCTTTATTGTAAGGACAAAATCTGCAGTCTTATCTATTTTATACACAGCATTTTTTAAGCTTTCCCTTAACAATGATCTTTTATCAAAATGAGTTCACTCTGAGGAATGAGTAGAAAACTCTCTTACGTCCAACCTCAAATGACTCCAGACTATAAGTCTTGCTGTGAAAAATTTACGTAAAGTTGTTTCTTTTTAGTTCTGGAAAGCCTCACACTGAAGTTGTGTTTTTTTGGGTCCATGTAGATTTTGCAATCTCCCATAATAACATTTAATATTACACTTACTCTTTAATAATAAATGTATATCCAAAATTGGCTTAAAAGAAAGTGCATATTGAAAACTGTTGAAAAGTCCACTGTAACTCAAACAGAGAGCTGAGAGCAAATATTTGTTTCCTTTCAGATGACTGACTTTTAGCCTCTGGCTTTTACTAGGTTTATATAAATGGTTTGAGTATATTTCAACATAATGTGTCCAAAAAATCCTCCAGCCTCAAGTGTATCTGTTCTGCTCTGTCAGCGTTACAGGTCTTGACATATTCTGATACAAAAGGTGTTTGAATGTTTTATTCATATGGTTATATGTGGATGGTCCCTTGGCAGAATCAAGGAACCGTTTCCACTTTGAGTAGTGCAGGATGGGGAAGCTAAAGTGTTCAAGGCTAAACTTTAGCCTTCTCTTTGAAGTTTTATCTAAAATGCAAATGCTTGCCACATAAGTAAATGTTCATTACAGTTTGTTTGAGAGATCATTTTAAGTTAAATAAAATGCATACACGCATGTCGTGCCCCCATTACCACCTCGGGTGTGCATTATTTTTCTACTAATATAACCACCGGTCATCAATTATTCTACTTATACTATTAGACCTTATGCACCAGAGAAACAAGCGTGCAGCCATCTTTAGAATATTGTCTTTGAACCTCAAAGTTTTCGCGGCCGCGCTGTATATTTCTATGGCATCACTGTCGAGGAGTAATTAGCTGGTGAAGTGGATTTACCTATTGTAGAGTTAACGGAAGTTATCATAAGCATTGTAAAGCAGATGTCGAACAAATGTCGATGAAATTTTTTCATTCATGTTCATTCATAACTACGATAGATCGCTGTGAAAATACAGACGCTATAATACAGGCGCAGCGCTCAAAAGGGGCGGGGCTACATAAGGTCTACGGTTACCACACCTCAAAACATTGTTCAGATGATGTATTTCAAGACATTTGTCAGGCTGTTGTCCTTAAAACGCTATTGTGTGTGGGACTAATTTCTTACGCATCTCATCCCAAGCCTCCGTTGCTAATTCCAAAACGTAATTTTAGAGCTAGTAACTGAGACATCAGCAACTGATAGCAGACTAATGCAGTTAATAATGCAGTTAGAGAGAGAGAGAGAGAGAGAGAGAGAGAGAGAGAGAGAGTGAGAGAGAGATTATGTGTGAATAACCAACACTCAACAGTGTTCGACACTAGCATCTACTAATAGTGAAATTACGTTTATCTGCACCTCGCTAGTAAAGAAACGTCATGTAGCTCTTAAGCTGCTAAACTATTTTACTTTTGTCGTTTTTATCCTATTGTTTACTATATTTATTTGCTCAGTCAGTCTCGTTGTGGGTTTTGGTTCTTTTACTGTTGTAGGCTGTAAAGACATTGGCGAATGTCATTTGGCGAAGTGATATGGAACTGATGTAATATAAACAAATGGTTTCATGAGTCAAGGTTCTTAAGGAAAATGCACACACAGATTAGTGATAATGCTGAAATGTGTATTTCTCAACTCAAACTACAGTAGCAACAACAACTAAATGCACAGTGCTTTCAAATTAAAATAAAAATTTTTACAAAATGAAATAATGACATCTCTGCATTACTGCAAACTTGTTATTGTCTCTTGTTATTTATTGTTAGTGTTTTATTTTTGGAGAATCATCTGAGACGTATTTGAGTGTGTTCTTAAAAATAAAATTTGAAAACTGTTAGTTTGCTGAGCTATAAAAGAGCAACATCTGAAAAATATAATTTTCTCGTCTGGGCTACAGCTGCACCCTTTTTTTTTTTTTTTTTTTTGGTGCAGTGTTGACCAAATGCACCTGATTAGAAAAGTGCAGGCTAGAGAAAATTAAGCGATTATTGAACCACTATCAAAGGCACTGTACACACACACACACACACACACACTGATTAAAAGCTCTTCAGAGGAAGAAAGGATAAGTTTAATCAGAGACAAGTCCACCTTACTAATTGTGAATATAAAGGTCTGTGGTGATTGATGAGTTTATTTTACTCTTTGACCTCATTCTCCTTCGCTCCTCCTCATACTCCCTCCATCTCCCGCTCCTTCATTCTGTCTTTCTGTGTCTCTCTCCCGCATCTGAAAGACTTTCTGTCCTGTCATTGAGGGTTTTTTTTCTATCCCACACTCCATCCATCCTGACTCACACTTAATGAAAACCTGCGTCTTTACTCATTTTGCTTCAAAATTTTACAACAATTATGGGTAATTTTGACTCCACATAATAATACCAAACATTAGATGAGTAGATCATTAAGTGAATCATAATTACATGAGTTATTAATTCTAAAATAATGTCTTATGCATGCGTAAAAACTGCCCAGGTTTTAGAAAGATCAGTTGCTGTCTTCTGTCAGATGAAAATAAAAAGTGGAAGAAGATAATTTGCTGGGTTTCCAAGGTTACAGGGTTACTGTGAGCATTATTCAGAGGTAACAGTCTCTCCTGTTAATGGATGTTGCTGTACAAGTGTGAGACTTTTTATTAAAGGTGTCATTTTTTTAAGGATATTCTGAGGGCGGTGGATGAAATCTAGAAATAACGAAGTCTTTGATAAATGAAAAACACAAAAAGGCAGTAAAAAGTGAAAAGAAATAAGTCATTAGTAGAAATGCTATTTCCTGTTTTTAGACATTTCAAAAATCTTAATCATCATTATCTCTTGGTTTCTGGGAAAATTGCCTAACAATCCTTAGATCAGTTTACTCGCAAAATATTAAATTACTTGTTTTCAAAGGCTATATCTTAAATTAAGTGTTTCTTCTTACTCTAAAATCATTTCTTGTTTTTAAGTACAAATATGACAATTTAATGATGTTTATTTAAAACAAAGAATAAAATCTCTCAAGTAAGAAAAAAAAAACTTAATTTGCTAATTTTTTGAGTCAGACATTATTGAAAACAAAGACGTTTGTATTACATGACAAAGACATCTTAATCATAATTTTCTCTGTGAAAATGATCTAAGTATCTTTAAAGATTAATTTACTTGCAATATATTATATTACTTGTTTTCAGATAATATGTTTTGCTTACTCTAAATTTCTTGTTTATAAGCAAAAATGTTGTTTAAGAAAAAAAAATGGTTTGCCAATGGAATAAAAGATAAGTAAGGGATAATGTAGAGCGAGGCGGTTGTTATAGCGAATACAACCGCGACAGGCTGATCAGGTCTTGAATGAGCCTGAAGGGATTGTATTCGCTCTACATTATATGGCTACCAATAAATCAATCATTTGACACAAAAAGTTTATTGATTTAAAAACGATTGTATTGCTTCCACTAAAGAAAATAGTCCATTCCGTCTCTACGGTTAGAATCCTGCGTCCATGGCAACGCTCTGTTTTTCATGGCAACGTTGTGTTATACCAAACAAAGCCTGTCTACGGAAAGCCTGACCACTCCCTATTAAGTCCTATTGCACCAAATTTTGGTTGTAGTTCCACCAGAGTTCCACTGGGGGCGATCGTCCGAGTGCAGAATGAATGGGAGTCTATGGAGCTAGACGGCTAAATTTGTCTCTTTCACCCGACTGCCATTGAGAAATCTCAGATTTGATTGTAGGTTTTGCAAGTTCAACATGGGTTATAGGTCGAAAGTTGAATGAACGAGTACTTACCGTATGTCCTTTCGATTTCTTACAGGATGAGTTGTTGTTGCCCATAACACGCTAGCATTCTGCTAATGGACGCTGATTGTATGACGTCATTGACATTTTAAAAGACTTTTTAAAGCAAATAAGTGACTCTATCTGTAATCTGCAATTTCTTTGCATGTCCTTTTGAAAACAACATTCAAATTACTAATCAAAACAATTATATCCTGAGAAAAGTGGATTTTGAGGTGTATAGCTCCATAGACCTCCATTCATTCTGCACTCGTCCAGTGAGCGCCCTCATATGGAACCAGAGTGGAACTGCAACCAGTTCAGGAGCCGGTTATCGCCATATTAGACATTCTCTGGTCATACTTAGCAGCGATCAAGAAATAACAGACCGCATTCTACATTCAACCAAGCCATGTAATAAATAAACTTAATTTGCTAATTTATTGAGTCAGACACATTCTTTAAGGCAAGTCTTACACTTTTTATAACTTGAACACTAAAAATACTGATTAAGAAATGTATTTTTGCTGATTAAATCTGAACTCATGCCTTTCTCTCTTCAGAACGAACTTGTTTAAATTGGAGGAAACGTTTCTTCACACAATGTTCTTAGTGTCACACCTGCTTTGCCTTTTAATATTTTAGCTTCATATGCTTGGTTGGCTTGATATATTTGTATTTGATATACCGAGCGGATTTAGTTTTATATGTGCCGCTTAAATTTAATTGATAAAGTTAATACATTGCACTCTGTTATCACTCCAGAAATGATGGCCCACCCTGTGTTTTAGCTGGCTGGTCTTGGCTCTATTGACCCAGTGCCACTTTTATTTCCTGCCGTTAGTGAGGGCTTGACTGAGCGTCAGAGGAGCCGGTGCAGAGACAGAGTGTGATATATTAGCCTGTGCCCAGCTAAGTCAGTGGCCAAATTAGAAGCCTGACTGCAGGTTAAGTGAAATTTATGTTCCCTTGTGTGGCTGGGACCAAATTTGGAAGCAGAGCCAGAGTGTAAAAGGAATGGGGTTGGGTTCAGCAGTCCTGATGGTGTAGCTTTTGGGATTTCACAATGAATCCTGTTTTATTTGTCACAGGGAGTCCCAACTGTACCCATTATCACAATGCCATTATTGCAACAGCAGCAGTAAATTACACCAAACTGGAATGCTTACAATAAGAAACTTTGCACTTGCTGTGTGAATGTAAGATGTGTTTGTGTAAAAAGTGTTTTACGTTGATTTAAAATGAATTTATGTAGGAGCTGAGAGCAGATCAGACATAGATGATCCTTTCAAACTTCCATGGAGAGTACAAATCAGCAATCCAGGACCATAAATAAGAGACCTGTCCAGTCTGAGCTATAACTAACTCCTCCACAGCTTTAAAACAAAGAGCGCTTGTAAGAGATTAACTAGAGAACACACACTTAAGATGTCAATATTAGGCAGTTTTAAAAAAGACTGATTGGTTTGGAGATGGCATGTCTTGAGTCTAATGAGGAAAGTCATAGAGATCCGAAACAGACTTTCTGAAGACCTCTGTTTGACCTCTCTCTTGAACGCAGGACTAAAGTCCTCTTTAAAACCACTGCCTTTCCATATCCGAATGCATCAGATCATATTCCAAAACAATGATAGACGGACTTCAAACATCATTTCATCACATAGATCTGCATAATGTCTGCAACCCACACATTTGACTATCATGATGTGATGTTGACAATCACTCATTGTTTATGTCCCTTTTAATAATTATTTATTAGTTCATGTAAGCAGGGTTTGATTTCAGCGTGAATGATTTTTCATTTATTGAAATATGGTATGAATCAAATGTATAAATGTAAAATGTCTTGTACTCTTATTATAAAATGCATGTCTAAATCATACCCTGCTAGAGTGGTGCATTTAAGAGACCGTGTGAGTAATCCGATAACATGTCATATATGTGAGAGGAGGAGATACAGTCACACCCTGACCAAAAACCATTGGGCAGAACTCCTCCAACGGGTTGGACAAACAAAGCATTAGATGAGATGACGAGATGAGATCCGATCAGATGAAAATGGGTTAAGGATGTCATGAAGTTACCGTCATGAATAAACAAGCCAACTGCCTCACTCTTTTCTCTCTTTACTTAGTTATTTTCATTTCCGTTGCGAGTCTTGTTTTCTAGGTTTTTGTCGTGAAGCAGCAGTCCACGACTCCAGTCTTTGCCCGTCTCAAACTTTAACTTCAAACTGCAGAGACTCAGCTTCCAAGTATCCGCCAACACACCAGAATGTGTGTTTCCCAGAATGGGCTTCCCAAGAAGTCACTCCAGACACAGCGAATAAACAATCCTGGGAAATCCCTTTTAAGGAAAAGACGCCAACAAAAGGGAATCCCCATCAAATAACTGCTGCATTGATTTAAATTTAATAACCACGTCTAAGAAACGGTATACGGGTTAAATTAATGATTGATAGGTTAGGTCTTAAAAAGTGATATATGAAACTTGGGATTTCATCATTTCACTCTCTTAAAACTCGTTCTTTGATCTCTTTCTTTCTTTCTTTCTGCAACTCAAATGTATGTGTGGGTGCAGGTGTTTAGATAGTAGTTGTATGTGTTAGAATAATGAATAAAGTCTTGTCTGTATTTAAAGAGAAGTGTTCTTTGTGTTATGTGCTTACGGATTTAATGTCTTAAACTGCTGATCTTGTTACCGTGCTAATAAAAATAGTGTTTTTTTACTATAGTTTGGATATTAATATCCGCTACAGAGTTGATAGTTACAACCCGTTTAACTGAGTGCTGGATGATTCATTTGTTCGGCTGTAAAATAAGAAAGTATTTCAAAATTCCTTAAAAATTAATAATTCCCTTTGAGCTAAGTTTCCTTTACTCATTCTAGTATTTACTTATTTATTTATTTAAGGACATGTGTTAAAAATTCGCCTTTTGTGGTCCATGTTTGTTTTTACTTGTAGCGGGTAAATGTTTAGCTAATGATAATTTATTTATTTATATTTTTTAATGTGTATGTATATGTATATATAACTGCACAAATTTTGCCTGAAATTCAGGTATCTCAGCTATTTAATAAAGCACCACTCTTGCTTAAGCTTAAATTGCTTATTTCTTATTCTGATTGAGGTGCGCCCAGAAAAAGTGGGTTGTTTTTTGAGAAGATAATGTTAAATAATTGGTGCAGATTCACTGTGGCTGCAAGAGATTTTGTTTACGGGCTTCAAACATAAAGTCTCATTAACTTGTCTTGTGATTGGAGAGGTTCTAGCCCGAGTGTGAGCTCTGGCCGTTCAGCTAATTACTGACTGCTAGCCTGAGTGCTCTGTTTACTGACAGAAACAGACAGTTCACTCTCGCCGACGACCCGGCTGTGCAATCAGCCCCGCTTTCCTTTAATTACGAATTAATTTCAGCATCACTGTTTGTATTACCGGCCATGGTTTGCACATTTCTTGGCCTCAAACAGTCAAATAACCCTGGGAATGAGTTTCACCCCTTCACGGAATTGTCTGATTGAAGTGTCTGATATCTTTTTTTACCATTTTTCTCTAATGTCCACAAACTGGTCTGCAAAGACAATACTGCGGTCCTTGTAATATCTTCTTATCAGATTATAACTTCATAATCGATGTCTGGGATCTTATTTGTGCTCTCTAACATATTTAAAGTGTTTAATTTGTGTTGAGTTAGCTACTCAGAATATGCCTTAAACGATCATTAGACCAGCTGACCTTTGATATAAAATGCCACATACAATATTCATATTAAATGAAGGAAATGTCTCTTTATTCAAACTGCACTTTTCTTCAGTCTACAGAACTGAGGCTAGAAGAAAATTTGGTTGCTCAAATTGTAGTCTATTGTAGTCTTGAGTTTACAATTGTACACATCAAAGGGGCGTGGGCCGGTTTAGTTTGACCAATCACAACACACTGGTCCAGCCCACCAATCAGAGCACACTGCGCTTTTCGGAAGGAGGGGCTTCATAGAGAAAGTTACTTAACAGAGTGTTACTGACAGAGAGTTTATATATATATATATATATTAAAATGTATCTTTACCAACATCACAATCACAATCCTTTAGTCCTAACCTATTTTACTTGGTAATGTGACATATTTCCGAGTGAAACAAGATAATCAGTGAGAAAAATAGCGTAGGTGTTCTATCCATCTGGAATTTATTGGATCATGAAAGAGTGGATGTTTCAATATAAGAATGAATCCACACCTGAATGCAAGTTTGCAATACCAGTGCCTTAAAAACCATTCGGCTCCTAGTTAACATAATCCATTCATCTCTGCAAATGTGCACTGATGAGGCACGATAAGATTAGTAATATAAAAAAAAAAGTAAACCGCATCAATGTTGAATTCCTGTGGACTATAAATGATTGGATGGCTCGAGGTGGAGGCTATGTATTTGTTTGCTTTAGTCTGTGCTTGAGTCATTAAACTGAGCTTGAGTGGATCACAATCTAACATTTATTGGATAGCGACAAT
This sequence comes from Semotilus atromaculatus, assembly GCA_031834385.1. Taxonomy (NCBI): domain Eukaryota; kingdom Metazoa; phylum Chordata; class Actinopteri; order Cypriniformes; family Leuciscidae; genus Semotilus; species Semotilus atromaculatus. The sequence goes on from JAULUF010000012.1 coordinate 17,045,844, forward strand.
AAAACACTCAGGAGAACCAAGGCTTTCAGTGCTTTGAGTGTTCTGTCAATGTTTTGCCTTATCACAAAACCAATGAGCCTTGAGACACCATGCAATGAGCAGACTACTTGTGTGCAGAGCTGAGACACCAGTGCACAGGTATCCCATGGGTTCACATTATGCCTTCCTGAAACATTAACCGTCATTTTTCACCATGCTTTGGGAATGGCAGTATTGTCTTTTACTGCTTTTTAAAATGATTATTATTCGGTGCATCTTGAGGTCATGCAGCCAGACATCATCCCAGCCATGTACCGGTTTGTTTTCACGCCTGGTCATTCTTTCAGTCCCCAAAGAGAGGTAATTTTAAGTGCAAATTGTAAGAGAAGTCCTGAAAATGCAGTTGACATTTAGATGGATGAATCTTACAAAAGCTTTCAAGAACGTACCCAGGTCACATTTTACCCTCAAATTGTCACAGTCTGTGGTTGCCGACACACAAAGATGAAGACAAGAAGGGTATTCCAGAATAGTCTTTGTTTGTGCTGTGCAATTCATTGAATTTCGATTTTGGCTCCCAGCGATCACCAAAATAGTACAATCGAGTAAAAACGATTATTTTGCCATGTTCTGTTTTGCAAGAACACTCTTATTTTGTCTTGTGTTCTGAATGACACACGCACATCCGCCCCTCCCGACGCCATAAACTCTCTCAGCTTGAATGTTTAAAATAAGTGAAAATTATCAACTTTAGTTATGATGCAATGCTGGCACGATTGTGCAAGTAACAATTCCGTCATGTCTCGACTCAGAATGAGAATGTAGTTTGTACATTCAGACAGAGAATGTAGTTTTGACGCTTGCCCTGTCCAACCCATTTTGAGAGACAGAGAGAGAGAAGACGCAGCACCGTTGAGCACTCGGTTTGTGAAATTACGTCTTGGAGAAAGTTTTAAAGTGATTGATTTGATTTTATAATCTGTGTGGATTAATTTAGGGTACTCATACAATCTACATGCTAAAGTGAATCAATGTTTGCGGGGGAATTTCCCACATTATAAGTGGAAGACCTGTGGGAATTATTAAAATACTTATTGTCTGTTATATTATTTTAACAGTTAAAGTACAATAAATGTTAAAATGTAAATTTTTTTAAGAATTGTTGAAAGGTGTATTTTTAATAAATCCAACGCGTTCCTAAAGTCATGTGAAATAATCGTGTTACATAATCGTGATTTCAATACTGACCAAAATAATCGTGATTTATGATTTTTTCCATAATCGAGCAGCCCTAGTCTTTGTTTACAAAATCAATACACATGATATCGCTGGAGAAATGCAAACCACACTAAAGCACAGGGGGTGTAAGTAGATCTAGGAATCTAGATGAAGAATAGGTGAACATAATCAAACAATCAATTAGTAACCATCGCAACAAACTAACAATAAAATCAAAGGGATCAGGAACTAAACAGAAAGAAAACACAGGAACTAAAGGAGTCATCAACAAAACATTATCATTACACAAATCAACAGAAGTAGCTAATTATATATGTGCATAAATAAAAGTAAGCCTATTTTGTAGGACTGTTTTGGCATTCAGACTTTATTTTCATGACAATTACATTTACATTTAAAATTTTAAATTTTTTAAATTAAATTATTCAAAATTAAAATTGGACTTAATAGCTTTAATATTCTTATTCTGTTGAGTTTGACATTGCCTATGTTTGGTGTCACAACGTACAGTTCTTCTCAAAATAACAACTGTAATCAATAAATATTGTCCCTTTTAATGCCTTATATGATAATGTGCCTTTGATACATCCAAAGCCCGTAAGGCATTTGCGCTTTTACTGAAGGTTTTGTCTCGCAAATTGTGTAACAATTTTCAGAAATGTATCTGTTATCCAATAAAAAGACTGTTTGTTTGGGATCAGTTTGACCCCAGTGAAAACACATTATATAAACATAAAAAAAAATAAAAAAATATTTAAACAAAAGAAAATAAGATTGAAACAAACCCTCAAAATAACATGGTTTATTCATCATCATCATCATCATCATCATCATCATCATATAATCATTGGGTTAGCACAAAACCAGTAATGAGAATATTTTAAATCACTACTGACCATAATAAGAACATAAAATAGCATCCAGATACATTACGGTAGTGCAAGTTAGGTGTATAAATGTTAAATGTTTTGTAAACATGCTTATGTTTTTGCAGTCTGCAGGGACAGCCATGCAGAATTATTTATGTTTTAAGTGTCTTTTATTTGTCATAAGCTTTAAATGAGTTGGTAGCTAGTGAGCTGTAAGTAATCCTATCAATTAAGGATTTTTATTTTTTTTTGGCTTGCATCTCCTCTCGCTCTCTTTCGACATTGCAGTAGGGAAAGATCTCACATCAACACTAGATGATCTGAGATTTCACATCTCAGAGGATGATCCTCCAGTTCAGCAGTTGAAGTCTTTCAAGACTATGCTAAATGCTAAATGCAAATACATTATTCAACATCCAACATCCCCCTTTTCTTTTTCAAGTCACTTTAAAGGTGATGCGTATGATGTTTTGATGTTAAATTCTTTCTCGTGTCCCAGTTTAATGTGCAGGGATAATTATAAGTAAGCTGTTCATAGGTCGACTTCCTAGAGAATTTGTATTTACCTAGCAACCACTTATAGCATTATTGCTCAGGAAAATTATTTTTGCAAATCGGTCTGGTCTGCAATGAACTACAGTGTAAGATACAAAAAAGTTTTTTTTTGGCTTAAGGGTTTATTGGAGTATTTTGTGCTTAATGAGCCCTGATTATTGAAAATATTGCAATGTATCGATTCACATCAGTTTTTACACACAAACGTTTCTTTGTCTCTCATTTCAGCTGCATTCTAATTCAGACAAAGGCGACGGTTCGGTCAGGTACATCCTTAGTGGTGAAGGAGCAGGGAGTATCTTCATCATCAACGAGGTAACGGGAGACATCCACGCCACCAAGAGTCTGGACCGGGAAAACAAATCACATTATGTTCTTCATGCACAAGCCATCGACCGCAACAACAATAAACCCCTGGAGCCAGAGTCAGAGTTCATCATAAAAGTTCAGGATATTAACGACAACGCTCCCAAATTCCCAGACGGACCCTTCGTCACATCTGTGCCTGAGATGTCGGAAATTGGTGAGATTTCCTTGTTCGTTTGTTTTTCTGTAAAAAAAAAAAAATTCTTTCAACTTAACCTATGGTCTTTTATGAAAATTATTTGCAGTCATTTGATAAACGTACTCATAACACGTATATTTGTCTAATTTCCCAGTTAAAATCTTTAAAACAAGATAAATTTAAGTAGCAAGTCATTAGGAGAAATAAAGACATCTTTAATACTGTGTATTTTGTCTTTCTGCTCTAGCAAATTTTGTCACTTATTTTACATATAAACAAGTGAATCAAGTTAAAAATGAGCCAATAAGTGTACAGTAATGTATAGTAAGTCAAAATACAATGTATTCAAGATACAATCCATGAAATCAAGTCATACTGTAGTATCTTAGTGTTGCTTCTAAAGTAAATTTATATAGTTTTAGAATTTTTTGATGTTTTTACTGAAAATCAAGGAAAGCAGACTAATTAAAAACTCATTAAAGCAGCATTATGTTACTTTTGAACTTTTGCTCTCGGGGTCCCCCTACAGTTCGGAAACAGTATTGTCTTGTCTTCTACTACTGTCGTGAAATCTGTCATGGTTATTACACCAGGGGATACACGCGTGCATTTGTTGACAAGCCGATCCCCCCGAACTCTGAAGGAGTTCTCAGACTGAGAGGAGTTGGGCAGACTACCAGCGTTGCGTGTGAAATGTCATCATCCCAGGTACATTGGGATATATTTCAGTATGTCATATGAATATAGTTTCATGGGCTTTATTTTTTTCAAAAGCCAAAAGATCGCGTAGCTCACGTTTACAAGCCAGCGTCTTTATAGTAGCCTAATATTGGCTACTGTTTTACATAATGGAAATGCCAATTCAATTCAATGTTTGTGTGGTAGGTAATAGCTATCTTCAATATTATAATATCAAGCTACCATAGATGAATCTGAAAAATCGATTTGCATTATAGCCCGAGGCAAGACACTTTCACACCAGAAAAATAAATAAACAAACATGACTATCAGCCTGCAGACGTTAGGATAGTTACCCTGAACGATTATTTTGTCCGTCTAATCATGCATTATTTACTTGCAAGAATGTAATGTAGCCCCTACCAAACTTGTACACGCCGTTTACATAGGCTTACTTATGACTTTTTTTTATGACGGCCAGCATCGGGCACGCAGCTCTCCTCCTCCTTTAGCTCACGCCAGTGAGCAAACGCTGGATTAATATTGATCCTCGTCCAGTCTTTCATTTTGTCACTCTCCCTTTTTCTCTTTCTACTGTCCTCCGACAAAACCTTTGGCTTCTTGGTTTTACTTGCTGCTTTGGCCATGACAACAGACAGAGGTAAAAAATAAAATAAATAAAAAACGCTTGTTGGGCTGTCACGTCAGAATTTGAGGAATTGGGGGGGGGGGGTGGGGGAAATGATGTATGCCGTAAAGCAGTCGAATTTTGTAGGTCTTTTTGTGGTCGGGTTCCTACCCGCACCCCGAAGTTATAAAGTGCCAGTAAAAGCGATCCAGACACCGTCAGGCTATGGCAGACGTGTCATTCAACCTATTGTAAGTCGATGTACCATGTCAAGGGTTTTGGAAAAATATTATAAAGGTTGAAAAAGCTACATAGTGCTGCTTTAAGTCATTTTTCGGTGTAGTTTTGCAGTGTTGGTTAAATTGGTGATTTGAACAAGCTCTTTGGCTCTATGAACTGTATGTCAGCATGAAATCAAAATTGTCGGTTAATGAAGATTTGACAGATGAACTCACAGCTTGATTGCACTCTTGTCGAGTCAAAAGTGAGACATTTAAATTTTATGGACTTTGCCATCTTTTATATTACTACCGCGACTCTGGAGGTAAAAGACTCCCTTTGCACGCTTACAATGAGTATTCGAGACGCTCAAGTAAGTTGCTGTGTGAACGGGACATTTCGACACACACCTTTAAGTTAATGCGGTTGTCAATCCCAAAACCTGTCAGTGTGAATGTAAAGAAGAGGTGTTATAATTTTTCAATCAATCTGGCCTACGATTTTTCATCAAGCAGGTACAAAATTCCTATAGATTTACATTGAAGCCATGTAAATACGGGAAAGTAGGTTCTTTTGACTTTTGGTCTTTATGGAACCACCTTACAACCTTACATTACCACGTAGCTCTGAGCAAATGTGCCTTTGCTGGTCCAAACACATGAGATTTGTACTCACTTTTCTCTGAGGAGAAGTGAATAGTATATTGCTCACCCTGTCTGAAATGTTTATCTCAAGTTTTGGAAATTGGGTCCATGTCTATGTAAAAAAAAAAAAAGGCTTGTGAAAATTGAAATGGCTTTTAAAAAACATAGCTGTCAAAAAAACGATTATAGCCAAAGGCTTGTACTGGTGCAAACGTATAAGCTGTCACTCTCCAAGATCCATCACTTCTAATTCAAATCTCCCTGATTCACTCCATTCCCAAGTCAAAGTGTTTTTTTCTATCCAGCCCATGGCTTTTATCCGCTTGTTTTGTGTTTTGCGGCTGGAGTTCCCTCAGGAGCCCCATAGCTCTTAGAGAGCACTATGTACTCATGCTTCTTCCGGAATGCTCCACTTCCACTTAGAGAAATGGTGCAAAAATATAAAGAGAGTGAGAGATTTTCTTACAGCAGGGTTTCCCCTGGGTTTGTGAACCCCTAGGGGTTTGTGATGGAACTGCAGGGGGTGTGTGCGGTGGTGATAGAAATACTAATGTGGGATAAGTCAATACATTAACTTATGAGCATAATTAAATTTGTTCAACGCAATTCTTAATTTAGCATTTAACTCTCGCTTGCAGTGTGTTGCTTCTGTGTAGCAATCAAGTTTTCTTTCATTTTCCACTTCTATGCTCTGTTTCACCCATTAAAGATATGATTTATATTTGTTTTATGATGTAAGATTTGTTTTATCATGTTATTGATAGGCTGCATTTATTTGATTTAAAATATTGTCAAACGCAGCAGTATTGTGTTGTACTGTAATGTTTTATATTGTATATCTATTCCCAGCTGTTGCACAGTGTCACCGTTATGTGCAGAGTTGTGAATGTATATTATCTGTACATCTCTTTTACTTCTGATATACCAATTATATAATAAGCATTTTTAAGAAATCAAAAGTGACATACTGTGTGTGGGTTGGAAGCGAGTTTACAGGAGAAGTGTATATATATTTGTATCAAGTTAAGTTTAGTGTATTGTATGCATTATGAGTTGTATTTTGTGTATGATTGAAATTCCGATGTTGTGTATTCAAGTGGTATTAGACATAAGCTAGTTGCTTTTAAGCAGTGTATTTCATATACTTAGAGGCAGGTTTATTTTTATTTTTTTAGCATTAATGCAACATAATAGATAGCTGAAGATGAACATTAGTTTTGCAAATTGTTTATCCATGTATATTGTACTTTTTGTACTTCCTGGCTTTGAGAAACACTTCTCCTGTAAACTCACTTCCAACCCACACACAGTATGTCACTGTTGATTTCTTGAAAATTCTTATTGTATTATTATTCTTATTGTATTATTGGTAAAATATATCAAAAGTAAAATAGATGTTACAGCTATGTCACTGTTGCACACATTCTCACGCTCAGTCTTTTTTTTTTTTTGACTATATTCTATATTGACTATATTCCTGGCTTGCATGTACAAATGAAATATGTCTCTTTATTTTGGCAGTGTGCAACACTTCTTGGTGGAGATTATAGCATTGTGGCCTGTGGGTTTAGAAAGCTTTGTTTATTGTTTATGTAGGTCCCAATTGGCTGTTGCTGTAGCAACTCAAGGCCATACAATGATCTGTAGTATCATAAGATTTGAAGACCAGCTGCAATCAATGTTGAAGGAGTCTATTATTGCCTGGCTGTTGTCCATTACTGTTGGCGATTCATGTGCAGAGTGGGTTCAGAATCCCAATTATAGATGTCTTAGAGAACACTGCGCTGTTATGTTAGAGCTGTACTGTCCACTTGACCATCACAGATTAGTTTTATCTCTGCCTTTATGGGATATCAGTCTCATCTGATAGATTTGCTCAAACATTTGAAAACCAGATGAACCTGGTCAACTGGCTTAAGTAAAAGCCAACTGCAATCGTAAAATCAAAGTACCGCTCCGTTTTATGCTACAGTTTTTTGTTTTATTATTATAGAAATTATGTGTATATATATATATATATATATATATATATATATATATATATATATATATATAATTTTTTTACATAATTTTTCTTATTTTAAGCACAAATTTGACAAAAAAACACAGTTTATACCTCTTGTTTTTTGTATTTAAATACTTTTAATCGATTTGACAGCTCTAGCATATATATACTGCGTGTATATCCAGTGTATTTTACTGGAAAACTAGGCAAGAATGCTCATAAAGAAAAAGTTTTGTTTGTTTTTCTTTTTCTTTTTTTTTTTTTGTGCACAGATTCAAGGGCACATGTACCGCAGACGGTTCACTGTTAATTAACTCATCTCCACATATCCACTGTGGGATTTTATTTCTATATTTTTGTTTTGGTAAACATGTTTATTTCGATTGTATCTAAGTAAACAAGACATTCACATTGGGATTAGAGCTGAAAATGTCTCCATTGGGATATAAACTCTTCGCTATCAGGACTACCTGGTTTATAACATTCATTGCTCTTGGAAATGTAAGACTGACCATATAATCCAAGGTTGTCCACCAGCACAGCATCACCTCAACTGACTCTTGCTGCTGTAGGAACACATGCTCAGTCGATTAGTATTGATGAGATACATGGAGAAGAGATGCTGTGGTAACGGGGATCGACAGAAGAAGAGGGAAATGAATAATTAGTGTTGTTTCCTCTTATTTCTGTGCCTGAGTGTTTGGAGGCGTTTATCTGTTGGCATCTTTGAGCAGAATGAGTCCGTCTGGACAGTAACACTTCTGCCCCCACGCAGCACTAGTCCACTGCTGTCAATATTCCCTGTGCGTTTGAGTGTCTGGATCTAATTGTGTGTTGATGGTTTGTCTCTGCCAATCTGAATTTATTGACTGGACCTTCAGCTCTGAGAAACTAGAGGGTCTGATAACGAAGACTGTGAGAGGATCATAACTGCGAACTTATACATCATTTAATAGTCATTACTTATCATACATATCATATATACATTGTGTCCACTACTACATGATCTTCTGGTAATTTTGATGTATTAGGAAGGGTCTTTTCTGGCTAAATAAATTGTTAATTGTTAAAAGCTTGTGTAGTCCCTATCAGCCATTTGTTGTAGTAAAAGCAATTTCTTTAAAAGAAAATATCTCCCTTTGCTTAGAACCTTGAGGGTCGTAACTTTGCAGATGTTGTTTATACTCAAACAGCAACATTACATACTAACTTAAGTTAAAAAAGTGAAATCATAATCAACCACTCCTTTAATATCTTAAATGGGTCATCGGATGCCCATTTTCCACAAGTTGGTATGCTTCTTTGGGATCCGACAGGGGCGGGTGTTGCTCCGACTTCGCATCCAGCCGTGAACGAGCTCAAAACCTCACAACACCCGCCCCTGTCGGTGATTGGTTGAAACACTGTTTATTTTGGTTTTGAGTGGTGGTTGTACCCATTTGTTTTTGTGTGCAGATCTCAGAGCCTAGGCTGCCTACAGAGACACGTTTTTTGGACGGCATGCTTATGGGGCGGGCAGTGAAATGACTGATACAACCTTTAAAACTCCTCAGTGGTTGTGTAAAACAACACCATTTTTACCTCCTCAAAATCAGCTCTGTACACAGCGGCCCATTTCGTTGCATGTCTCTTTAAATGATAATGAGCAACTGCTCACCCCATCCCTCTCTTCCATGGGGGGTGTCGACACAAGTCACATAAATTGCTGCCTTGGTGGACAGTATACAAATGGCTGAGTGCGGAAATATGCCAAAACGGGAAATATGCTAATACGAGACAGTTCATCAGGGGTCGTGGGCGGAGCATGAGCAAGATGACATCATATTGCTCAGAAAATCCAAATGACTTGATTATTGAGAGTGTTTAGGATTTTTGAAGATTAAAAAACAAAGGAGTGAATGGATTTTTTTCATTGTATGGTAGTATGGTGTGCACACACTGCAAAGACAAATTTTTTTTGCACAAAAAATATTTTGCATCCGATGGCCCCTTCAAAACTTGTAAGTGTATCTTGTTTTTAAGGATTTTTCGATATTTTAACAGGAAAACAAGTCAGACAATTTGCACCAAAGCAAGCATAAACCGGTCTGAAAATTCATGCTGGTGTAAGCTGGTATTTTTCATCAGGGGTACCTAATAAAGTGACTGCTGAGTGTGTATAGCCATGTATAACAGCAGAAGATCCATATTGACTTCTAAATATTACCCAGCTTCCCATTTAGCAGTGACTGCTTGCGTTGCAGTTTTACTATAATTTATTTTTATGGGTCAAATTTTGATTGGGATTTTCTAAAAAACCTCAATATCTTTTTTAGTGGTGCAGAATTATGACTCCCTTCACACACACACACACACACACACACACACACACTGTTCATCTGCTGGCCCTCGGAGACACGCTCATCAGAAAATTCTAGACATGCTGTTTCAGCAACTTTCCAGCTGCTGGTAGACTCTGATAGAAATGTTTTTACTGAAGCTGAAAGCTGGATACAGTTCAGAGAGGGATGAGATATCTCATTTTAACCCACTAAAGCTTCAGGATTAGAACCAAAATTACACTTATCTGAAGCGGTTACAGTAATTGCGGCTATCAGGTCTTTATGCTGTTGAACTATGCAGAAACCAGTGAATGTTGTGTCTCTCGTGTGCATTACGCTGAGTGATGACCGTAATTGAAAAGCTTTTGAAAGTCTTTGTGGGAGAACACAGCTTTTCGACTTTACTCCGGCTGGCTCTCACCGCTAGAGAACACTGCAGAAAATCAGTCATGTGGTCATGGTTTTCAATACAAGTACTTAAACATCCGTAAAACAACAGAAATTGACACAAGAAGCAAAATTGTGTAAGATATTATTCGTTTTCTTCAGGAAATCAAAATGAAACGTTTTTGATTTATATGGTGTTAGCTTTTAAACCAAATGGTTATTTTTGTTTTTTTGTTTTCTTTTCTTTTGTCCAAACTTATTTTTAAATAAGCTACAACACAGAACAAAAATCTGTTAGAATAAAAATACTTGAAAAGAGGGCAAGAGAGAAAGAAAGAAAGAAAGAAAGAAAGAAAGAAAGAGAGAGAGAGAGAGAGAGAGACAATTTAACACTGCAAGGAGACTGTGAGAAATAAAAAATGAAATTCAAGATTCTGCCTCCATAATCCTATTTTACGCCTCAGCCCTCAAGACTGCATTAAATGTTTTGTGGTGTTTGCAGTACGTCAGCACCAGACAATGCAGATGGATGGATTGAACCTGGTGAGCTGTGATGAAAGTGAGCAAGAACAAGTGCAGATGAGAAATGCGACCCGAGCCAGCAGAAGAAATGAGAGATCTACTGTCAGCTGGAGGGGGGGGGGGGGGGGGGGGGGGGGGGAGACTGCTAGAAAGACAGACTGTAAGCGGATGGCTGAAATGAGCAAAGACAGAGCAGGGAATCTGAGGGCTTAAAACACACAGAGAGAGATTACAAAGCACACAACTGCATTTCCAGCCTGTCTTTAATCTTTGTTGACTTGGTCTGGGCAGAAACAGTGGAGAAATTCTCCTTGTGGTTGAGGGACCTATTTTAGGTCTACGTGAAAAAAATGTGATGATGTTTAAGGAATAAATTTGGACAGTCTGCTTGTGTTTTGTTTAATTATATATTGTTGCACTCCTAGTACTTCCACACAAACACATTAAGTAAATTCATTCCACCCTTCAAACACATCCACCAATTCTTTATTCTCTCTCTTTCTGCAGGAACATCAGTTTTTCAAGTCACAGCAACAGACGCAGATGACCCTACGTATGGAAACAGTGCGCGGGTGGTGTACAGCGTTTTGCACGGACAGCCATATTTCTCCGTCGACCCCAAAACTGGTAAATATAAGACTTCTGTTCATAGTCTCCGTGAAGTTGAATTAATACAAAGTGCTTTTATTTCTTGAAGGTTTCAAGCTGCTGGTGCATTTTGTCAAGTAGATGTACAATTAAAAAGTACACACAGGAAATGTGCCTAACCTTTTTATGTGAGATGTTTGTATTAGACTGTTTGTTCATCAGAAAACAGCTGTGAGCAATACAATACACCACCAGCACCTTTTACTGTGCAGAAATAGAGCTTGACATGCATGCAGTATTGTTTGGATCTTGGCTGTATAATGGAGAGCATCCCTGGAGAATGAGGTGGAGAGAACATTGTGTAAAGGCTTTCAGGGATAAAGACAAGACGGTAGGAGAGAGAAAGAGATTCAGAGTGCCTTGAGATGGATTTGGTGTTCATTAGAGTTGGACATTGTTTGAGGGTTTTTACAAGAAACCATTAAATGTTAATAGAGGCACAGTCTGTGTTTGTCTCACAGAAAAAAAGGCTGAAGAAAATAAATAGGATTGAAAGATAGAACGAAGGAAGAAAAGGAAGACGAAGGAAGGAAGGAAGTTAAGAGAAATGAAAGGGAGGATGGGAGGCAAGAGAAATGGAAGGAATGAAGAAAGGATGGAAGGCAAGAGAAATTGAAGGAATCAATGAAGGAAGGTAAGATAAATTGAAGGAAGGATGGAAGGTAAGAGAAATGGCTGGAAGGAAAGATAAGGAAGGAACAGAAAGAAAGAAATGAGAGGAGAAAGGAATAATGGATAGAATGAAAAGTAAAAAATTAAAATACAAAAAATGAGAATTAAAAAATTAAAGTGGAAAATAGGGAGGAAGAAAAACCAAGCAATGGTGGAGAGAAAAATTAGGTAATAAAAAGCAAAGGGAAAAGGCAAGACACAGAAAATGTACTAAAAAGGAAGGTAGGAGAATGAGAAGTGAGGACAGACAGAAAGGAAGGATAGGAGGAGGAAAGAGAAAAAGGAAGGAAGGTAAGAGAAAGAAGTACAAAAAATGAAGGAAGTGAAGAACAGAAAAAAAGTATAGAAGGAAATAAAGAATTCTAGAAATGCAGAACTAAAAAAAAAGAAAGACAGAAAGATGAGGGACTGGAGAAAAGAAAAAAAAGAAGGGAGAAAAAAGAAAGAAAGGAATGAAGGAAAGAATAAAAGAAAGGATGGAAAGTAAGAATGAATGAAGATTGAAACCGACCAATTCCCAATAGATAAAAGCACATCCTGCTCTATGTGTTCAAAGAATATTTGTTTTACTTGTATATATGTCAGATTACAGACGTAAAATGCTTTGCAAAGACATTGACCTTAAAGCCAGAAACATTTGCATGTACGATCATCCAGTAGTTGTATGGACATACTGTTGGTTTTCCTTCATTTGTAGTATAGAGGGAATATGTTGTCGCTGTCCGTTGTGCTGAAATGCTTCCCGGACCTCTGTGCCTTTATCATATTTGCTGGTGCTGTCCGTGGTGCTGAAACACACCACACTTCACTACCTCTTACACACACGCAAGCACCACCAATGTATCCCAACACATTCATGGCCACAGTACACTGCTTATTTTGAGAAATGTTGCCAGAAATACCTCAAAGAAGTTTTTGATGAAAATCTCTAGACACCTCTCAGCCTTCACCCAAACATGCTCTCGCGAATCCCTTCTATCAGCACTGACAGACTAGTGCTCTGATAACTCCGTCCATCCAGATTTGTGAACATTTGGCCTTTAGTAAAGACAAATGCAGCAGTTTGGAGGGGAACCATGAAGAATTGTGTTCTTCAAAGTTGTCGAGCATCCAGGCATGTCGATGACTTTGGTAATAGTTTTTGGAGATGAAATGCTTAATGGAATTGTGGCGAGACAGTATCAGTGTTGCCAGACTGAGTTCATTTTAGATGGTGTTCAAGGACTAAATGCATTTAGACAGGAGACATGAAAACCGATTCAAGGGGATTGTGTGAGAAAGAAAAAAAGACAACAAAGATTGACTTATTCTTGCTTTACTGCATTCCCTGTTAGTGATACTTCACTTTAAATCTCTCACAAACTACCTTTCGGGACATTTAATACTGAAGACACAAATATCCCATTTGGTGATGTATAAAATTAATATACTGAGAGGTTTCAGCGCATATTGTGAGGACTTTAAAGTCGGCAAGTCTCATAATACACATTTTAGGTCTTATTATGCATGATTCATCAGTGTGAGTTATTTCAAAGAAATGCTTAGTTTTATTAAAGAGAAATATAAATATATAATGCATTTAAATATTTATTTAGATTAATGTTTCATTTGTATAAGTTATTATATTATATTAAGTTTTTTTATTTATTTATACAATTTTTTTTATTATTATTATTATTATGCAAACAAATACTTACAGGTGACAGATACAACAAAAAACTCAAAGTTTGTGTGTGTAATAATAAATAATAAATTAAATGATTTATACTCAATTATACTCAATACTGATTCTATGTGAGGCTTGGCATACATAATTAAGCTGCTTAATTTACCTCAGGGCTGGATACTAGGTATGAGTATACATATTATAATATTTATACCAACTAGTGAAAATAAAAAGGGTGCGAGGCACAAAGATGAGAAAGTAGATTGAGGACGTATTCTACTTCTGAAGTTTATTCCAGCACTGATGCTGAAGTCATGACCCAGTGCTGTGGGTGTTTATGCAGATGCTGCCTTGCATTTAAAGAAGGTAATGCAAAGTTGTATGCGTGACGCCCTAGGTCATGTTAGCAAGACTTATTTTCTTTCGTATCTCACCCCTTAATCTGCATCTTTTAAATATACTCTGACAGACAGTGTAGGAGGGTTGCTTGTCATATAGATCTTTCCTTGATGTTTCCTGCTGTCAACAGCTGTATCAGGCTCTAGGAGGTTTGTGGGACTTCTCTCTTTATTTTCATGTTTTTCTTTGATCATCACAGGCATGGTGTTGAAAAGCTTTTATTTTGTCAGTAAAACACAACAGTTAAGTTAGATTTTGTTTTGTTTTTTCAAAAAATGTGAGTTAAAAAACATCGACCTCTGATGAGCTGTCTTTTCACACAGAACCTCAAAAGACATATGAATGAATTTTGGTGTGAATATATACCTGTAATATGGCTTGATACATTTTCAGTTTTGTCAACATTCCCTCAGAAACAAAAATATATACTACACAAGTTTGGGGTCTGTACGATTATTATTATTGTTGTTGTTCTTGCACTTTATTTTACAGTATGTGCACTTATGTGTACTTACAGTGTTCTTGCCTAGTACTGGTATTATAGGGTAACTACATGGGTTAAGGTTAGGTTTAGGGATAGGTTCAGGGTTAGTACCTAGTTATTAACCAGTTAACAATTATAATACACACATAGTATTTACATGGGGAACAGGACTGTAAAAGAAAGAGCTACCATTATTATTATTATTATTTGTTTCTAAAAATATGTACAGTATCTTGTGCTCACCAAGGTTGCATTTATTTGATGAAAATAATAACAGAAGTATTTAAATAACTGTTTTCTATTTTAGTGTATTTTAAAACAGAATTTATTCCTGTGATGGCAAAGCTGAATTTTCAGCATCATTATTCCAGTTTTCAGAAACCATACATAATACAAAAGAAATGGAAATCTAAATCTTTTAATTTGAACATTTATAAATGTCTTTTGATCAATTGGATTGTTCCTTGCTGAATAAAAGCATTGATTTTGAGAAATAAAACGTATATAATATTATATTTGTATACGTTTGCTCATTTTCTGTTCTATCAAAAATGTGAAGGCATATTTTATGCTTAAAGTTTTGCTTAAAGTATAGCGAGGCCTTGAGAGTGCAGATCACTGTTTTCTGTGTACAAAATGTTTGACATCCTATTAGCAAACTCACAATAAGAAAGTCAAACACTGCTCATTTCCACCTAATGTGTAGGCAAACTCAAATCATCTCTTGGAAATGAGATACTATCACTTTCCACCCTTTAATATGCTATTGAATTGCTTCACTGGTAATTGGCGATTAAATTCTTTCTCTCAGGATGTCAGAGAACACAAATATAGACGACAAGTGGGATTAAAAACTTTAGATGAAGCAGAGGAGAAGCCCACGTGAATCAATTCAACTGAGAGAGTGCTGGTCAATAGTCAATCTCGCTTTGATTATATGGTAAACGCAGCCGTATTGTGTTGAGCTGGATGAGATGATATTGGTCATTATGTTGCAGATGCATCCCAGAAAGAATAACAAAGTCATGGCCAGAAAAGGACATGTCATTTAGGAGGAGAATGCTATAGTAGTAATATACAGTTTCATTTGGAACTGGTGGGAGATACAAAGGCACCATAAACAGAAGTTTAATGCCACGGTTATGGATTTGTGCTCAACATTCCGCCCCATTACAATAAATAGTGGTTAACTAAAAGCAATGGCTTTATTTATTTATTTATTTGGTTCATTTCCATTCGAAACAGAGGAGATGTTAATGTCAGGTGTTGGGATTTATTCGGCTCATATAAACTAGCAGTTAACAAGCATAGTGATTCTTCCTAATGAATAAGTTTAATAATTAACTAGATGAAAGGAAAATGTGAGTGGTGTTTTAATAGTGCAAAGCTTGCTATCAGGATGCTAGTGTTCCGATGTTTGGCGTTTCGGTTGGTTGGTTACTGGCCAAGGTAGAAGTTTTCTTGATATGGGGGTTTCCACAAAAGCATTAGGGATAGTTCATCCAAAAATGCAAATTCTGTCATCGTTTACTCACACTCATGTCGTTCCAAACCCGCAAGACTATCGTTCATCTTCTGAACACAAATGAAGATATATTTAGTAAAATCTGAGCGATTTCTGTCTCTCCATTGACAGTTTATGCAACTACAACCTTATTAGTTATTCCACGTCAAGTGAACATACTTGAACTAATGTGTGCATTGATGAATGTTTACATGTGAATAAAAGCCTAAATTAAATCTGTTCAGACTATAAAGCGATTGGACTAAACCGCTCAATTCATATGGATTAGTTTTGCAGTCTCTTTATGACATTTTTGAAGCATCAAAGTGATAGTTGTGTTGCTTTCAATGAAGGGACAGAAATAGCTCAGATTTCATCAAAAGTATCTTCATTTGTGTTCCGACGATGAACAGAAGTCTTACGGGTTTGGAACAACATCAGGGTGAGTAAATGATGTCAGAATTAAAAATGTTGTGAGAACTATCCCTTTAAGCAGCACAATGTTCAACATTGATAAAAATAAGAAATTATTATTGAGCATCAAAGGATCATGTGACACTAAAGACTGGCTGATGAAAATACAGATTTTTAAATTACATTTAAAATATATTAAAATAGAAAAGATGTATTAAATTGTAATGATACAGTAGGTATTACTTTTCTATTATTTTGAACAAATAGATGCAGCCCTGGTGAGCATAAGAGACGTAAACGTAATGTACAAGCTGTGCAATTTAATGCATCATTACAAACAAGGTTTGTTCAAATCACTGACCCTAACCAAACAATAGTAATAGTGATGTTTTTTGTTTTTTTTTGCGAGCAGTGCTAATAATTGTCACAAACTTTTTGACAGATTTGCATCATCCCTTTATTTATGATTTGAAACTGAATATATTCTTTAGAAATAAAGAAAGTGTTGTTGTGTGAAGACACCTCATTATCAGCTAGTGGCAGTGCAGAGGCCCAACATGTCCCACTCACCGGCACATGTACAGCAAGACGTTACGCTTGTTAATAAGTGAGGTCGGATCTTCATTTTCCCCTTTTTCTTGTAAAGAGGTTCCAGGGAGTAATCAGAATTCCCAGTTTCAGAGGCCTCGATGATGGGCAAAGCGTAGGAACCTTCTCTCTCTCATACGCACACACTTACTCGTACACATAAGTAGGCTAATTTCTCTGCTGATCAGGGAGTCTGGAGGGTTTTAGACTGTGAGTTTAGAGCTTCTCTGACACAGATCAGGGAGTCTCTAAAAGGAAGGATTAGAGCAACTTCCTGTTCTGATCAAATTAGAAAAGCATGCCAGTTTGTCAAAGCCTTCCCAGCCGCTAATGCTATTCAACATATAACCAACCTCTCCTGAGCTACCTTTACCTCCAGAGGAAAAAAAAACACTTATTTATCACAGACAAATTTATCACAATATAATATACAATTCAGTCAGTCTCTGAATTGTGTGCAGCATTTTCTTTTTGAATCTAGGTCTTGCAGTCTAAGGTGTGGTTCACACAGGGCGGTTTTTGAAGTCAACATGAAATCAAAATCGATATTTTGGCTTTG
This sequence comes from Semotilus atromaculatus, assembly GCA_031834385.1. Classification (NCBI taxonomy): domain Eukaryota; kingdom Metazoa; phylum Chordata; class Actinopteri; order Cypriniformes; family Leuciscidae; genus Semotilus; species Semotilus atromaculatus. The sequence continues at coordinate 17,063,329 of JAULUF010000012.1, forward strand.
TGTGCAATTCAGTGCGTTTTTCAACTGAATATTGTTTGTTTCCTTACTTATCTTTTATCGAAATACCTCTGCAACTGTCCTTTTCGGCTGATGTCACCAGTCCCACCCGCCTCTATTTCTCTATTTTGGGTATGTGCTGTAACACCCACTATTCACAATCTAGTCAGATCCTGATCGACAAAAATAAAGGGATAGTTCACCCAAAAATCATTTTTATTTATATGCTAGTAAAGTTTTTATTCATATTTAAAATGAGCTTTTATTTTCAAGAATTAGTAACACTCCCCTCGTGTTGTTCCAAACCTGTATGACTTTTGTTCTTCTGTGGATAACAAAAGAAGATATTTTGAACAGTTTTTGTCTGTATAATGAGTCAGTGGTGTTTGAAACAACATTGGAGCACACTTACTTTCATTAAATGGGGGGAAATAATTACTGAGCCATTCTTCAAAATATCAGAAGAAAGTAAGGGTGTGTTCAATCTTGGCATGTTTGGTTAGATAAAAAAAAAAAAAAAACTATTTTTTTGCAGTTAATTTGAATAAGCGTGAACACTGCCATATGAACCCTGGTGACACCAAACAAGCGGACTGAAACCGCTAAAAAGATGGTTCCCGATCCCCTCAAAAGAACTCTGATGCGATTCGAATGAAATATGAATGTAACACGGACCAAAGACATGTAAACGAACCAAAAACAGGACATGATGTCACAAGATGCAACCCTAAAAAAGGACAGAATGCTCAAGTATAGTTTTTTCTCAGTCGTGATGTTCAGTGTTGGGGAGTAACGGAATACATGTACCGGCGTTACGTATTCAGAATACAAATTATGAGTAACTGTATTCCGTTACAGTTACAATTTAAATAGTTGGTATTTAGAATACAGTTACATTGTTGAAATCAAGGGATTACATTACGATACTTATTTGTTTCATGAGTTTATTCACTCTCTAAATAAATTAAGGCAACTCGGCATGCGACACACCCCTTCCAACTCCCAGAGTTATCCTTCCCGTCCAGATCTAATGCTACCACTTATTTGAAGTTAACATTATAAAATATGTAGACCTACACTACAAAATAAATAATTTGAAATTGGGCAATTCCAGCGTTATGAATGTGACATTTGCAGTCAAAACTTGAAATAACTTGAAATAGAAATACTCAGAAAATGCATTTACGAATATATTTAAAAACGTCTGTTTATATCCATACTCCCTAATAAAGGAGTCCAGACATTAGAAAAATATCTGTCTACACATGCGTTTTCTATTTAATTTGAGGGAAATAAACATGCGTGACACAAAAAAATCTTTAACTTTTAGGTGGCAAAATATTTTTAGTAGCCTAGCCTACTTCTGTGAATTACACTGCTGAAACCAAAAGTAATAGCTACTACCCACCGGATGAAGAAGGGTTGGCTCTCCACAGAACATAAAATATTCATTTTATTAAATTTTTTGCGTTCACATTTATGAGGAAAAAACAATGTTACAGACGTGCGCGCTCTGAAAGCGGCACTAAAAGACTACTTTAAAACTTTTCCAGAGGCCTCAAACAGAAAGCAAAGCCTTTCTTTAAAGTGAATTTCGTTTTGTATTAATTGTATCTTAATTTTAATAAATGTTTCATCAACCAATTGGCTGGATTTAATAAATAAGAAGTAAATATAGCAAATATATAATCACGACATGGAGGCGCTGGCGCGTGAACTGGAGCTTGTCTCATAAATGAACCGAAACTCAGCGTAAGATACTTGCCTCACAGTCACAGACATGTCTACTTTTAAACAGAACAATTCAAAACAAAAGAAAACAGACATGCTCTCTGCTGATGTAATCCGTATGAAATGCGCATTTCTCTCTGGCACGTCTTTGTGACAGCTTTTAGGTGCTTTATTGGCAGCGCCACATGTTACAACGCGTCACCACCGCATCACCATTCCGCATTCCTACACTTATAAAATGCAATTCAATGTGAAAGTAATCCAAGTATTCAGAATACATTACTCAGATTGAGTAATGTAACGGAATACGTTACAAATTACATTTTCGGGCATGTATTCTGTATTCTGTAACGAAATACATTTTGAAAGTATCCTTCCCAACACTGGTGATGTTGCCCATCACAGTTCAGTACAGGCGTCAAAACCACGTCTCGTCGCAGCAGATCTTCATTTGTGTGTGTGACGGAGGAATTCCTGATGCTTTTGTGACTCCTTTTTAGACATTTTATAAGATCTTCACAAGTTCTCAGCTGGTCAAAATACCATCATATGTCGGCTACACACATACAACAAGTGTATTTAGCCCCGCACACAGCATTGTTTTTGATGTTCGGTAAATTCAATCACGAAATATACATAATAAAAACCGTCCATCAGGTGAGAACATATTCCTATACCTTTAGGTTCTGTATATTTTGGTCCAGTGATAAAAATGCCCATCTGAACGCTAAGCGGACCAGGACTTTTTATTTATTTATTTGGGTCCGGACCAAACAAACCAAGCGAACTGAACTACAAGTGTGAACACACTGAGTAAATAATAATATAATTTGTCTTTCTGAATATCCAGTTTAAACCCATCAGGCTACAGAAGTAAACTGCACAAAGTCAGCTGTGTGATCAGCCCTTAGCGCTCAACTATGTCAAAGGTCATTTCCCATAATCCCCTTTGGTCACCCAGTTTGACCTTCTTTATAAATTTACAGCCTGTGAAAACCTAGGGAGCGAGAGGGAATAAGACAAAGCGATAGAAGATTACAGACAGAAGGGGTGCGGGAGAGACCAGTCAAAGGCTTAAACAGTTTTGCTCACTCAGCTAACCCTGGGTCAGACTTGCCACTTGTTCCTCGACGGCTCTGCAGGAATTGGCTTATCTGGTTTCCATAGAGACCTCATGGTTCATCTGAGCAACGGAAGAATGCTGAGGGGTTAATGCTGCTGGTCTAAAGTGGGCTCTGATGGAAGAATGGATGGGGTTTTATTAGGGTTTTCATTTTGGGGGGCTTCCCTGAAGCCTTCTTGTACATCCTAATAACAAATACTACACTCTCCCTCATTTACAGCAAGCCTGTATCACATTTCCTCGAGAGCACTTACCAATCCTACACAATAAACTTGAGTGATAGCTGCGGAGAGACAGTCCCTCACCCCTGACGAATGATGAAAAGGTCACAACATTAGTCTTTGTGTTGTTTTAATGGAGTGAATGGCTGTGTGCCAGAGACTTGTGTTGCCTTAGGAGCCTAGGTTAAGTAATGCTGCATCTCGGGTAATATCTCTGCCTAGCCGCTGGGGCTCGAGCGTTGGCAGGCTAGAAATGGAGTTATGGCATTAAAGCAGGAGAAATGGATGGGAGATTCATTTTGGAAAGTTTACAAACCTCCTTTTGTACCATTGTGCTGGGCTTTTGTTTGCTGAGATGCATTCTGGGAAATCTTCCAACCTTCGTTACGCTTGCGGTACTTATTAGGAGATGTTTTGGATGTGTTTATGACATTATTTTTTAATGCCTCTTCTCATTTGTAAATTGTGAGGTCCCAGAACAAGGACTGGTGACAGATCCAACAGGTTTGAGGGGGTGGAATGGGGACAGACCCCCTTGGATTGGGATGTGGGATGTGAGATTCACAGATGAAACATGAGTGGAATTTAGCATTTAACACTGGCAATGCAGCTAAAATGGGAGCGCACTACACTACACTGCAAGTGCCAGATTTAGCAGGTTTTCTTAGTTATGGTTGGTGAGATCCAGGGTTATTGTTGACTAAAATTAAAACCATATAAAAAAAAAAAAAACATTTTCAGTAATTGAAATAAAATAATTATTAACAGAAATGCAATCAAATATATTTTTTGACAAAAATTCAAAAATAACAAACTAAATGAAAACTATTTTAACTAGCATTAACTAGCATAATCCACTAAAGTACCCTAGCAATCCAGAGCAATGTCCTTGCAACCACTCATAACACCTGTCTGTAAAAACCCAGTAAGAATGTTCAATTGTATGAACAATTGACTGTTCTCGCTGGTATTTTTGGAACAGTGCGAGATATCCTGGCCTGTCCCTAGTGCATTATGCATGCCTTTGCCCTGCTCACACTGTGACAGGTGACAATGGTCAACCTCACTTGCCCTGCATGTTAATATTGTTGCCTCCGGTCACTCGTGCCTTGTCCGGCATCTAATGTTGTAACCTGCCCACGGACAGCTAATTCTGAGCCTGTCAACCCAACACTCTTCACATGAGGAGAACAGGCCCTCAGTGTATGAGTGCAGAACGCTGGAGTCATCATCATTTATTCTTTATTCTAGTTCTTTATTATCAGCAGGGAAATTAAACCAAACAAGTATTTAAAAAAAGGTTTGGGATGATTGTAGTCAATAACGGAGAAAACCGACAGTTATTTATGGTCTGCGCAAAACCACTTTTCAGTGTAATAATGACAAATCAATATTTTCTCTCCATTTGCATTTCATAAATTAAAGTGAAAAATGAATCAGTCAATTATGGGGATGCAAACGGCGTGCTGAATTCCTGTTTAGAGTCGGTCTGGAGCCTGACTCAAACACCCAGTCTGTTTATTCATGAGTCTGTAATCTGTTCTTTAATGGCTTGTGTGTATTATTGACTGTGTGACTGACTGTGTGTCAGTCGAACCCCTCTATCGGAGGAAGCCGCGGGCTACCTACACTATTGTTTTCAAGCAAATATAAAGCAGGATTGGATTGTCTGATAACACTTTCATTTTGTAAAGAGCGATTGTTCCTGCCGTTCCTCCTTGATTGAACATCCCTCAAATCTGACACAAATAAAATCTAACATTCTGAACATATTTTGCCCATCTGGAGAAGTTTCTGTGGTTGTCGGCATGTAATCACAGAAGAAAATTGCAACATTGATAATAATAAGAAATGTTTCTTGAGCATCAATTCAGCATATTAGAATGATTTCTGAAGGAAAATGCAACACTGAAGACTGGAGTATTTCAGCTTTGCCACAACAACAATAATTTACATTTTAAGATATGTTATTGTAGAAAACGTTTTTTAAATCTGAATAATATTTCACACTATAACAGTTTTTACTGTATTTCTGATTGATTAAATACACCCTTGGCGAGGAGTGTAAGAGACTTCTTTCAAAAATTTAACAGTGTTTATGTACAGTTTAAGTCAACTGTCATTCCCTCTCTGAGCAATATATTTATTTATTAATAAAATGTTATATTATTCTAATAAAATACACATTTCTGATTTGATTGTATCAAACAGGTTGAAGCGTTTTTGATTGAAAAACACAAAACATCACAGAATTGGGAATATCCCGGACGTGCCCCCAGATCTGTTAGATTAATTTTCACGTAGACTCCAAACCGGCAGTCTCGAGGCTATCAGTCATCAGCTGGGAACAGGCGTCTCAACCTCTGTGATGTGTGACAAGAGATCTCGGGAAAATGATCAAGCAGACACAGAGACGCTGTAATACCATAACATTCTCAAGTTTATTAAGGCAGAAGGGGTCATATGTATACTCAAGATAAAGCATAATCATCCACGATGTCCAAGCCATCCAGTCATAGTACTCACAATATCAGTAACTCACCAAATCCATTGATTCTGGTGCTGTTGTTTTCCCTCTAAAATTGTGTCACTTCCTGGAAGATGATGTCTTTAGGAACTGGCTTTTGTCAATGGAATTGTACAAAAGACTAAAATAATGGAAAGTGATAGTCATATGACACAAGAACTATATGAAATGATTACCAAACTTTCAAAAATGACCTCTCAGGCCTACCTTCTAATATATAGTTGTGGATTTTCCAGCAATGGCTTATATGTGATTTCCATCTGACTATGGGTTTGATCATCGGTGAGGACTTCAAGTCCGTGACAGTACAAAGGTGAGAAGGAGAGGGAGGGAGATTTGAGGGAGAGAAAGAAAGACATTGTGAGACACAAAGAGATTGAGGAAATGAACTAACAGTCATTGTGTGATATATTGTGTGAGGCGGTGGTGATTCAGAGACGTGTTTGAGCCGGTGTGAGGGTCTCTCAGGGCGAGTCAGTGGATTGCCTTACTTTTGGCTTAAATTTCACCTAAATGTTAAGAAAATGTTCAAAAAAGTATGTACTTCAATAATGGACAATGTAGAAAAAATGTAAATTAAAACATTGGGTCTCATCCAGTAATAATGGATTATTCGTCTTTTATGCACAGGAAAAATTTCTTCTTCTCATGAAAAATGTTGGTCTAATTCACAACACGTGCGTACGCACATGAATTTGTTCTCAACCTCATTCTAATGTAATGAATTTGTAATTTTCTGAATGAGCGACCGTGTGTTCGAGGTAAGTAATTCGCCTAAAACGCAGCCAAACCATGTCTATATAAGGGCTTTCCGCAGACCCTGTCCTTTCGTTCTTTCTGCTCTCTAAAGACTCGCTTCTGCCTGAAAGCACGCGCAGCAAGATCCTCCAGCAATGCCAAGTGTGCCAACCTCAAAACAAGTTCAAACTCAATAAAAAAAACTTTAAAACGGACCCAGATTACAGTTCTCTGATTAGCCAGCTGTACAAACTCAAATCTGCATATTTATGATCGCAGCTGAAGCTATAATGCACCTTTACTTACTCTTTTATCATATGCATGTATCTATATATAAAATTTAATCTTATGTTTATAAGGCCACCAAGGCCACATGTCATTTTTGCATGGGAGGGATGTCAGTTGTTCCTAAAAAATTGTGTACATTAGAATAAAAATAAGAAAGAAAGTTACTGATGAATCATGATTTGTTCATGAAAATGTTTAGTGAATGAGAGCTGATAACTGCAATATTCACTATAGTGGAAGCATCATATAATTTCCAATTATCAATTCCACTGTGGCATAATGTTGCTTCTGGGCAGCAAACACATTTAAGCAATTCTTCATAACATACAAATAATTGATGTGACTCTAAATGTAAAAACAAATGTGAATCATATTTTTTTGATGGGTGATTTTTTTTTCTTAGCACACTTCTCTAGAGCAATATGTGTGACCTCCACATTCTGCACCTAAATGCCAGAACAACATTTCAAAATGTTTGCCAGCAAGAAGTTACTATGAAAAGGCTTTTTATTGATTTATTTGAAGTCATTCCTTTTATTATTAAACATTTTTGCCATTGCATATGTATTATGTACAAGCTAGAAAAAGTATTTGTTATCCTGAAGTAACATTGACCAAGTACAATGCACGTATTGTGTTCATATTGTATTGCAAAACACTTTCTTTGCTGCTATTGAGGTGGGATACGGGTAAGGATGGGGACAGGTTTGGTTATATGAGTAAGTGTAAGGGAATGGTCAACAGCGTAATTTTAGCTGCAAATGCATGCAGTTATTTTTCTTTTAATATAAGCACACAATATGTGCATTGTATTAAATAATATTTTTGAGTAGATTTTTAGTTTGGCCTCAGATATGGGCCTGGGTTTACTGTCATCTCTTATGACTTGGACTAATAAGCAATCACTTAGCAACCACTAAAACACTCCAGTGAAAATGTTACCATAGAATCAACAAAATTGTCCATATCTAGCACTCAGTATTCTGTGAGTGCATTTGTGTTAGTGTATGCATGTTGTTGTTGAGTTATGCATGATTGAAGACTGCGGTTCAGTTCACCAGTACTTCAAGGTTTTGATGTCATTTGAATGATAGTGAAAGGTGTACAGAAACTGACCTTGGCAGAAAAAAGACATTCCAGACACATGAGCGTTTTATTTTAACAAGTCTTACAAAATGTCACACTGCACACGACATTACCTCTGCATCCAATTCTATTGATACACAACTAGATGAATCCAAGATTTATGAATATGAATCATCAGTGTATAATTGTTCACACATACGTATTTTGGCTGAAACTGTTTTACCAAAAATTATAAGAAATTGAACGCTGTGTGAGATGATCATCTGTGTAAGTGAGAATGCGATCAAGTTTTATACATACATTTCAGGAAAAGAATTCTGATAAAATGCATGGCTTGTGGCTTATCACTTTATTAACCCTTGCATTTATACTATTTATGTGCACATTTTGCAGGTATCATCAGAACAGCCCTGGCAGACATGGATCGAGAGGCAAGAGAACATTACTCAGTGGTGATTCAAGCCAAAGACATGGCAGGGCAGGTGGGAGGGCTGTCGGGCTCCACCACGGTCAACATCACGCTAACTGACATCAACGACAACCCACCAAAGTTCCCTCAGAGTGAGTAATGTTAGCCACTGTGAAAACCAAATACAGTGCCAACATATTGCTGTAGAAGGACATCAGTAGATTTTGGTTCAAAGACCTATTGTGCAACCTAGTGAGGCAGTATTATAAGACTCTTCACAGAGCGCTGGTCATTTAATGCTCAGCACTGCTGCCTAAACTATCAGATGACTCATATACAGCATTCCAAATCTGTCACTTATGGGTTTCTATGCATGTAAATATGTATGCATTTTGAGAGCGTAGAAAGACCGATTATGTAATCTGCAAGTGAGTGAGCAGAGCTAACAAGATCTTTTGGTATGTTTCGCTTGTTTCAACACTGATTGGTGGAATTTTCGGGAACGCTTCCTTTTACAGTCCAGTTACCCATGTACATACTATGTACATATGTTAGTAATTACAATTACTGGGTAATAACTAGTACTAATCCTGAACCTACCCCTAAACCTACCCCTGTTCCATATACTTACCTTATATTAGCCAGTACTTTCTAGGTAAGTACACTGTAAGTACTGTACTGTAAAAGGAAGCGTTACCGAATTTTCTGTACAGCATCATGGGTAATAGTTTTCAACACAAATCCTGCTGTTAATCATGATTGTTTTAATGCTAAGTTAAAATAATGCAGGCTATGGCTTCAACAGAAGCAAATACTATCGATTAACTGCCTCATAGCTCACAGTAAGGCTGTCTTTAAAGGTTTAAAAATCATAAAAAATCTATTTCTATATCGAGAACCTGATTGTTGCACTCTATTTGACTTTGACTTAAGATGCAACCTTTAAAGTCTGTAGGCAACTTCTAGCTTTTGGAACAGAGCTGTTGCTGAACACTTCATCCGGACTGAACTTTCTTAAACAAATCTGTGAGACATTTAAGGACTTCTTGATTATTATGCTTTAGATCTTGGCAAAAGAAGTGATACAGCTTGCCCTCGATTTTCTCCGATTCTTCATCTTCTAGAAATATCCTCATTACTGTTTAAAGTTTAACCATACAGTATGGTGTTGTAATGCACTTCCCTCTCTCTCTCTCTCTCTCTCTCTCAGAGTAGTTTTTTCCCAGACATTCACAAGAAAACTGTTTGTTTTCTCAAGGGTGTCTCATGGATACTATAATAATTAGGTGGAAGAGAATGAAATATACCTAATATACTGTAGATGCAGTCTCACTATCAGATGACTCATATAAATTGTGCGTTGCGGTGCAATTTTTTATCATTAATTAGCATGAAGAGAATAGAGACAGGGACACTGTTTTTTTATTGTGTAAGCATCCAATTATGAGTCTTGGATCTTGAGTTTTTGTTGTCTTATTTTTATCCTCAGAAACAGAGCACAACAGCAGGGTTCTGGAAGTAAAAATAAATACCATTAATTTCCTCCTTAGAAAACATATGTTTTTTTTTAAGGATAATGTATAAACCTTTTAAGACAGACTAGTTCCAATATTAAGGTATAGCACAGTATAATATGATTTTGTAGAAGCCAGAAGTCTTTTAAATGAGTCCATCTCAATAAGATCCACCAATCAGAGAAGTTTCTGTTACCATGTATCAAAGTTTGTAATGATGCGATTCATCTCAGAGCTTTTGAAATCCCCAAAACACATCTGGAACCATGGCCATTGGAAAAGTGAGACATGACCTTGGACTGTTGCATTTAGCTTTGGTTTGGGAATGTGGCCATGGTTGTTTATGGGGCATGACAGCGATATTGAAATACTTCTAGAATAGCTCGATGTGGCTTGTTTGGAGGCATAGTCGGAAAGAGGCAAGCCAATCGAACAAACCATCATGCGGGCTTTTGTGTGTGTCTGCAGAGAATTACCAGGTGTTTGTCCCAGAGTCGGCACAGGTGGGGAAGCCGGTGGGGAAGATCAAAGCCAGCGACGAGGACATCGGAATCAATGCAGAGATCAAATACAGCATCCTGAACCCCGAGGGGGCCGGAATGTTCTCCATCTCCACAGACAAAGACACTAGAGAGGGTGTTATCACGCTGAAAAAGGTATTGCTGTCATTTTCATTGGTGTTTACTAAGGCAAGCATCATGACTCTTATTGCTCATACTAGGGTTAGAGGATTTGTTAAACCCTTATTAATAACTGGCTGTATGAACACTTTTTGACTGGTGGGCTTTTAGAAAATAACCCTAAAATTGTTAACCAGTGAATGTAAATGCATCCCAGGAGATTTCTGTCCAAAAGTAATGAACATTTCAACCACAGTGTCATTTCTGCAACATCTCAAATTATGTAAAAAGCATTTTGTGGTGGACTTTTTTGTGGAATGTAGTTTATGACTCTTTAATTAGACTGCACAGCCAACAGAGACATGACAAACAAAGAGCTAAAATACAACAATCTAGGGAAAAAGTTGCAGTCATGCATAATTCCGCATTAACAAGTTTGAAATTTGAATAACCTCCAGATTGCAATATGGTTTTTCACACTTTTTACTTGAGCGTTTGTTTGTCTTCAACAAAAGAACGAAAAAGGATGGTATAATTAAACCAGTCAAATGTTGATGTCAGATGTTGTCAAAATAGCACCAAATCTGAAGCTGCAGACACTGAAATTACACGGATACTCTGACAAATATATATAATATATCCATCCTGACTAGGTCAAGCAGACGTCTGGCACTCTTCGTGGCTCAGATGCTCATTAATGGTCTCTTTTCTGTATTCCGAGCTTCTTCAATTCCACATTCAGTCCTGGGGGTCAGGACAGCTGTGAATCCAGTGAATACTGAGTTTTCCTAAAGCCAATCTTGTAAATAAATGCCTGCCAGATCTGTCCGACGAGACGGGCGGTGAAGGTCAGGCAGGTTTCCTGCCGTTTACAGACGTGACCCCATCTAGAGAGCGATTTAGCTTCTGCGCTCCGGAAGCAAAAAAGACTGACCTCAATATAATCTCAGTTCATAACTTTTTGGAGTACTGCTAGAAGCCACCAAGAAAGTGGCTAAAACTGACAGACTGAAAGCTAAATATTGTGTATTATCTGTAATCCAGTTCACACTTGTAGTTCGGTTCTCTTGGTTCTTTTGGTCCGGACCAAAAAAGATAATGATACATTTAGACTTTGTTCGGTTAGCGTTCACACTGTCTATTTTTGAGACCAAACTTAAAGATACAAAATAAAAAAAAAAGGCTTTTTAGATTTTGTGAAGGAACTTACCATACATCCAAACCAATGCTGTGCTGGGCTAAATGTGCGTTTATGTGCGTAGCTACATATGATTTGTGTTTCTGACGCCAGCACTGAACTGTGATGGACAACATAGCTCCTATGAGGAGAAAAAACAAGTATTAGTACAAGTACAAGTAAATAAGTGTTGTTTGGAAGCGGACCGAGACCCATCTTTCTCAGTTCACGAGGGTTCAGATGGCAGCGTTCACACTTATTTAAATGAACCACACTAGTTTGTTTTGATGGAACTTAACTTGACAAGTGTGAACACACCCTAAGTTTCCTGTTTTCTCTTCTCAGCAACTGAATTATGAAAAGAAGAAGCAGTACAGCCTTCACATCGCTGCAGAGAACACACACCTGGACCCACGCTTGTCCTACCTGGGCTCATTCAAAGATGATGCCACGCTCAAGATCACAGTCGGAGACGTGGATGAGCCGCCGGTTTTCTCACTGGATTATTACATTTTGGAGGTGTACGAGAACGCAAAGGTTGGAAGTGAAGTAGGAGCCGTCACAGCGAGAGACCCAGACAGCAAAAACAGCCCTGTCAGGTAAGAAGATGTAAAGGGTTAAAAGAACACTCCGACCGGCAATTCAATTATACGCAGGCCATAATGTCACACATTAATGTATTGTCCTGATGTATATAGTAAGTAAGTTTATTTATAGAGTGTTTTTCACAGATGAAATCACAAAGTGCAACCACAATAATAAAACAGTATACAATCAGTAAAAATTGCTACATTTAAAGAGCCCAAAATAAATCCCAGTCAGTTAAAAGCTTGTTTAAATAACAGTGTCTTGAGACACCTTTTAAAAGAATCGACAGAGTCGGCCACACGGAGGAACAATGGCAAGGCGTTCCACAGTCTGGGGGCTACAGCCTGAAAGGACAGGTCTCCCCGGCTTTTATAGCGAGTCTTTGGGACCAATAACAGACTCTGGCCTGAGGATCGAAGTGCACGGCCGGGGAGTATGTGCAGAACAAATCAGCAATGTATTGTGGGGCCTGACCATGTAAAGCTCTAAAAGTGAAAACTAATATTTCAAAATCAATATGAAATTTGATGGGTAGCCAGTGTAGGGAGGACAAAATGGGTGGGATGTGTGTCCTCCTGCCAGATCTTGTTGAAAGCCTTGCCGCAGCATTTTGAACCATTTGAAGACGATTTTGAGTAGATTTGTTACAAAAAGTAAAAAGAGAGTTACAGTAATTTAAACGTGAAGAAATAAAAGCATGGATAACCATCTCGAGATCAGAGTCTGATAAAATTGACTGGTCAAACCAGACACCTAGATTTCTGATGCTCGACTGGACAGAGGACCTCAGACAAATAAGGTTTTGAAGGATGGATGCTATTTTATTGTCTGGGGCAACAATTTTTATTTATATTTTTTATTATTATTTTTTTATATATAACTACATATTTAGCTAATTATTGAAATTACTTTTCTTGATATACATACTATTTTGTAAAGATGTCCTGTTATCAGCCAAATACAAACATTAAATAACTTTGTACAATTATTACAGTACATACATTATAATATAATCTTATTAAGGTGGGTATACTTCTATGTGGCTATTTGTGCAATTCATAGTACATCGCCAGCAATATGCCTACAAAACACATAACTGTTAGAATAAGATTTTAGTAAATCAAATTAATTATAGCATGTTCAAATGCAAATCTTTCTCTCTCTCTCTCTCTCTCTCTCTCTCTCTCTCTCTCTCTCTCTCTCTCTATCTCTCTCTCTCTCTCTCTGTCTGTCCTCCCATTTCTCACATCTCTCTGTAAAGGTCGAATTTAATATGATGACATTGAGTTGATATGACATACAAAGATATCTCTCTCTCTCTCTCTCTCTCTCTCTCTCTCTCTCTCTCTTTTTTTTTAAAAATTTGTTTTATGGAGGATCATGTTAATTGGAGCAGTTAAGGCACCCCCTGTTAGCATGTTAGTAAAACACTGCTGCTAAAGGCTCAATTACCTCCACACACTGTAATGAAAGAGAGGTGTGCACTGATATCATGCTGCTTGCCTAAAGAAGCCAGTTGAATTCAGTGTTTCTTGTAAACACATTATCAATATATTGTGGCACAAATTAAGTGATATATTTCAGATATAGAATCATCTATTGACAAGGCAGTTGCTAAAACGTAGATGCTGGCTCTGTGCTTGACTGATCAATGGTATGTAAATATGCAAATAATAATATTAACCCTGGGTTTACAAATGCATATGAGAAATATGAAAATCTAACTACCAAGGATTTATTACTAAACAACGGTAAAGTATGAACAATGTGAAATATCGTCACTGACGAGTAGAAATCTTTTTCAGGAAATGGAAATTATTATTATTGTACAACTAAACACTGTTTAATTGTGACTTTATATATGGTCAGACACTTGTGTGCATTTTTTTTATTATTAACATTTTAACAAATCTAAATACACTCACCGGCCACTTTATTAGGTACCCCATGCTAGTAACGGGTTGGACCCCCTTTTGCCTTCAGAACTGCCTCAATTCTTCGTGGCATAGATTCAACAAGGTGCTGGAAGCATTCCTCAGGGAGTTTGGTCCATATTGACATGATGGCATCACACAGTTGCCGCAGATTTGTCGGCTGCACATCCATGATGCGAATCTCCCGTTCCACCACATTCCAAAGATGCTCTATTGGATTGAGATCTGGTGACTGTGGAGGCCATTTGAGTACAGCGAACTCATTGTCATGTTCAAGAAACCAGTCTGAGATGATTCCAGCTTTATGACATGGCGCATTATCATGCTGAAAGTAGCCATCAGAAGTTGGGTACATTGTGGTCATAAAGGGATGGACATGGTCAGCAACAATACTCAGGTAGGCTGTGGCGTTGCAACGATGCTCAATTGGTACCAAGGGGCCCAAAGAGTGCCAAGAAAATATTCCCCACACCATGACACCACCACCACCAGCCTGAACCGTTGATACAAGGCAGGATGGATCCATGCTTTCATGTTGTAGACGCCAAATTCTGACCCTACCATCCGAATGTCGCAGCAGAAATCGAGACTCATCAGACCAGGCAACGTTTTTCCAATCTTCTATTGTCCAATTTCGATGAGCTTGTGCAAATTGTAGCCTCAGTTTCCTGTTCTTAGCTGAAAGGAGTGGCACCCGGTGTGGTCTTCTGCTGCTGTTGCCCATCTGCCTCAAAGTTCGACGTACTGTGCGTTCAGAGATGCTCTTCTGCCCACCTTGGTTGTAACGGGTGGTTATTTGAGTCACTGTTGCCCTTCTATCAGCTCGAACCAGTCTGGCCATTCTCCTCTGACCTCTGGCATCAACAAGGCATTTCCGCCCACAGAACTGCCGCTCACTGGATGTTTTTTCTTTTTCGGACCATTCTCTGTAAACCCTAGAGATGGTTGTGCGTGAAAATCCCAGTAGATGAGCAGTTTCTGAAATACTCAGACCAGCCCTTCTGGCACCAACAATCATGCCACGTTCAAAGTCACTCAAATCACCTTTCTTCCCCATACTGATGCTCGGTTTGAACTGCAGGAGATTGTCTTGACCATGTCTACATGCCTAAATGCACTGAGTTGCCGCCATGTGATTGGCTGCTTAGAAATTAAGTGTTAAGGAGCAGTTGGACAGGTGTACCTAATAAAGTGGCCGGTGAGTGTATATGTTACATGTTTTTTGACCAGTGAATGTCAGTATGTGTTTTCTTTATCATTAGAACGCCACATCTGAGGCAGCAAGTAGTGCATTGCATTATGTTTTTTTCATCAGCTTAAATGTTATTTAATTTATTTCCACGCATAGTATTTTAATGACAAATGTTAGATTAAGACACTCTTCTCTGCTCCTCAAATACATAAAACTTCTGCCTTTATATTCAGTATATTTATATATAGTGTTTCTTGAGTAAAGAAAACACTGTTCTTATTCAAACAACCTGTTTTTTTATTTATCCCTGCATTGCAAACAAGCAGAGATGGTCCAAATTGTTTGAGGATCCAATGGACTTACAAGGTTTAGTCACAAGCTCGTTTTAATACTTTTCATTGGTTTAATATTGGCAAAACCCACATACAGACGTAAAGGGTGACCAACAATAATGATTTATGGAAAAATAATAAGAATACAACATGAAATTATTATTATATTATTAATGTGTAATTATTAATATATTAATGTGTAAAGTCCAGAAGAATCATATTATGTATGTAAGAAATTTTAGTAAACAAAATAAATGGAGTATTCTTAAAGGTTGTGCACATCATAGTCTACAGAACATGGATAAAATAACTATTTGAATGACACGCCTGTGAAAAATGGAATAAAAATAAAATGCATAAAGTGTAAAATCCGTATTGTTATTTTTCTCTCATGTCTCATGCAGTCAAGGACGGTGCACATGTTCTTGTGTTAATGAGATATGACCTGTATGGTTTATTAGCATCTCTCATACTAGTGGGTTGAGGATGTGTGTTTTCAAGCCATCTTTGAATGAACCTTCACAGTCCATGCATGACGAAGGGGCCATAACTCTAATGGTTATGCAAATGCTGGGATTCTCATTGGTTGATGTGAGTGAGATCGTCGGTTTCACACGAACGGTTTTTACATCAGCATTTATCGCTGTGATAAATAGATAAATAAAATACATAAGAGAAAACCAGAGAAAAGTCCCATAAATAATCCCTGATCTCTTTTTTTTTTTGTCAGTGTTGAAGGATAGCACATTTACATTTTTTTCAGTCCATTTATTGCGTTTCTGCTCTTCCGATTTTAATCTGCATTTCCCATAAAAAAACAGCATTTCATTCCCGTACAAGAATTTATATTGCAGTATGTATCCATTAGCATAAAAATAAAATGGCATTGAAGTTTGAGAATCAGCATTAGCTTTATGGAAAATAAGCAAGGTCACTGTTATCTCCTTATTTTTGCTCCTAACCATTATAATGATGCATCTGATCATTATCATATATCTTGTAAAGCATTTGTCTCATGAGATGCTGCAGTGAAAATGGTTTTTAAAGGCATATTCTTCACAATGGACTCCCTGGTATTGAATTAACCGAGATTTTGATGTTTTGTGTTTTGCAGAGACATCTTTGTGTATGATAAAAGCTAAACTGAAATATTTTTTAGAGCACTTAAGCATGTCTTTTTTTCAGCAAGCAAAGGGATGTTCGGTGGTCAAGTCGAAGCACCTTCATTTATATATCACTTTTAACAATATAGATTGTTTCAAAGCAGCTTCACAGTGATAATAGGAAATTACAATAACATGTAACTTGTATCAAACTGTCACCCTAAAACCGGCGTGCGTACCGAACCGTGACTTCTGTGTACCGTTACACCCCTAATATATATTATATATTATTATATAAAAGCAAAAAAGCAGAACCAAAGTCAAAAACGAACTATCCTGAACCAAAACTAGAATTATAAGCTTACATAAAATGTTAACACTAATTTTCGGCTGCCTTGTACACTCTAGTATTTTCTTCAGGAAATGTAAATGTGGTTTAATTTCACATTCATACTTGGAAAGAGATTCTGACAGTCTTTTGAGAGTCTCTACCAAGCATGTCACTTGAGGATTTGTTAATTATGTCCAACTAATGCTTCTTCTCACAGAGTTTCTCCTTGCAGTTTTCTCCTGTAGTTAGTTTTTTTTTCTTCCTTTTATAATTTAGGTTCTGCCAGGTCTGTTGTTATTTAAATAGCTCTGATTCACTGTGTCATTTTAACTGGAATATTAATACACATCACATGAAACCGCTCATAAATCTCACTGAAAAGGACCTGTTTGGTGTCTACCAGGGTGATCGATCATTTAGAGAAATCATATGAACAAAATGAGAGTTTTAAGACAATATTAATGCTCAATACAATGCGCATTTTGTCTGACAAACATAATGTAAGCTAATTTAATTAGAAACTGTGAAAGTAACTTTTGTATATTGTGCATTATTCTTTTTGAATTAATGAACCTCTTACAATGTTCCATCAAGTCACTGTGTTTTTGGTCACATTGGATATGTATTTCTACAGTGATCTGTCATAGAGCTGGGTGGCGTGACATAATTACTCTGAAATAAGCTTTTGTTCAGTAAAATATAAAATAATTACTATATAACTTACTATTATGGCCCTTTAGGCTGAGCTTTTGTTGAGTATTGCTGCCGTAAGTCATGCCACATGTGAAATTGCCAGGGTTTCACGACCAAGCCATGTACAGCAATACTATCTCTCTTATAATCATATCCCAGCTGTTTTTGCTGTTAATGCCACAGCTATGATGAAGAGGGGTGAAAGATGGGAAGGCTCATGCAGTATTCATGCTCTCTCTTCTATATTTAGGTATTTCATCGATCGCAGAGAAGACAAAGAGGTGTATTTCGATATTGAGTCCATCAGTGGAGTCATTAGAACGACTCAGCTCTTGGACCGGGAGGACACGCCCTGGCACAACATCACTGTCATGGCAACAGAGGAAGGTGGGTACTACCAGAAGCCATGCTGGTGTAACTTCGTGACTTTAATATCTTGCAAATTAGTTTTCCAAGACAAGTCTCGGCAATAAACGCCTCGTGCACTCATGAGAAACGGACTGCCGTTCATTTTCTCGCTTTAAAAATCACTCGCCCTGTCCCTGCTGTGACATTAACTCCACAAGTCTGTTAATAGTCAAAGATCACACCTCTAACCACTTAAGGAATTGTTTGCACAGAAATGAAAATGATTTACTCAACCTCATGTTGTTTCAAACCCGTATGAGTTTCTTTTTTCCTGAGAAAGGAGAAAAGCAAAGACTGTTGGTTGTTGGTTCTTTCCATGCAATTAAAATGAATGAGTCGCAAAGCTTTCAAACTTCAAAACAGAAGCAGAAACACTGCAGAAGATCATTAAAAGGGAGTCCATACGGCTTGTGCACTATATTCTCTACATGTAAGATGTTGCACTCACAGACTTCCCTTCCAGTGAGCTTTTAATTGCGGTGACCAGATCATTGATTCAGATGAATTCGAGAACCAGTTCAGTCTGATTTATAATTGAATCTTTCAGATTTAGTTTTTCTGTTCCATATTCGTTGAAAGTTCTGAATCAAAAGAATGATTCATTCAGAGATTTTGCATCGCTACCCGTTAACATGCTAAGGAGTATAAATGTCAAGATTTTCCTTCTACAAAGCTCGTCTAATGCTTTCGTAAGACTTGCCGTATAGATCACTGATTCTATTATGATGCTTTTATGCCCTTTTTGATGCTTTGTAATTGCATGGAAAAAGAGCAATTAGCACAATCTTTAAAGATTCGCCTTTTGTGTTACACAGAAATGTAATTTTTTGGTGAACTGTCCCTTTAAAAAAGCCACTCATGCAAGAGATGAAAAACAAGCAAAGATTGTAATATTTACAATCCGAAGAGGGACCTTATTTGGAGTGTATAATCTCTGAGATGATTAAAATCACTGGAAGTAATATAAATGGATTCCCGTGACTCTTCTGCTGTAGATTTTATCACAGTAATTACCCTTACACCCAGCACGAATGACACACATTCAGTCTTCTATATGATAATGATATTCCAGCATGTGAATGAAAAATGAGATCACTTTAATATATCGGTTATTTTCCCTAGACAGTGATGAGATCAAATGGAGACTTTTACATAAGTCTGCTGCTCAGAGATGTACATGTTTTCTCCGCTAGAGCCTCAGAAAAGAGCTTAACTATGTCTCGAACTGTGCTCAGATTTCTTCATCAACATTTCTCATTCACTTTTACACTTTTATCCAAAGCGACTTAAAGTGCACTCAAGGTACATATATTATGACTACGTAATAATCATAATATGAATACGTAATAATAATAAGTGTGAACGCTGCCATATGAACCCTGGTGACACCAAACAAGCAGACTGAAACCGCTGAAAAGATGGGTCTCGTCCGCTTTCAAAAGAACTCTGATGCGATTCGAATGAAATATGAATGTAACACACCATCACCACCAAAGACATGTAAACGAACCAAAAACAGCACATCGCATGATATCACAAGATGCAACCCTAAAAAAGGACAGAATGCTCAAGTATAGTTTTTTCTCATCATAGTCGTGATGTTGCCCATCACAGTTCAGTACAGGCGTCAAAACCACGTCTCGTCGCAGCAGATCTTCATTTGTGTGTGTGACGGAGGGATTCCTGATGCTTTTGTGACTCCTTTTTAGACATTTTATAAGATCTTCACAAGTTCTCAGCTGGTCAAAATACCATCATATGTCGGCTACACACATACAACAAGTGCATTTAGCCCCGCACACAGCATTGTTTTTGATGTTCAGTAAGTTCCGTCGTGAAATACACGTAAAAAAAGCGACCAATCAGGTTGTGAACATTTCCCTGTCTGTCACGTACTGCTCTGAGACAAGAAGGTTGAGGATCCAAATGCAGTTTATTTAAAGGGTTGTCCACAATCGTAATCCAAATCCAGGCAAGGGTCATACACAAGCAAACAATCCAAACAATAGCAGTTAAGGGCAGAGGCAGAGAGAGAAATCCGAGGGAACAGACAGAGAATCAAGAAAACCATGAACACGGGGGAATAAACATAGACAGAACGCTCAATTCCAGTACAAACACTAAACAAGACTTTGCAGGGAATGACTGAAAGAACCAGGCTTATATAGGGTGAGTAAACAAGATGAGACACAGGTGAATGTGATGATGGATGATTAGTCTGAGCATAGGATTATGGGGAATGGAGTCTGTGGATGGTATTGTCCGTGGTGGAGTGCCCTCTGATGGTAATCTCGGGCACTCTCACTGGTGATCTTTACGCTGCCTTTAGGTTTGGTGTTAAAATGCCAGCGTGAACACTAAGCTGATCAGGACTAAATGTAGATGTTTAGTTTTTTTGATCCAAACCAAGCGAACCGAACTACAAGTGTGAACACACCCTAAGTAAATACAAAGCAAACATGCCAAAAAGTAAGCAAAATGACAGAACAGAACACAAAATCAAATTTCGATTTGTGTTGTTGTATGCAATCATATATACATTGAATGGAGTAAATGTGTTTTTTTTCTTTCTTCTTAACTAATGGTGTGTTGTTTGTTGCTATGGCAGTGGCTTGCTGTTAAGGGCTTCATTCTGAGAAATGTTAATTTCTGGTCACGCTGTGGGTGGGAATTGATGTTAGAGTGCTTGTTAGTGAGTATGACGAGGGAGAGGAACTCACTTGGCCTGTACACTTATAAGACACCTCGGCAATTATACGCATGTTTATTTCACTTAACAGTAGCGGTGGCGTTGACAGAAATCATGCTATTTTATCAGCTACTTTTAGTTGTGGTGCATGAATATTCTGAGTTAAAAAATTTATAGATCTGACTCTTTTTTTGCCAGATTTTAAACAGCCTACACTCACATAACAATTTTTCTATTGGTTTGGTTCTGCATTTCACAAAGTTTCTATAAAAAGCAAACCAACCAGCTCTAAGAGTAATCACAACATTACAAACTTTGATTTGAAGAAAAAACATTCCTGGAAATATATAGAGGGAACAACGAGGTGTTATTCATCAGAAAAAAAGCCTACTGCCACCATTTGATCATTTTCGCTGTTCATAATGAGTATATATCCTGCACGCAGTTTAGGTGTCGAGACAGGGCGAACAGAGCTCATGCACGCTAGAAAACTAGAAACCATTGTGAAACACATGCATGAAGTCATCTAATAATAAACACTACACACGCCGAGCACAACACCAGCCCAAGAAACTTTAATAGGCTGTTACTCCCTCGCATTCTCTATGAAATACTTCACACAGCAGCAGTGAGGAGAGAACGCATGCAGATGATGTACAGTGTAAAATAACTATTAATATGTTACGGACAAGAAAAAGAGGGGGAGCGAGAGAAAGACCGCAAGTCATTTAAAAGGCAAATGCGAGGCAGAAGCTAAAGATGGGTCGAAATGAATACTAAAAATCAGTAAACAAAAATATCTATCTATCTATTTGTCTGTCTTTCTGTCTGTCTGCATATGCACGCTTTGGTAAAAACTACAAAAGTATGTTTAAAAAAGAAAAAAAGAAAAAACATTATTAGTTCATTAAAAGCTATGATAAGTAAGTCTAAAAGATGCTAAGTAGATTCAAAAGACCCTAACTGAATGTAATTTATCTTGTTAATTACTCAACGTATAATTGTGCTGAATATTTTACATCTTTGCTCTGGACCTGTTTTTAATTTAGGACCATTACAATGTCTTGTTAATTTAGCATTTTTGCATTTATAGTGTTTTGATTCACATTAATTAAATCAGTATGGGTCCGACTCACTCTGAGAATTGCTATTAGATGATTTAGCCAATTTGTAAACAAAATCAGCCGAATCCCACCCAGGGATCAAGGGGTGCATGCAAATGTACCTTTCTTTTAGAGATTACAGTTTAGATATGTGTTCTTTTGAGACAGAATGCTAGGAATTTGCATAACCTGTGTTTGTTAATCAGATATGAATTAGTCATTGCCATTACATATAATTCAATTTTATTCGGCAATACTATATTCTAGTTCATTAATGTCCACATGGAACCCTGCAGATTTTTAAATAATTGCAACTACTGTCGTTTATAAAGTTTTACACATCCCCTGATCCTTGTGTGTTTAATTAAATAGCTCGCTAATTTGTATAATGCTTTCAACTACTTAGAAGAATTTAGTACTCTCAGATCTCTCAGACTTTTTTTATATAGTTATTTTAATAGTTTTCTGCAGATTTCCCATCAAATTCAATGGAAACAATGTGAAAAAAAATTATTTAGACTGTGTTTGAACCTGCTAATATCTTAAGAACTATCTTTATGAGAAGTCACTCAAAACATACAAACATTATACATTTTTTTATAAAAAGAAATAAAAACAATTGGACACACTTTAAACTATTAACTATGACTTTTGCCTCAATAAACCTTTAATTACTGCTTATTAATTGTTATTGTGTAGGATTAGGAATGTAGAATATGGTCATGCAGAATAAGGCATTATGTGCTTTATAAGTACTAATAAACAGCCAATATCCTATTAATATGCAGTGAGAATTGGACCCTAAAGTGTTACCAAATTTGTATCAAATGTATTTCTTCTGAATTGGAATTATCACATGAAATATTTTATTTTCATTTTAAATGCACCATGGATGGAATGTATGTATGAATAAAAGGATGGATTGATGATTGAATGTTAATCATTTAATGGATAGATGGATCTTCATTAACCTCATTAACATTAACAGCCGTCTGAGGTATTTAACACGTGCTGTTATGTTTCCGTTTGTTTTCAGACAATCCCAGTCTTCAGAGCCACGTGCCCGTTACAGTGCAGGTTCTGGATGTGAACGACAATCCTCCGAAGATCAACACAGAAGATGAAATCATCATCTGTGAAAGCACCAGAGCAGGACAGGCAAGTCCCACAACAGCCCAACTGTTTCTCTATCTCACTGTCTCTCGGACACCATTTGCCCGTCAAAGGAGGCCGAGTCCACAAAAATGCATTCAAAATGAACGTAGCAGTTAAAGCAATTACACTAACTGTTGCTTTAATCAGTTTATTTACTAATGAGCATAGTGCATATGCATGGAATGCACAAATATGCATTTTGTATTTGTTTGTGCAGTGATTAAAAATGCTAGTTACTATACTGACAAATGTTAAGTTGGTCATCTGAAAGATTACTTTACGGGTCCGATCAATATGGATTTACATTATCAGCCTGCCCAGAAAAGTCCCTTAAGGACCGCCACAGTTCCCTGCCATGAATGGTGTGGAAAAGAGAGAAAGCGTGAATATTTAGAGGGGATGAAATAGAAAAATGGAAGGGGGTTATAGGAATGCTAATCATCTCTCAATGAGAATAAAAATATGATCAACAAAGCGTGACAGCTCTGACTCACTAAAGCACACTCCTATTTTCCTACCCACACTTTTCCATTTAATTTTCAAATGCTGTTTTTCATCAGTGGCCCAAAGAAAGAGAGGGATGAGAGTGGGAGAAAATAAAGGACAGAAGAGGTCAAGCCCATTTTAATATCCCCTGTGTTCCCAACATTAAACAGTACATTCAGTTCCAAAAATTATCCACACTACATTATGGGAGTACCACATTAAAGTGCTTCTGTGCACTTTTCATGTCTTTTTAAAAGTGTAGCGTGTTCTTTCTGCACCACTAGCATCACCAAACTGACTGTACCAACATAAAGATTATCGCTAACTCATCCCCCATCTGCCATTGGTTGTAAAAATAGATTGCCCAACCCCCAAACTCACATCATTGGTTGAGACAGTGTTGCTGAGTAGAACAGAGAAATGTTTTGATTGTTTAGATTTTTTGACAAAATCAACATACAGATGGTTAACTTTACAGTAGTCTGCATATGCCTGTCTCAGTATTGTATCATACTTTAAACACTCAAAAACACACAAAAATAGCTCTTTGGCTGAACATGAAACATGTAAAACCCAATAGAACCCCAGAAGGTAATGCTTCCTGTGAAGTCCTGTGATTTACAGAACACATTAATTATAGCTTTTTGTTGTACGTACTGGTTTCATCCAAAGCACTATCTTAGTGGTTACTTTATTTTCAAAGTAACTTAAATTCTTGTTAGCAGGTCAGAAACCTAGCACAAGCTCAACACTTCACCACAATGGTAACCCGCAAAACCACTAACATAACAGAAACTTCTAAAAACCGACAGCATGGAACATTAAACATTAACAAATCTCTCCATTTTCTCATCTTGCTAAAATAATGCATAAAATAGCACTTTATTTCAAAATTTGCTCTCCCAATTCCACCCTTTTGCAAGGCATGATGGGAAGTGAAAGTCCTGTTTGATTGGGTTACTTTATTGAAACGTTATTTCAAAATGAAAACATCTTTTCAGTCAATTTAAATGAAAACAGTCAATTTAACACGAAGCAATCACATTTGAACCTTAAACCCGATACAGTGGTGTTAAATAGAAAATGAATTGTTTAAATAAAGTGAAATAGTTTCATTTGATAAAGAGAGGAGAAATTAGGACTTGAGAAATGTCTGTAGTTTCTTCAGGTTTCAAAGCTGAAGTGTTTGTATTCTTCATTGTCGCATGATCATCCAGATATCATTCTAATATACTGACTGGTCCTCAATTATTATGTTATTATTTGTGTCTAATATTAATAATGGTTATTAGTGTATCTCAGTAGTGTATCACAGTTTCCACTAACATATTAAGCAGCACAACTGTTTTCAGCAATGATAACAAGAACTCCAAATCAACATATTAGAATGATTTCTGAAGGATCACATGACACTAAATCCACACCCTTGGTTGTCATTGTCAATGGCTTCACTATTATATAAATGAATTCAGTGCGGGACTACCTGGTTTGGGAAACCTTTTTGCTTCACTTATTTTTTTAAATAATAACCGCATACTGTCATTGATATAAAAACAAAATTATTCTAAAAACATTTACAGGCATTTACTTTACAAATTTAATTGTGAAGTTATTTAATAATTTCTGGTTTCACACCAGCGAGAAGTGATCCAATTAAGGTCTCCTTCGGTCTGAACCTCTTCAGTTGGAAGGTTTTGCTCTTTGCAGGGAGTACGGCAGAGGGATGTGCAACTCATAATGGACCACACTCAAGGAATCAAATGCCTATTGGGTTGCCAGGACAACTCAGACAAACAAACCTGCTGGTTTTGATGCACAAAGCACTCAGATTCCTGGAGCTGCTGAGATGCCAGCAGAGATTTCAGAAGCATTGAGAGAGAAAGAGAATGAGAAAAACAGAAAGAATGAAGCAAAACTACAAGCTGAGCTTCTGAACCCTGCTGAATTAGACTTTCTGTTTCCTGCATGTGATACTGGTGCTGGAATCTCTACATGCAATTTAGGCATCTTAACTAGCAGCAAGACCACCTTCACCTGAGAGACCAAAAAAAGCTAAAGATAAGCTAAGAAAGTTCACGAACCAGCCCAGATGGGCATGAAAGTGTTTCTCACCGATGTCTCTCCTGATTTTGTTCTGTTGACCGCAGGTCATTCAAACAATCACTGCTGTGGATAAAGATGATTTTGCCAATGGAAAAGGATTTTCCTTCTCTTTTCCCGGAGGAGTTCCTGCCAACCCCAACTTTACAATTAAAGACAATGAAGGTATGCAAAAACGTGTATTTATTTATTATTATTAGTACTTATTTATTCAGGGTACATTTTAACTGTATGTCCATGGGTTGCCTCTTTCACAGTCATGGAAACTTAGAAATGTCAGGATATTATGCATGTATAAAAATACATTTCATCAGCTAGTTGCTCTTTTTGAGTGTAGTCTCTATTAACATGATATTTAAAAAATCCTTCTCTAGTAATCACAAACAACTGGAAAAGTCATTGAAATTCATTAGTGAAAATATGTGGGAATCCTAATGGGTTTGTGTTGATGTGTGCGGTCTAATAATCTTTTCCATTACGGCAAAAGTCACACAATAGCTTTCAGTAGATGTTTACTATACATGCCATTTTCATTCAAGCTAAAAATATAAATTCGCATATCCTTGCTTGTTAAAAAAAAAATTAAACAGCTTTAAATGTTTATATTGGTCTTAAGCTTCCATAGCTTTCAAGGTGGAAATGACTGCAGAATTTTTCAGATATGATCGATGAACTTCTCGGCTGATGTTGACCACCATTTAGGTTCTAATTAAATGTTGACCGTAAGCTTAAGAGAGACGATTGATGACAGTTTAGATGCAGACGGAAGTAAAATCTCTTATGCATGATTAATAGCTGCTGAGAAGTTAAATCAATGAGCTGTAAAGACATTTCTCTCAATAATCAATACCCTCATAACACCAAAGTTATTTAATGCTCTTGCCCTGTTCTCTGTATGGTTTGGGTATCTGTAAGATGGTGGTTAAAACTCATCTTTGATCAGCAAAATGACATTTAAATGTTTGTTTTTTTTTTTTTTTTTTTTTTTTTGTGTGTCATGCCTTAAAATAGCTTGAATGTTACTCTACACCCTTGCTTCATTTAGTATTCGCGGTTCTATGAATACGCAAATTAGCCCCGCCTCCACACAATCGAGCTCAGAGGGCCTGATCCACTCTGTCAACTTTACACTGTAAAAAAATATTGTTGATTTTGCTTAAAAAGTAACCTGGGTGCCTTAAAATTTTGAGTTCATTGAAATAAAAAAAATTAGCTAATACAATGAAGGAGATTGGTTTAATCAACAGAAACTCAAAATATGATGTTACCTGAACCAGATGAATTATCTAAGTTGATTGATAAGTTAACAAAATAAATTTTTTTGTGATAACATAATTAGTCGCTATATGCTAAATGTACCCGATTTTTCAAATCAAAAGTAAAAAATATAGATATAATAACCTTGCTTCTCTTGAACCCCCTGGTTCACAGCATAGTTAATGATATGCTAAAACCTGCCCACACATTGACGTGATTGGTTACAAGGTAGTTTGTGACGTAAGAAACACTGGCGGTTTTTGGTTCACTCCAGTTTTAAAAAGAAAACACTCAGCAATGGTGCTGAATTTACACATGGTTTGTCTTAAAACATATACAATTATTAAATACACCACATGTAAACAACATTAAAAGCTTGATTTTCACCACAGTGGAACTTTAACAATTCAACGTTGGTTTGCTGGTTTTAACCGGTCTCGCAATCTGACCTATAAAAAAAGTACCCTAAACCAGCCAAGACCAGAAAACTAGCTTAGGCTGGTTTAAGATATGTTTGTTTTTTAATGTGGGTGTCGTTAAGACCCTCCATGAAGTAATATAACTTCTTGTCTGTGGCGCCTTCGGTGACCTTTGGGTAAAAGTGACTGGTGAAGTTTTTGCACTCTTCCAGCCCCCCCATTTCCAATACACACCTCAAGCGTGGTTGGCACGGTTTATTTCCCTCATCACTGTCCCTCGCTGTCAAAAGCTGTAGTATTCCTTTGGAGGGATTATGGATCTAACCTCGCACAGTAGTGTGGTCCCTGTTGCTGTCGAATGAATTACCAGCTCCCTAAACTCCTGAACCGACGGCCTTAATGCAATACTCAACACCGATGCTCCAGGCTGGAGGTTACCATGGAGACCACTCTTATCCGAGTGCTGCTCTCGGGTCCAATCTGGACCAGGAGGGGTTTATGAAAAAAGAATGGGGAAAAGAGGGTTTGATGTTGCTTTTGGAAGGATACCTGATTACGTTGTTAAGTTTAGGGTTAGGGTTAACAATTTAGTTCATGAGAGCAGGCAAAATTCATTCTTGAGTTTTAAACAACTAGACAGTGCAGTTTGAGGAAAAATACACAGTGTATGTGTCTTAAGATGTGCTTTTCAAAGATGAATGTATTTAAACTTGACACAGCTTCTTCAAAATCTGTCGCTCATGGTGTAAGTCGCTGAAAATCTAATTGAAGTGATGCAACAGCCATTGCATGCCGAAGTAATATCTTCGTTCATTTCAATAACTTAGTTGATTGACAAAATAATATCTTCAATCAGGGGCTTTTCTGAGCAAAAATTGACATAAACAATCATTTGATTCATTTAATCAGCTTATTATCTAAATAATCAGATTTTTTTAATTGATTGACAGCCATAATTTTAATCTACATGAACTATTGAGAATAGATGGACCCAGAATTGATGTCTTAGGGGTGTAAGTGATAATGAAATGCCATTTTAAGAAACAAAGAAGTTAAAATGATACATTTGTGATGAGAACAGTAAAGTTGTCCATGTCTCAAGATCAGTTAGAGAAAACAGAAGAGAGGCAGATCAATGTGATAATGCAAGAAAGATTGACTTGGATCATATTAGAGATGAACCGGTTTGACTGGCAATAAATAAATATCACCCACAATATCGTTTTTCATTTTATTTTTGGCTAATCTCTATTCCGGATTACCAGCCCGTTCTCATCCCAAGGCGTAATATAATGACGCTTTTGCCAAAGCGTCTATATCGAACGCGCATGGTACCCTTTAGCGTCAATATGAGACGCCGAAATATATGGGTCAGAAGGCGCCTCCTAGCGGTCTAACCCTAACCCTACACCATACCTAAACCTACCCATCTCTCTGCGTGTTATATTGACGCTAAAGGGTTCCATGCGCGTTCGATATAGACGCTTTGTCAAAGTGTCAGAATATTACGCCTTGGGATGAGAATGCGTTGGGATTACAAACAAACTGCATTGAAGTAATTTCCCAAATTTAATTTGTGTGTAAAAATGATAAAGTCTGTTAACAGGATGTTAACACAGGCCAGAGATGGAACACGCTAAAGAAGGACGCACAGAGGTGCTAGCAGATACTGGAAAAAGCTCAAGCTCACTGTTCGCAATGCTCGAAATATTGGAAGAAAAATATCAATTTTGAATTGGGGGTGAGGGGTTATAACTTACTGTCTTCAGAAAAGTTTTGATGCTATTTTCTTTTCCTCTTACCTCTGTATAATGCCTATTAAAGTAGGGTTTATAAGCGCTTACAGCGGTAACCAAGAAATCGCTATATTGCTGCTGTTCCAAAAGCGCCACTTACTGCCAGAGAGTGAAATTACATTTTCATTCAGTCCTTCTGCTGTTTTTGTTTTGAGCAGATATGTTTCATGTAGCATAATTTCACAAATCTAAAGTAAGATCATTCTGTTTTTGCTTTAAATCTTAAAAATTATACCATCGAACTTAAATCAAAAACAAATGCTCATGTTACATGTGTGTAGCATCTTTGTTTGGATCGTGATTAAAATGCACCTATATTTTCAAATGGCTAGAGATGTTTTTAAGGCCGGTTTTGGCTGTTATAGAGCAAATAGACAACAAATACATTTGCTTAAACAAAAGGGGAAAAAATCGCCAATGGTATCAGAATTGGCCAATTTGCTTGTACTTTTTTTTTTAATCATCCATGAAAAACCATGATTGGTGCATCCCTAGGTTATAGTATAGTGAGTTCCACTTCTTTCCTATCAAGCCGACTGCAGTTTGGAGTTAACTTAATTTATCCAAGTGGTACTCAGTGCAAGTCTCACTCTTCTCACACAGTTTTTCGCTCTTTAATCTCTCTCCACTGGGACACTCCACTGTTTACCGGTCCAAGAATTACCAGCTCTTGCCACGGGTGGTCGGTGTCGACGTGCGCTGCTCTTTTTGTGTCTGTTGAGAGACTGTGAGTAGCCTAAGTGAAGCCCCCTTGTCTACAAAGACCCAAAGTGCTTCAAATTTAGCAATAATACAAATTTCCCATCTTTAGAAGTGCTGCAAAAGAGCAAATGGGTTTTTATGAAGGCACTTAGATACTCTGTATGTATCTAAATGGTTGTTTAGTCGTAAAAAGTAAACACATTTGAACAAACTGACTGACTTTTTTCCACCTTTGACTTTTTAAGATGTTATATGGAATTACCTGAGTGCTGCAAAATAAATATAATTTGCTTCAATCTCTAATTCTGGATGTGTCGGTGCAAATTTATTTGGTACGCCGTGAAAGGGAGGCTAAATGGACTAAATTATTGTCAGTTCACGTTTTGCTTTATGAACGCAGTCTCTGTGTAAATAACATTGTAAGATGGAGGGCCCCAGAGTGCAAAGAGGGGCCCTCGCACGGATATTCAGTTTGATTATGTTCTCTTGTCAATTACGCTTTGTAGTGGAGCTGGTAATTAGAAAGGTATTATTCATGAGTGAGCTTACAAATGGCATGGTCAAAAACATGCTGAAGGCACGCACACATGAAATCTTAGCTTCGATTGCATGCTAATCAGTTCAGCCCTTGCATACACTCAAACACCATCTTAAAGGAACAGTTCACCCAAAAATAAAAGAAACAGTCTTTTTAATAAATATATATTTGCATAATATTTTTTGTTTTATTGTTTGCAAAGTATATGTATCATTTTTGGGTGAACTATTCCTTATATCTCTAACAAAAACTCCACATATAATTTTCATACTTTTTCCTCATTTTTTTTTTTTTTTTTTTTTACACCTCATTATTTCTCACTCTATGGCAAATACACCCATCAACTTTCAATAAATTGTTAGCTGTCTCTCTGTTTCTCTCTGTCCATCCTTCCTGTTTCCCATCTGTCTCTGATACACCGTATCTTTAGGCCTTTATAGAGACGTGCTTGTTTACCTTGTTTATGCAGCCAGCGTCTGAGAAGGCTGTTCTTTTATTTGGTGTCAGTCCGTTGGTGGGCGTCTGGACAGGAAACCAGATAGACTGTAAACCAAAAAGTAACAGGAGAAATTAGTAATTTACCAGTAATTATTATCATTATTATGATGGTGAACATAAGGTCATATTCTAACTGGATGATGGGAATGCAATACAGTCTGAAGATAACATTGAGTTATGAGTGACCAGATGACCATGATAAAATATGTATTTTCAATATAATGAAAGTGAAGAAGACTATAGTTGTGGTCCGTGGGCACGTATGATAGCTTTTTGAGAGAAACGGACAGAAATTTAAGCAATTATTCTCTAATAATCTCAACATCTCGCGTAGTTGCTCTTGCTTTCGTAAGAGCTCATGAGAGATGTAGCATTGTGTGAATAGATCATGAATAAATTATTATTTTGTGCTGAATCATTTCAGAGAATCAGTAGATTAATTTCACAAAAGATAAATTTTTGTGCTTACTTCATGCGGTTTCATGCCAATTATCTATGAATAACAAAATTAAATTGCTTAGTGTTACGTTCTGTTTTTTTTATGTGTATCAAACTATCTCAAATGAAAAGCGTGACCATACTGTAAATTGAGTAACTGTTTTGTGAAACTGCAGTTTTATAATGACTGTGTTTTTTAGCAGTATGGAAATCATGAGTAAAACTCGAAGAAAAGAGCTTGGAGAATTTCTATGTCTCCTCTCTGTCTTATTCACACTCATATTGTTTGGCTTTGCTAGATGGCCCTCAGGCAAATGGCGGTAAACCCTAATGCTCAAACTTAAATTTAACTAATTAGTTCAGTCAAATAAACGTTGAGTATTTAGCACTTTCTTTTTCTTTCAAGTTCACAGAACTGATATATTTTTAAATAAACTGAACGGTTTCATTGTTTGAGTTTTATGAAATTATTTCTTTTAATTTAGACCAACTTAAGTTTAACTGAAAAGGCGGGGATGTTTTTCCCAGCATGCTTTGCCGACAGCACTCGAACGGGAGAGTAAATGCTAAAATTAAGTGTAATATAAAGGGGGGTTTATTTGTGCTAAATTAATGTTAAGTGGGAGATTTAGTAGTGATTAATTATGCTAATTTAGAAGAACTGCAGTTAATGTTGGTTTTAGGATAGTTACCATCATGGTGATAAGTGCATGCAGCTTGATTTGAGAGCAAATAAATCCTTTATATTGCTGCACTCATACAGCAAGTGCTACTGTATAACATACTATTGTTAACATGTTAACAAATCACTATGGTAGAAGACTAGCTTGTTAAAGTTTATATTAATAAAAGTGTTCACATCGAGATTACATGTAAGTTTTATGAATTAGTGTACTCAATCATTTCAAATTTAGAACAATTAAAATGTACAGAGTCGGCGCTGTGGTGGGGCATTCGAGGACCGTGCCGTGCCAAATTATTTTGTGTCAAATTATTGATTTATTTGGTAAGTAGCCAGTTTCAACACCCCTCCGCTTCGCGCCGGGATCCTGATCAGCCTGTCGGGGTTGTATTCGCCGCGCTCAACATTGTCCCTTACTTAGCCTCCATGACAGCCCTCCGCTGTGTGTGACTGAGCTGGAGTAGAGAGAGGTCGTAACTTTACCACACCCATTTCTGCCTTTTATTATCGTCTTCGTGTGTGTGGCTGAGTAAACTGTGTGAAATTAACAACAAGAATGAGCGAAATGCGTAAATAATAATTGTTAATAATAATAAAAACGTGTTTTGTTTTTTAAAGCATTTCTGCTGTGTTGGACTATGATGTCGCCACTGCATCAAAATATTTCTCAAACGGCAGTTTGTGTGTGTGAATAAAGAATCAATCTTATTTATAAAGAATATATTTATTCATAAGAGACACTGAATGAGCAAGAAACATGGCCTAACTTCCAAATTACTTATAATTAGTCTTCCCTTGATCCTTTGGCTAGTGCCAAATCATCACGATGACATTTTCTTTTCCATTTTTTTTTTTCATAGGCAATTAAACCAGCGCTCAGATCTCTAAACGACCCAGTTACTTTAATAGATCAATTGATTTCTGAAGGCATCTTTTTGCACATTTTCATACATAAAGACCTTTCTAGTACAGCCCTCATCAGAGGAGTCGAAAGCTGTTGCTGTCAGACTGATGATATTCGGGAATTTTAATTAGTCGGAGTGTCACTCAGATATCCTGCCACTTCAGTGAAGGTTGAAGTGTTGTTATGTGACAGAACATGGCTGGTTTTCCCAGTGAAAGCTGTTTTTTTATTGCTTCAAGATTATCATTTTTAGTCTCTTTTTTATTTTATTTTTTTATTTTTAGTTGTTTAAGGGGAAAGATAAATCAGTGGAGCTTCTGAGGTTAGGGAATGCCTCAGTGTTGCTTAGATATTTTCTAATTCTATTTAATTCTTTATTTCAGTTCTTTGATAACTTATTAACCAGACTATGCTGTGGTTTTGAAGTTTTTTGAGATCAGAGAGGCCAAACAAGGACTATAACAAACACTTGGCACTCCAACCATTCACACTTTATAGGGCTCGATTGAAGCGTTCTAGTAAAAATGGCAATCGAAATTTCTATAAACTCTGCTGCAGAAATAGTGTTAACCAGTAGCCAAATAGTTATCAGTGTTATTTTAGTATTATTTATATACAATTATATATAATTTTAGTTTAAATTTTAGTAATTTTGTTGCATACTTTTGTAATTTTATTGTAATTCTAAAACTAACTTTTTGCCAATCTTGACAGTAGCCAGTGACTTAAGAAAATGTAGTAGCCATAAATATTTTCTACCAGCCATGAAACATCTGACTTATTACGCCCACTTTTTGTTGTTGTCATTGTTGTTGTCAATACTCTGTTTATACTCTGAAATATTTTGTCCAAATGCCGTTTCAAGTTGACTTTAAATTACTCCTCTTCTATGCACATTACTTTACGGTTGCTAATGTGTTATTTGGGGTTGCTAAGGTGTTTTCTAGATTGTTCTGTGTGGTTCTAGTCCTACAGTGTATTTCGATGGGATTTTTTCCTGCCTGTTTTATCGCATGCCAGGGTAAATGTTTAGAAAAGTCTGTTGACTTAGAAAAATAAATCTCCAAAGAGGTGTTCAAGGTTTTATTCATGTACAAATGAGGCAGGATAAATTATGCACCGGAGTTTAATATTTTAGGCGTGATTTTTTTTTTTTTTTTCAGATCCCTAACCTTGTGTATCAGCCATACAAACAGTTGTGCTTTCCATAACAGGCACCACACGAACTGTCCTAAATAAATTCTTTGCTGCAAGTGCCAGACTGTGTTGCATACAGACTGCTTCTGACAAGGATAAATGATTCAAGAGGATGGACTTAAAACAAGCGTGTAAATATTGAGCCGAGAAACAGCATGCACACCAAGCGCCTGGCAAACAGTTGTGTAGTAAGCAGTTTTTTTTTCATCAACTCACCTGTTCAGAAGCAGCCCGGTTTAAGGGTAGAAATGACAGAATTCTTATCAAATACAATCAAAATGGCCTTTTTTCTGCTAAAGTGGTCAAAGATGTGGACGCTGTGACCTCCTGCTCACCACGGGTGCCTGTTTGCCCCACTTCAGCTCAAATATGTTCCAAAAGACCAGTTTTGTGTGATATAACAGCCTAGTCGGGAGATGGAATATTAGTTTCTGCAACAAATAACTCAAACTTGATATTTGTCTTTGCTAGTGTAGATTGTGAAGAAGAGCTGAATGACACTTGGCATCTTAAATGAGCCTTTTGACGGAGCTGAGTGAAGCAGCAAATCGGATAAGAATTAATTGGCTATGGAGTGCTAGCCACCAATCACTGGGCATCTCATTAGCATATGCACATTATTTGACCAAGGGAAATGTATTCCTTTAAAGGAAATTGTGTGTGATGAGACCCGTTTCCCCTCATATCAGTTGTAGGTCGGCTGTTTTCAGAACTGAAATGTTGACAGATGTGAAGGTGGTGGTTTCAGTCTGTTTTTGTGTCCTGAACACACAGATTATTCTCTCACATGTCAGTTTGAGCAGTGTTGCGGTGCAATTAGAGACAGCGTGCTGTCAGCCACCAGCGGGTGAGGACAACACGTCAACATAAACCAAGACACAAATGTTTGCCTCTCTACAAAGCTGCAACTTCTTTCCGTTTATTTGTTATAAGCATCATTTGGGAAACGATTTATTGATTTCTGAGTCTGCATAATTAGAAGTTTATTTGTTGTTGTGGGAATTCATGAGTCTGCAATGTGAAGTTAAACTTTTCCATTAAGGGCCAATATTCACTGGCTGCATTTGATTTTCTTGGATGTTTGCATTTTATGAATGCATATCACTTCTAACCATATAAAACCATTTTCCATCAACCTCAATAAAATTGGAATCAGATGCATCGTAACCTTTGAAATCAAATCAAATAATACATGGCGTAAGATGTGGAACTAAATGTGGAACTCTTAGAGCTGTATTACCGGTAGATGTTCAGATCAGAGGAACTTTATTTATCATTTTAAATGATCATTATTAAATTATTTCTTTTTTTTATTATTATTGTTTGTCTTTTCTCATATTTTTTTTCATTTTCTCTTCTAAGGGTTATTTCCTGTTCAAAGTTTTTAAATAAATTTACGCAGATAAATAAATATATATATATATATATTAGATATTATTATATATTTATAAATAATTACATCTTTTATTTTATGGTTTTTGTTACCTCCAGATCAAGAAAATTGAGTTGTGAAGACTGGAAAAAAATAATAAAGCAGAGCCTCTTTGGGAATTTTTGTATTTCTGACCCTTGTGAGCAAGATTTCACGTGTCATGTATTGTCTGCCCATGAACAAGATGTTTACTTCAGATTCATTAGGGAGCAGATTTCAGCCTTCAGATTCCTCTCACTCGCCCTTTTTTATAGATATCATGTACCTTTATTACAGACAGCATATTGTTTAGAAAAGCGTGTTCTCTGTAGTGGGACTGTGATTGTTTATGGGACACAGTTGGGTGCCAGGAGCGAGAGCTTTTGGTGTCTCTGCAGGTATTTAATGTTGCGCTGGCAGGGAATGTTTTTCGTAGCAGCGAGACAGATTCTGATGTTCCCATATGTGTGCAGGCGTAAATGCACATATCCGTGTTAAACTCCATATGTATGTTTATATCCACATGATATGTCAAGCAGTAGAAGTAGCTGTCAAGTAATGCGATCATGTCTTACCGATGCTTATGAGTATAACACTATAATACATTTATTTACTAATGGTAAATTTGTCATGAAACGGAAGTTACAATCGTCTTTTCTTTCCTACTGTGACTTTTATCTGAGTGAAATGCCTTCTCGAACAAGAAAAATGAAGGGCGGAACTTGATTTTTGTCCTTTCGGAATTAATTGGATCACTGGATCATTGTGGTTTGCGATTGCTGCAATCTCATATAGGCTAAGTGACAGGATGTCCCATGCCAACATTTTTGATTTGCCATGAAAATAGTTTCAAACAAGCCACAGCGGAATGAACCGTTGAGCGTCCCCGAGCAACACTGTGGCGTTACTGAATGAAACGAAACTGTTGGATGAATGATTCATGGTTCACTCCGAAAGACAGTCACTTGTTTCATTCCTGAATGATATATTGGCTGTGTCCAGAAACTTAGCCAGTTGCATCGCTCACTTATCAGGCAATGAAGAAGGTACACCTCTCAAATCGGTTTAATGATCTACAGCAACATAGAGCGGGCTTTGGTGATAACTAAGCGAATGTTTAATTACTTTAATAGTCATTTCTCACTAGAAATGACATCAGAAGTGGAAAACTTTGGTCAGAAACATACATTTACATACATTTGGGATATCAAAGGCAGCGAAGGATATGTCTTTGCTGCCTTTGAAAATCGATCAGATGAAGGTATCTCAGGAGACAGGAAGTGAAGTTAGCATTGGATTGAGACGTGCCTTGTTTACTTCCTACCTTGGAATGCGTCCTCCGTAGACAGCAGGTTTAAGCTTTCGGACGCAGCCCGTGTGTTTTTTAAACGTTTGGATGAAGGATTCAGTGACTCACTCAATACTCTTTTCGCCACCTATCACTGACAAAATTTTTTATTAGCTCTATAGTTTACAAAATTATATTATTATAAGTCCCATTACACGTATTATTGCATAATAATTATTAATAATTTGGTTTCATTTTAAAACGTGAAAATGTATTGAATCATTCTGGATTTCTTTTAAACCCCCTCCTCCCCCCCTCTCCCTCTCTCTATCACTCGCTCACTCACTCTTTGACTCATATGTTGCTCAGTTTCGTTTGATTTCCTCTCATCCTTGTCCGTCCAGAATCCCTCACTCAAAATGCTTAGAAACGTAAGGATTGCTGGGGGATGTGAAGTTCAGAAAGAGCGAGATAGAGGCTCATTAGGTTGATTCTCGGGTTAAGAGCTTTACTCGCTGTGCTGTAGGCGGCCAGTATTAGACAGACCTCACGTATTCTGGGCTCGGGGAATGCGAGTCCTCCCATTAAAAGCCCATCTGTGAGAATGGGGCTCCTAAATGCTCTGAAATGGCACACACTGAGGCCGAGAGCCTCAACGAGACTGGCCTGTGCTCAAACCAGACTAATTTAATATAATGATCTCTTATCTGCCCTCTTTCTCCCTCTCTGTTTTTTCTCTTATTCTCTCTGTGTCTGTGTATTTATTCTCATCTGTTATCTCTCTTTCTCATTACCTCTGCTTTTTAGCCTTGG
Source organism: Semotilus atromaculatus (assembly GCA_031834385.1). Classification (NCBI taxonomy): domain Eukaryota; kingdom Metazoa; phylum Chordata; class Actinopteri; order Cypriniformes; family Leuciscidae; genus Semotilus; species Semotilus atromaculatus. Next base: position 17,100,817 of record JAULUF010000012.1, read on the forward strand.
ATTTTCCTAGTTTTCTTCTTTTCATTCATTTTAATTTCTTCATTTCAGTTCAATTGTTCTGTTAACAATTATTAGCCTTTTGTGTTTCTTCGACTCTGGGCACTGTTGGCCCTCTGTACTTTTAGTCAATAAGCTCACGCACATTTTTTTTTTTTTAAATCTAATGTCCAATAGAGGGTATGTTTATATAATTATATATTATTCATTTTCACACACATACTGGCAATGGTACACAAATAATTGGGATAGATTATTTGACTCTTTCTTTAGATGATCATGTTTTTTTTGGGGGGGGGGGTTTCATTCCTTTTATTATTGTTGTTGTTGCTATTGTATGATCGATTAAAATGTTTTCATATTCCATATTCATGTTAGGATTAAGAGTCTGGGTCTGGGACAAGCATAAACTATGCATACAGTAAAATGCATTTGAAAAGTACTAAAATAAACAAATATTGAAGGCCTAGTTTTCTAAGACTAGTTTTAAATAAATTAAAGTCTGACACTTTTTACTCCCCCTATTTCAAGTTTAAAATCATGTGGATTTATTTATTTTTTTTTCATAAAGCAACAGATGTCAAGTTTCAAAAAGCAGTATAAACCAAATATTTCCTCTGAAGCCATCCGATACTCAGTGAGTCCTTAAGGGTGACCTCATCTCTGTCTCTGTCCACAGACAGCACTGCCAACATCGTCGCCAGACGGAGGCGATTCCACAGACTGACCCAGGAGCTGTACGAGCTCCCGGTGGTGGTGTGGGACGACGGGGAGCCCGTGCTGAGCAGCACCAGTACCCTCACGCTCCGGGTGTGTTCCTGCCAGAGAGGCACCAGACTGAAGATCTGCCAGGGCGACGCGTTTCTGTCGTCCGCAGGGCTCAGCACGGGCGCTCTGATAGCCATCCTGCTCTGTGTGCTCATCTTACTGGGTGAGTTCAGCCTGGAGAACATATCAACAGCTGTGCAAACATTTATTTCATAATGTAATCCCCACCTCCCCATATTTTTAAACATTATTTACTATGTTTTTATATTTACTTATTTATATCTAAACATAATTTATGTACCATCTTTATAACTCAATTCTATTAAATGGAAAAGATGGTAAAATATATATATTTAAATAAATAATTTAAGTAAATATTAAAAAAAGAAAATAAAAATATGATTATTATTAATTAATGTAATACAATTGAAGAATTAAGAATAATGAAGAATTATTAAATGTAATGTGTATGTAGGTAAATCAAATGGAGGTTGGTTTTCAACTGTTGCCCATTTATCACCTTCCCAGTTTTAGTATTCACAGCAGGATTCTGGCATTCATTGTCCTAATTCCACATGATCCAGCCCTGTTTAACTCTTGACTTTTCATCTTTCACCTTTTAAACCTGCGGATCAAAAGTAAGGGGCGTACTTAAAGGATTTCATGGGTCCCATAACAGCAGGTGAAGGGTCGTGACCGCATCAAAATGTCATGAACAAAACATTGATGAATGCTGTAGTGTTCGCAGCAGGGCAGAGAGTGGTGGGCAGTACGACTAAAGATTATATGGAACCATGAATAAATGAACACCATGATGACAGTATGACAATACAGTTATAATCCAGTGAATTAAATAGCTGTAGTGCAGTCTACAGTAGTAGGGTCAGTACACAAATCATTACGTCTATGGAGAGTCCCCATAAAGATAGCAAACCAGACGTGTGTGTGTATACATATATTTCTCAGTAGCCCAAACGATGGATAGTGAGACTAAAGAAAGGTTACAAAAGTGAAGGATATTTTACAGAATTGGTCACGGTAAATGTCGAACAGCGGAGCAACAGACGTGAGGAAAAGCAATGAAGCAAACAGAAGTGAGTGAGAGACGGAGAGTGAGAGTGAGATGCTGACAGGTTTGTTTTAAAGGTGCGAGTTCAAGAAAGTGAGCAGCATATGTAATAGGCTTCTCTCTCACGCAGACATCCATGAGCACATTACCACCTCTTCCTCTCTGCCCTCTCTCCCTCTCTCCGGCCCTGGATGCATAGATGGGTTAGGTCTCACCTCGCGGCTGCGATGCTGTCTCCTTTTCAAAAGCCAGAGAGATTTCCAGCACTCACCCTAGCAGCTGCCGGGGCTAAATATAGTTCTGAGCGTCGTGCTACATGTTGTGCTAGCTTTGTTCTGCACATCCCTGCTCAAACACGGCTCTGTTTGCTCACGGTAAAATCTACTTGTTGATAAAATCTCCCTACTTCCACTCCACAGATCTGCTTCTTAGATTTGCTGGCTTTAGCAGAGCTGATTACATCGAGGAATGTGAGAGCCACTTGTTTGTTAGCAAACACTAAACAGAATGTGTCACTTTTTGCATTATGTGTAACAGCACAATGGCGTGTTGCTGCCGTGCAATATTCATACAACAGCGCGCAATATGTTTTGTTATCTTTGTCTACTACCAGAATTACCAAATTGAACCTTACTTGCGTTCTTAGTTGAATCATGTTTATTCGAATCATTATATTTACTAGATAAGATGATAGATAAGTACCAGAGCTATGATATTTTATATATATATATATGTTTTTTATATATATATAAAATAAAATTATGCACTTTTATATATCCTATATGAATCCTACATGTATAAATTTAAAATGAATTATTTATTAGTTGTTTTTTATAAATAATTATTAAAAAAACATATATATATATATATATTGTATAATATATTTGTTTAAATACTTTTCATTACTTTCTATGGATGTTACCTTCTATCCGATCAAATAGTCCTCTGTAGACTTAGAAACTTTAAATATATATCACATGGAACTTGTATTTAATATTGTCCAGATATATTTCACGTGTGTACAGACAGTGTTAGAAGTGCTTTCATAAACCTTTAGTCGTGTCAGCTAATAGTGTATCAGTGAAGTGAAAGCTAATCTAGACTAATGTGTGATATTGACTTGCTGTTCATTTATCGTGGCTCTTTCCATTCTAATGGGATATGAAAGAATCATCATTCATCCGCTCTGATCTCCGGCCCCTGATGTGTTTGTTTGTTCATGCATTGACGATGTTTCACACCTGCTTTTCCCTTATCCCGGTAATGTGCCGCACGTGTCCTGCAGCGCCACACATTTGCTGTAGTGGGGAGCGTTCCCTGGAGAAATTATTCAGTGTTAATAACATTGATGAATCATTTTTATTTATTTTATTTATTTATTGTTTCAGTTTTCCGGTACTTGACATGAATATGGTATGCACCTTCAACCTCCCAGCAAATTTTACCACAGCTCCCAATGATATTTAATACAATGCAATTATCTTCCATTCCTGTGGATTTTCATGCTTTTCTCATCTTTTTGAAAGGCAATGCATTCATTTTAATCATACTGCTCTTTTATTTTTCAGAACTGTTTGTTTATATAATGAGAAGCGTCATGTTTATGAATATTAAAGGGATAGTTCACCCAAAAATGACAATTCTGTCAGTAATTACTCACCCTCATGTTGTTCCAACCCCGTAAGAGTTTCGTTCATCTTCGGAACACGAATTAAGATATTTTTGATTAAATCAGAGAGCTGGATCACTCCTCCAAGTTCCCCCAAATAGTTATTATATAGACATCGTTAAAATAGTCCAAGTGACTACAGTGGCTCAATCTTCAGTTTATCAAGCGACGAGAATACTTTTTGTGCGCAAAAACTAACAAAAATAATGACTTTATTTCAGCTATTCATTTCCTTCTCGCTATTTTTGTTAGTTTTTGCGCACAAAAAGTATTCTCGTCGCTTAATAAACTTAAGATTGAACCACTGTAGTCACTTGAACTATTTTAACGATGAACTTTTCGGGGGAACAAGTTTCAGTCCCTCAGAAGCCTATGGAGGAGTGAGCCAGCTCTCAGATTTAATCAAAAATATCTTAATTCGTGTTCCGAAGATGAACGAACGTCTTACGGGGTTGGAACAACATGAGGGTGAGTAATTACTGACAGAATTTTCATTTTTGAGTGAACTAACCCTTTAAGCAGTTTTATTTGATATAATTAGCAGTATTCTTCTTGCTCCTCACAGCCATCGTGATTCTGTTCATTACGTTGCGGCGGAGCAAAAAAGAGCCGTTGATCATCTCGGAGGAGGACATCCGTGAGAACGTCGTGACGTATGATGACGAGGGAGGCGGGGAGGAGGACACCGAGGCTTTTGACATCATCGCTCTCCGCAACCCAGCCGCCGCAGAGGAACTCAAGTTCCGTCGGGACGTCCGGCCCGAGTGCATCCGGCCGTGGTCATCACGGAGACCGGCCCGTGGCCGTCTCAGCCCCTCGTCCCTGGACACAGATGAGCAGATGGACGTCGGGGAGTTTATCAAACAGAGAGTGGACGAGGCGGATCAGGACACTAGCGTCCCGCCCTATGATTCCTTACAGACCTACGCCTACGAGGGTCAGGGGTCACCAGCAGGCTCTGTCAGCTCGCTCGGCTCAGCTGGAGCACATTCCGAACTGGACTACAACTCTCTGGAGGACTGGGGTCCAAAATTTGAAAAAATAGCAGAACTTTACGGAGAGGAAGTTGAAACGGCGTCTGAATCCACTGAAAAGGCAGAGTCGGAGAAGCAGACATAAGTATTTGTCAATGTCGGAGAAAACTGTGAAAACACAACAGTAAAAAAAAAAAAAAATCCTGCTCTTTTTCGACATCCGCCGTCATGGTTTCATCAATACAACGAGACGCTCTCGGACTGTCGCAGCTCGGACTCCACGGCTGTAAAGTCAGACTGGATGCCTTTTCTCTCATTTCTTTTGGATGTTCAGAGCTCTGAATCCCAACAAGGCAAGAAGGGTTTTGAAAAGAAAATCAAGCAAAAAAGAATAAAAAAAAACTAATGGAAATAAGGAAACTATTTTAACTGGTGTATATTTTTTATTGCTCAATAAAGTCCTGAATTCCTGACACATAAATATACGTGGTTATCCTTCACTGTTATATCTATCTATCTATCTATCTATCTATCTATCTATCTATCTATCTATCTATCTATCTATCTATCTATCTTTCTGTTTCTGTCTGTCTATCTGTGGTCAAAAATATTTTTATTTATGATTCTTGTTGGTGCCTTAGGAAAATTCAAACAGACAAAGATATACAACACAAATATATTTTTTTAGAATCAATGAACACTGAATATTTAATCATTTAATTGGTTTTAATTAAAACACTATATATATATATATATATACACAGTACGTCAAAGTTTTGGAAACATTACAAATAAAACGTCTCTTTTGCTCACCATGCTGCGTTTTGTTTCTTTAAGAAATACAGTAAAAACAGTAATATTGTGAAATATTATTACAATTTATAATAATTGCTTTCTATTTTAATACATTTAAAAAGGAATATATTCCTATGATCCAAAGCTGAATTTTCAGCATCATTATTCCAGTCTTCAGAATTACATTTAAAAATGTATTAAAATGGAAAAACAGTTATTTTAACCTAATAATATTTCGCATCATCACTGTTTTTACTGTATTTTTGATTAAATAAATGCAGCCTTGGTGAGCAGAAGAGACTTCTTTCAAAAACATTAAAAACGTTTCCAAACTTTTAACAGGTTTTTTGGTAATTGCTGTTTTTTAAGTACTTTTCAATGCCGTTTTATGTGATATTTAAATGTGTATCGAATAGTCTACTAAGTTCCTAATATCTCTTTTAAGCAAGTTACTGGGTGAATTACCTACACACACTATATTTCCCACGGGTATATATCAGACTGACACATTGAATGTTACTTTAGGCTTCTCTACTCCACTGCATCATTCAATTTTTATGTGAAATTGGTAAATCTTCAAAACCCAGATCTGCCTAAAAGCATTTAAATTATTGTGCATAAACATTTCCATAATTGCTCACTTCATAGTATGCAGGCTCTTTCTCAAAACCTAAGTATGTCTCTGTCTGCAGCCACAGCTTCCCTAGGTGGATCTCATAAGTGACTGATTGCTTAGCTAAGGTAACATATCACTAAGAAGCATAAAAATGCATATCAAACAAGTTAAAAGTCCATTTTAAATTCGATCTAGCTGTTTATAACAACAATTTGCATGTACTGAATGATACACAAGTATATTATAATAAACTTATCTTGTCAGCCATCTTGGATTTCTTTCCCCAAAAGAACACAGGCAGTTTCTTAGGATCAGCATAATGAAGCCCCCTACCTTTCATAACAGCGTTTTTTCTTGAGCATCTCCCTTTGATGCCTACGTAGGCATCTCACCATCTCACGCTGTTTGGGACCAGAGCAATGGATTCCATTATATAAAGTCTGTTCTGCTTCTTGACTGTGATTACGGAACCCTGTTTATTTTTTATGAGTGCGGGACTCCCGTGGGACTCTTAAGAAGATACACACTCTGTTTTCCACTTTCTCAGTCACTGTCCATATTCCCCAGGTTCCTAGTTTATAGTGAGTACATGAATGAAGTGAGAAGGTTATTAATATTTCACCATTTCTGCATGTATCAATATGTGTTTCTTGTGCTTTTGAATGATGCCGGTGGCTTAGCTTGGGCTTTTCCAGGATTGTAAGAATATAATAGCAATATTAGGAATAGGAATATAAAATATTTGTGTGTGTATGTGCGTGTGCGTGCTTGCGTGTGTGCGTGCGTGTGTGTGTTTATATTTTTAATGTCTTCTGTTTTATGCAAGTTATACAGGTTTGGAATAACACAAGGGTGAGTAAATTATGACAGTATTCAATAATGTCTGTTTAAATTGAAGTTTAAAAAGTTAAAGTTTTTCACCATTTTTAATCACATTTTAACTTTTACTAATTCATTGTTTAAGGTCCTGCGGTGTGTGACAAATGCTTTTTAAAGTACAAATATACAATTGTCTTTCATTTATGAAGTCATAAAATGTGCATAAATAATAATTATTAAAAAAATAGCAAAATGCAGTTTATACATTTTAAACTGCACTGTCAACTTCCCATGTCAATACCTAGGCGTTGTTTTTAACTGAAGTCTCGTATGCTCACCAAGGCTGCCTTTATTTGATTAAAAAAATACACTAAAAATGTAACATTGTGAAATATTATTGCAATTTAAAGTAACCGGTTTCTATTATATATATATATAATATATATAAAATGGAGTTTATTTATGACAAAACTGAATTTTCAGCATCATTACTCCATTCTCTAGTGTCACATGATCCTTCAGAAATCATTCTAATATTCTGATGCTATGAATATTTTTGTGGAAACAGTGATACTGTGATGCATTTTTTTAAGATAATTTGATAAAAGATCAACAGCATTTATTTGAAATAGAAATAGTTTGACATTCCAAATGTTTTTTTGTTACTTTTGATCATTTTAAACCAACCTTGCTGAATAAAATGATTAATGTATTTATTAAAAAAGTATTTTGAACAGTAGTGTACACTAAAGACCACATTATAGAAACTATCAAAACTAAACAATAACCATTGGCTGCTCTTCCTTTACCATATGCTTCAAATTCAATTAAAAAGTAAAGTTTTGACAGACACTCATCTGTAGACATATATTACCAAACGAATTGTGAGCATTTAAACATGAACCTTAAGATTAAAAGGGTTTTATAAAAATGTCATGAAAAACAGGTTTTTGACTGGTAGTGCACTATTAAGTAAATATAAAAAAAAATTGTGCACAAATATGCAGTTTGAATATTTTAAGAAGTGTTATATTGGCTGTGAATCATTTTTGCGGTGAAGTGTTGTTTATCTTTACATGAGGAAATATGTGTGTGTACAGTGCGTTTGATTGTGTGTGTGAATCCTGACAGGCTGTACTTTCTGCTTGAGTAGTTCTGCTGAGTGTCACGCTTTCCTCTCTCTGTACCCTGCTTTGTTCTCTTTATCATTTCCCGGTAAGAAACCTAGACATTTTCTTTTTGTAATCACCTCTGAGATTTCTTGTTAACACGGCTGAATGAAAGTGTGTATAGCGGTTTCAAATTTGGGTTTGACTTCAACAACTGTTATTACTGTACTCCGGGTTGCCAGAGCTCAAGCGAATTCAAGCCGCTCAACAGCGGGAACTTCTGGAGTCAGCAAAATGGTAATTTGTTCAAAATGAGGCTCTGTTTCAACCACCGAGCTGGACGATAGAAATCAATCATTTTATTTCTCAAGAAAACAGGGTGTTTCTCAAAAGCTAGTGAACTACCCGTCTAGACATCATTTTTGGACATACATGCACTTTTTTCAAAGTTTGGGGTCAGTACATTTTTTTGAGGGAGTTTAATACTTTTATGCAATTTTAGATTTACATTTTAAAATGCCGTTAATTCCTGTGATGGAACAGCTTTATTTTAAGCAGAAATGTTAATACAAATGTTAAAAGACCAGTATATATTTAAACGTACTGTGTTCTTTTAAACTTTGTATTCATATTTTATCCTTGAAATTCAGTTTTTAAAACATTAAAAAATCTTACCAACCCCAAAAGTGTGTACGGTTGTAGCACACACAAATATGATTCAGTTTCGGTTTCATTCAGCATTAATGAAATGTGAGTATGTTTAAAATAACACCATCACCATCTTGTATTTTCCTCATGGCAATGCATTCTGGGATTGTGTTCACCGCGAAGTGCAGTTCGATGCCTTGGAATCTGGCCAAAACTAGGTATCGTGGTAGCATTAATTATTTTGTGTCTAGATTGTGACTATGTTGTTAAAATGCTGATCGATGGTTTGGAAGAGAGCTAATGACTATGTTTGTTTCAAAGACTGCTATTTTGGTATGTTTATTTAAATATTTATAACTGTATAATATTTATTTATTTTTAATCCATACTATATTTGTTCCATCCATTTTCTTTCCATGGGCAGAAAACTTCCAAACGCTGATATGATACAACATCCAACAAGCAGTTTTACTTGCAGCTAATGTTTGTGTTCTGTGATTACTTGAACTTCACTGTGCTGGTTACCTTCCAGCATCATTTTGCAGGTGCATTTCAATAAAAAAAATATAAAAAAAAGAGTTTTTCCAAAGGGAAAACAGTTGTTTACTATAATTACAGCACTGAAAATTATAGTTTAGCTAGTTAGAGGAATAGTTAGCCAAAAACGAAAATTTGGTTCCTTGAACAAAGCAATCCCATGCATAGAATACTCACAGATCATCTTTATGGACGTTGATAGCTCTATGAAAGCATGTTTCCACCATAGAATAAAAAATAAAAAGGTAATTGTGACTTTTTATCTCACAATTCTGACTTTATAACATGAAATTGTAACTTTACATCGCGCAATTCTGACTTGATAACATGCATTTGCGAGATTATATCTGATGTCTCGCAATTCTGAGAAAAAAAGTAAATTGTGAAATATAGACTCACAATTCTGAGACAAATCTTTAAATATGTTTTTTTTTTTCTGCATAACGATTCTTCAACATTCTTCAACATTAATTTTCACATAGTTTACATTGTTGGCGCTCCTCTCTTCCCAGTCTGTCAGTAACGCTCTGTTTAGTTCCTGTTTCTATGAAGCCCCTCCTTGTTGTGATTGGTCAATTTCAGAAATGTCCCGCCCCTTACCATAACCACAAGTATCAACATACAACTAATGCAACTCAACAAGACCCCGCCCCCTTTTTGCTTATGCCTTGAGCAGGAATTATTAAAATGAGAAATATTGTGACGTGTTCGGTCCCCAAAGAAAACTCAAGACTACAATGGAGACGTTTCACAAAGTTCAATCAATGCTTACTGTGCTTAACTCCCTTTGGAGAGTGAACTTTTTTCATGCTCAAACAGAAACATTACACTAAAAAAGTAAATAAAAGCATAATAGGACCTCTGTAAAACCCCATTCCATTATGAAGAACCTTTTGTGCAATGTAAAGGTTCCATGGATGTTGGAGGTTCTTCAAGGAACCATCAATGCCAATAAAGAACCTTTATTTCTAAGAGTGCAAACAAATATTCTACAGGAAAAACAAAGCAGACTTTTTTTTTATTTTTGAGTGAACTGTTTCTTAAAGCGATGATTATATTAAAGGTAACACGTTCAAAGCTTATTTTCTTTCTTTCAGCGTCCTATTGAATGTCACGAAAGACGCTGTTTGTGAATTTGGTATTCCAGAGGCATGCGCTCTGCCCTCAGCGCTGCATTCAAGACATCGGGAGTCATGCTGTGCGGGCGTGAAAATTGGGATTAGATCTGTTGCCCTCAAAAGGGCGAGCTTTCTGAAGCACATTGCCTCTACCTTTCAACAGAAATGTTACCTTTTAAGTTTGATTTCTGTTTCAAACTGGGGAAGGGAGGAAGTTATTAAAGTCATTTTTTGTAGTAGCTGCACACACAAACACGCATAAACGTATAAAGCAAGTACACTGGGAGAAAAGGTTAGAGATTATGGATATTACGTGTTGGCCATCATAAGTGAGAAACCGAATCATAGGAGGCGTTCGCTCAGACCAAAGGGCACTGCAAGCGGCATCGGGAGGAGGCATTGATCCGAACATCCCTTCATGGGATTTGGACAGGGATGTTTACCCACCGCTCTCCTTGCAACACTTGAGCACTACATAAATAAACGCAGTGAAAAGTTGATGCCCTGGAATTTCTATGTCACTTAATTCACCAAGAGTGGAGGTTGAGAATAAAGCACATCAGATATATCAAATTAGCAATGTTTACCAGATTCATACATAGTGTAAAATAGCCTAATTGTATTTATTTTACTATTTTTTTTATATGATATTTATCACTAAATATAGTGGTTTCCAATATGAAGTTTTTGTGTTAGTTTATAGTTTCCTTAAATGTTCAGTAAAAAGGCATATTGTGAAATGTTATTATTCAAAATATTATGTCAAATATCCTTCAGAAATCTTTCTTATGTGTTGAAATAATTCAGTTTGTTGGAAACGTTTTTGCTGCTTGATATTTTTAAGGAAACCCGGATACATGTTTTTTTCAGGATTCTTTGGTGAATCCAGTTCAAAAGCATCCTTTTTAACATTGAAACATCTTTACCGCCTCTTTATGATGAATTTAATTATTTCGTATATATGGTTTCTACAGTGTTCTGGGTGGTTGCTGTTTAAAACTAGCTTGCATGATGCTAAGTTAGTTCCCAAATCAATATATTTGGTTGATCCTTGAACAAAATTCCTGTCCGAAAATGTAATCCTAACCTTATCCGTACCCCTAAACCTAACCCTACCCGTGAGTTATCCCTAAAATCAGAGGGAAATGAATAACACTGGTGTAGAAGTACATAACCCTGGTTGTAAGCCTTAACTTGACAAACTGTAAATGTGTCCCTCAAATCTGATTGGTTGATTGGAATGTTGTTCCGAGATCAACAAAGATCCACAATCCAAATCTTATTGCTTAGGAAAATATAAGCTGCATGAATTCTAGCATCTGTGTTGATTGCACAAGCAGTTTGGGAAGAGTTATCGACGCTTAATACTTAGGGTTATTTCTGGGTTTCTACGTGAGCGGTAATAATAGTGATGTTTGATTTACCAGACTCCATTAGTGAGCTCCACTTCTCACAAGAGTTACAGCTTCTCTCTCACGGTGTGTTATCTCAGACTTACCACAATCTCAAAAATCACGTCAAAGAACCCGCAAACCAGTTTGAACTTTCCGTTCCCCCGTATCCGTACGTTTCCCTGAAGAACTCTGTTTGTTTCAAACTCTCAACGCAAAGAGGGATTTCACAGTTTATTATAACATTTGTGAATATTACAAGCATATATCCGCAGGGATGCAGAGACGAAAGAGGAAATAGCTATATTTGAAGAGTGGGCATGCACGGATGTATTATTTAACACGGTCTAAATGATGTATTGCATTTGAAGTACTTCTTTTAACAGAGTGATTTGTTGGGGAGAAATGACGCTTTTCTTAAAGGAAGCAATTTACAAAGCGATAATGCCCTAGTAAAGCGATGCGCCTGTATTTGTGTTTGCTGAATATTTGCATAATGCCAATAGACTGTCTGGTCCAATAAACACTGACGCACGCACGCACGCACACACTTCCAGAGGTCACACATCACCAGAGAGCAATGTAACTCGTTTTGTTTCATACACAGCGTGATAAACAAGCGCATCAGATGGCTTACATTTCTGAACGCTGTCCAGTGGTTTGCATATTAAAACCTCGGAGAATGAATGCAGTCCCATTCTTCAGCAGCCATGAATATTTTATTGAGCAGTGTACATTCCCCTCCACATATTTGTTCAAAGGGCCAGGATTATAATTTGAATAATTCAGCGTGGAAAAATATCTCAAAACGAATGCCCCGAGCCAATGACATTTCTATGCAAAGGACATATTTGATTAATGGAGCCTGTGAATAGTCAGATGCATTAGTGCCAATAGAGGCTCTGATCAAAAGGCTTAATAATGGAATCGCAAACTACAAACTGCATGGCATGTTACACGGTGGGTGGGTTCCCATTTTCTGCTATGAGGCCTGTTCACACACATGACAAAAACATAGAAGGTAAAAATTCTTGATTTAACTTAAAAAATTAAGTAGCCTGGTTGCCTTAATTTGAAGTTCATTGAAATTGACTAATTGAGTTAATACAATGAGGGAGATTGATTTAATCATCAGATCATCAGTGTAATCATCAGTGGGCAGTCTTGGCCTAATGGTAACAGAGTTGGACTGGTGACCCAAAGGTTGCTGGTTCGATTCCAGTACCGGCAGGAATATGACTGAGGTGTCCTTGAGCAAGGCACCTAACCCCCAATCGCTCCCCGGGCGCCACTCAAGGCTGCCCGCTGCTCCGGGTGTGTGTATCCACGTTTGCAGTGTGTGTGTGTGTTCACTACTCACTACTCTGCTCCTAATGTGTGTGCACTTACTTGGATGGGTTAAATGCAGAGGTCAAATTCCAAGAATGGGTTACCATACTTGGCCATCACGTGTCACTTTCACTTCACTTTCAGAAACTCAACATATTATGTTATCTGAACCACATAGATTTATTGTCCGATTTTGCACGGGAGGAGACGCCACCGGTCGACTGCAGTTCACGGAACTCTTACGTAGGAATGGACTCCAGCCATCAGGTTTGTCTGTCTGTCTTTTTTATTCTGTGGCAGACACAAAATTCCATAGGAATGAGATCCAGAAGGGGGCTTGGCTTCTTTTGCCTGGAATTTTTTTTTTTTTATTATTATTTTTTTAAGATTCATAGATTCATTACCACTGCATAAGTTGATTTGACAAAAGAGAAAATGTTGTGATTACAAATCATGTAAATATTTTTTTTCTGATGGAGTTTTAATTATTTAATTAAGACTGATTTTACAGTAATACTTCAATCAATAAATTACTTTGCATTATAAGTACATAAGTACAAAAAATCTGGAATATACACAACTTTTCAAAAGTTTGGGGTCAGTAAGATTTCATTTATTTATATATTTTATATTTCTAGTTTTTTCAAATAAATTATTACTGTTATTCACAGGTTAGTAAATACTTTGTACAATGTTAGAAACAAAATACTGCTCGTTTAAACTATTTTCTTCACTGTAAAAATGAATTTTGATGATTTGTTTTCACAACTTTTTTTATTGTCAAATCAACTTAGATAATTAATGTAGTTCAGATAGCATAATATTTTGAGTTTCTATTTATTAAACCAATCTCCTTTGTTGTATTAACAAAAAAAAATTATTTCAATGAACTCAAAAAAGTAAGTTACCTGGTTGCTGTAAAATTTTAAGTTAATTCAACAATTTTTTTTTTTTTACAGTGTATTTATAGAAAAAAAAACACGTTTCTTGAGCAGCAGATCAGCATATTAGAATGATTTCTGAAGGATCATGTGACACTGAAGACTGGAGTAATGATGCTGAAAATTCAATTTTGCATCACAGGAATCATTTGCTTTTTAAAATATTTCACAATATTCTTTTTTTTCTGTATTGATATAAAATAAATTCAGCCTTGGTGAGCATAAGAGATTTCTTTCAAAAACATAAAAAAAAAATTTTTTTACCAAACCAAAACTTTTGATCGGTTAGTGTATGTGAAACGAAGCGAAAGATATGTGATACCACATGTTTATTGAAAAGTGTATATGGTACAGTACGCAATATTTGAACAGCATACAGTATCGGTGGGAGGTATACTGCATATGAAATACATGTATGTGTAAAAATACGTGTTATATTTTTGGGCAACTTTAAGAAACCCATAGTATTTAATGTTATTTTGTTGTATAATGTTTGTCAACCTTACTGCTGTTTTTTTCTTTTTTTCTTTCTTAGTTTTTAATAATTTAATTGTAATCATTTTACCATTTTGTTTCTATATGTAGATTTTAGTTTTAGTAGATTTTGTAGATTTTATCTACATTGTTCTAATATAATAATAATAATAGTTTGAGTTCAGCAGAAGGTAATGGAATAAGAGTAAGCATTATTATTCTTTCTGTCAGTGCAAATTTGTCTGATTCAAAGGTCACAACAACATTTTCAAAGGAAAAAAACAAACAAACAATGAAACATTTTTCAAAATATATTCTTTTGAATAACGTGTGGGTGAGTAAATGACATTTTTAATTATCCTTTTAAAAATCATGTCATGTACTACAAACCAATGCACTTTTTCAACATCTAAAGCTCTTCGAGAATGAGGAAATGGACTTTACATCTGATTTGAGAAGATGCACAGAAGAGCTTGAATTTCATGATGTCATTAGCCGTTCAACATGTATTTTCTTACGACGAGAGCGCATCAGGAGTGTCAGATTTCTCCGTATCTGATCAGACACTGAAACTCTTCCGGAGAGGCCTCTGGTATCCAAACCTAGAGTTTGTGTATGACATTGAGTACAATCACTTTTCAACATGAAACAAATCATTAGGGACTGATCCAGCAAGACACACAAGTACTTCAAAATGTCACTGTTCTCATTTTGTCTCTTCATCCTCCTCTTCTTCCCCCTCGGGCCCTTCATCATCTTCCTCTTTAAATGGCAGACAGAGACAGATCGAACGGCTGCTGACAGAGTCCCCGAAGGGACATTTGTTCTGCTGATGGCAGGTACATCACCATTATATTTTTATTTCTTGTTTGGGTGGTATCAGGATTCAGGTTTATTCCACAGATTACATTATGGATTCTTTAATCAAACTATCCCTACTTTATGGTCGAATGTGGAAACCATTAGGAGTTCTGGGAAAAGCATCCAAACATGTTTATCTTTGGAATTATCTGAAATATAGTGAATGTGGGATGTTACCAATTTCCCTATAAATAATACATTTGTGATTATTCAGATCTTGAAGTCTGAAAAGGAAACTTTTGCAAAATATGTTAAAACTTTTATCACGTCCTGGAAAAAGATTTGAACGTGGCCTTGATCAGTCTTCCAGTGGATTTTAGTATTGTTTGTGATGGTGATGTAGTGATGAGTTTAGACAAAAACTGCTGTTCAAAAATTTAGGGACAGTATGATTTTTTTTAAAACAATATATTAACGCTTTTATTGAGCAAGGATGCATTAAAGGGGTCATGACATGAGAAACCAAATTTGCCTTGATCTTTTGGTATATAAGAGATCTATGTACTATTAAAACTTCCTGCAAGTTTCATAGCTTAAGATGTCCTCCCCATTATAAACGAAGCATTTATTTAATCAAGCTCTAAATACAGCTCGTTCTAGATCTTTTGAACTTAGTGACGTCAAGGTACGAAGTGACATACCAGTCGTTTGCATATGACCGCCTCCAGAGCAAGACAACTACGCCTCATTTCGCATCATCGCATGTGTTGTCGTGCAGCGAGTGGGTCTGTTTACAAGATGACTGCGATGCCACGCAGATGTGCTATTCCTGGCTGTGGACAAACAACATGTTTGAATACGCTGCCGAACAATCCAGACGTCAGGGAAAGCAGTTGGATGCAGTTTATTTGCAGCATATGCAGCCCGCCAAAGCCTTATTTGATCGGTGAGTGAGATGAGTGTGACAGGGCGCATGTTACTGAAAGAACGAGCAGAGAGAGAGAGAGAGAGAGAGAGAGAGAGAGCCCCGGCCACGCGCGCGCCTTCAAACTCTCTCTCTCTCTCTCTCTCTCTCTCTCTCTCTCTCTCTCTCTCTCTCTCTCTCTCTCTCTCTCTCTCTCTCTCTCTCTCTCTCTCTCCCTCCCTCCCTCCCTCCCTCCCTCGCCCATATGAATCAAAATCAATTGAGAATTGACACAATGGTAAAAGATCAGAAGACCGAAGTTTCACGTGGTGGAGCATTGTGTAGTCTACATGTGATACAAAATGATTAACGTTAATAATGTATGCATAAGCAGCACTGACGTTAGCCAATCATAACAGTAGGCGTTAACAGTGAACTCTTAAAGGGTAAACACCTCCAAAAGAGACTGTTTGAATCAGAGGTGAGAAACAGGGTGGGAAAAGGTCATAAATAACTAAATTTTTTAAAGTTTTTTTTGTACAAAAAACTATAGTAAACAAAAAAACATGTCATGACCCCTTTAAAGGAGAACTCTGGCCAATTTTTAAGTTAATCTTGATCGTTATACCTTTGTGAGTACTGTCTATAGAAAATAAAAACGAACCGGATTGGTGCTTGCGACGCGGAGCTGCGACAGCGAATGCCCAGAGCTCCCAATCAGCTAAAACGGCAGCTATGGGGGCATATACATAAAGAGCGTTTTTGTGCCTCTTAACAGACACAACATGCAATTAAAATGTCTGTCCAACATGAACAGGGGCCTTACATGTGAACAAGATGCGTTTAGCAACTTAGCCATGGTTTAAATTCACCTATAGTGTTTTAGACGGCAAGCTGTAGTCTCTCGCTGAAGTCCCGTGGGAACTCAGTTGTAGCCGGAAAAGGTAAATAGTGTCCAGGTGGGAGGAGCGTAGTGTGCGACGAGTGATGATCGGAGTTGCTTAAATCTGATCATTTCTTTAACACCTTTTATAAATCTGATTAAGGAAGTTTATTTAAAAAAATCTGATTTTGTGGCGAATCAAAATACATAAAAAGTTAGTCAAATAGATATGCATAACAGAGAGATGAAGTTTTGGTCTTTGTAACAGAGTAAGCTTCATTCAGTACTGATATGTCATATAAATCATCTGCCCACTGTCAATTTCATATGCTGTTATATCTTCCACCGTGTTAAATATGTGCTGTTTCTCATTCTTTCCTATATCTCATCTTGCCTTTATAGTGCAAACCAAAATGTGGATTCCAGTCGAAACAAATCATTCCACAGGTGTCACAACGGGAAAACCGTGAGTAAAATGTAGCTTCAGGACCTGATTTTACCTTGGACATCAAGTGGCAACCAAAATGTTTATTATTATAAATATTATTTAATTAATAATTATATAACACATTACCATATCTGTAACAGGAAGTGAGACTGGAATTGAAGACTCGTTTCAGCAGTTCAGAATCATTTCTTTTAGGAGACAACTTTATTTGTTGTGCACTTTGATCTTTAAAACTTTGCAGACCTTTTACATTCACAAACAGCTACACACTCCATGACATGTAATATTCGAAAAAGCATAATAGGAGCACTTTATAACCAAGTGCTAAATGCTTATTGTATTTTTTGTGAAGGTTTAAGTACTGATATGGTACATGCGTGATCGCTTTGTGAGTTATGCAATAACTTGAATTGTTTTTGCATGTATTGACGTATATTCACTCAAAATTATATGCTTTACTGATTAAGGCTGTTGTTATACAACTACAGTAATTAGTGTCCCAGAGTTATGATTAAATGAATCTCTCTATATGAATTGAAATATTCTGCACTGAAAATGAACCCATATCTGTTATATTTTGATAAGCTTCCAATAAAACTCAAAGCAAACAACAAGTTACAGAATCCTGTGACTTGTTCGCTGCATGTTGTGAATTAAAATAAAATTCCTCTCCAAACTTGCTGTTTTTCTGCAGTAAATATATAATTTCCCCTTGTTGTCTCATATCCTGCGGGAAAGTGAGGTGGAACAGATTATTTAGCCAAGGATATGAAAGTCGATTTGTCCTACATTTTATTTCGAAGAACAAAAATCCCAGAGCTAATCCTCTCTTTGGTTGACAGACGGAAGACCTGCAGGCGAGAATCACACAGACTTCCATACAGTGCTTCCACATTAGACATTCACCCAGCCGTTTCATGCTCACGTAAATTATGCTCCTCTGGAAAATAAATACTTCCTGAGAAGGAAGTATTCAAACTCAATTCCGGTGACGAATCCTGGCCTAGTTGCACAGCCCATTTCTTGCCTACAAGAAGCTGCAAACTGCAGTACAGAGAGAGCGAGAAGCTAAATCTCAGAGGATGGTTTATTTAGTATGAAACCTTCCCCAAAATCAAGAAATACTGTAAAATGTAGCCGTGAGGCTTTTTTATGATCTCTTCTGCTGTACTCCCATTGCAGACCCAGGTGCTTACTGAGAACCTCCCAAAAATCTGTTTTGAAAAAGTTATGCTTTGGATCAATTCTTGTCCACTGGTGAAGAGAACCATATACCATATACCATATACCATATAAAAGAGTCATTTTCACAGATAATGTGTAAGAAATCATCTCATGTGTGTTTTCTATCAGCTCTTTAGAATCGAAACAACCAATGCCACATTCCGAAGATTTTTTTAAATTTTTTACGGGTTTGGGAAAAGCTCTCAAATGGTTTGTGATTTATTTAGACAGCACTCACCCACTAAATCTTTTGCCATGGTTTCTTACATCATAAAATGGACAAAAAGAGTGATTGATCTACAATGTACTATTGGAAACAAAGCTTGCAAATATCTTCTATTGTTTGTCACTGATCAATAGCTCTTTATTGCTCATAATTTGATATATTGAACGACTTTGGACTGCAGGTAAAGGAACATTTGCACATTTATCTTACTAGCCATACTAATGTGTACCATTGCTATTTAATGAACCACAATCAGTGCATGTTTTTACTAGGAAACCAAGAACGAGATGTTTCATCCAGAGGTGATCCGAGTGCTGTGGAAGAGGAAGGCTTCTGGACAACTCTCATTAAAGGGATACTTCAGGATTTAGCATTAAGCTTTGTATTAGTAGAAAACCTGTAGTATTTTCGAATTACCGTGCTTTCCACCCTCATATCCCCCTGAGACGAGAGATTTATGTATTTTTTGTCTGTAAAAAAAATCCTCCGATGACGCAAAAATCATAATTTTGCATCATCTGAGGATTTTTTGGCCAGAGGCTAAAGATTACAGCCAGTAGAAGCGGCTGTCCCGCATGTTCTCAACCCGCCCATAGAAGGTGGGATCTCACTCACAGAATGTAGGCCTACACATAGTGTCAGCCATCTTTTTTTTGGAAGCTAAGCTAGCAGGCTCTTGTTCTGTGGAGAAAGCTGAGTAGTAGGCGTTACCATCCTCTTTTTCCCGGACATGTCCGGCCTCGAGATCATCCAAAATGTCTGGGATTCAGCTTTTGCTTTCTGCAGTCACCATTCATTGTTTACATGCACACCTTTTGTTTCAGTCTAACTGAATTCATTCCGATTAGTGAATCTGAATGTAGTGTCTACATGAACGCTAAACAAGTGATCGGTTGATGTGCGTTTTAACATTGCTAAGAAAATTCCCGCTTCTCTGTGAGAGATACGAGAGCGTTGCATCTCACAGGTGTCACTCATCAGTAATCACACCACCGGCCTCGTGCCGTTCTCCCGCGGCCCTCAGTCGTCCTGCTCGCCACAGTAAACATGAGGAATGGCGACAGTGGAACGCAAAAGACGAATCCTGGACAATCTCGAAATCCTGGACAGACTCATCACGGAGACTCACTAGTAGCCTAGACTTGTTGTTTAACTACTGCGCTCTGTTACCGGTAGGCGTGGCCTTTAGGGCAGCGAAGCAAGTGCATTCTGGGAGTTGTTGTCTTTCATCCACATAAGCCAAAAATAAATTTTCTGGCTTTTCTCAGTCTAGAAAGCTCCAAATTCAAAAATAAATTCACAATTCTTCTACATAAATGACCCATTTTAAATACACATTCATCTTTCCAGAGGTGAAGTATCCCTTTAATGAGCTCCTGAAGGCTTCTAATACACATGATTGAAATATGTATTGCATTCAGCGTGTTACAGTACTCAGTTTACACCATCTGAACTAATACTGCTGGCTTTTGTTTCTCCTTTTTTGCATTTTGCTGGAACTCTGAGGCCATCACATATCAATCAAATTCACCCCTGTGTCTCCTGCGTTTTGATGGTATTTCAGAGCCAATCTGGATACAAACCAGCATCAGGGTGCAGCTCATAAATTGCACGGCAAGCAACGTTTATCAAATTTTGACACTTATCAGATTAATGATGTTTTAGGGCAGGTTTTTTTTTTTTTTTTTTTGCCCCTACTGCAATATATACAGTATAGAGCATGACACACAGGGAAAGTAAGTGGAGCTGACAAACAGACCGTAACGAACAGTTAAAGTGGGTCATGCATATTTTGTATTTAAGGTCTACAGCAGAGCTTTGAGACATCCTGAAAGACATGGAAGTGAAAATTAAGAAGTTTCTCACCATACGTGAGGTGTGTGTGTGTTGGTGGGTGTGTGTGAGTGTGTGTGAGGTGGGGCCTGGCAAACCCAACATTAGGGGGACAAAATTTCCCCACAAAGATGGCAATGTCCAAAATCCTTGTCCTTGTTGGGACATTTTCTCCCCATGAGGAAAACAGCTTATAAATCATACTGGGGTTTTTTTGTTTGTTTTTTGTTTCTATGTATGGTTAAGCCAATGGTATTATGAGGTTGGGAAGGAACTGTTCTCTGACCAATGGAAAATGGGGAAAGTGTTCAGGGAAACAGTTTTTACAGTTGTACTTTTTTTCTTTTCCTCAATTCCATTTGGTGACTAATGTATAGCAGCATGTGTCCTGAAGCAGGAAAGTGTTTTTAATGTGCTGACATTTTTAATCCACTTGAAGTCTTTGTTTGAGACCATTTAAGCCCATAGAGGAAAGCTTTCAAACAAGCGAACACTGCCACTGATCTATAGTATCAATGCCATATGAAGTATTTTTGTTGTATGCACTTGGTTATATGCTCTGGAAACACTGCAGCATCCATAAAACGATTGCAGCTTCCGAAGTGATTTGTGGCGCAGTGCCGAACCCCACGGCTTATAGCATTATATACGGTGAATGTTTTGAATTATAAATGTGTCAAGAGCTGCCACCTCAAATACATGTCTGGTAATTCGGGTTATTAGAAATCTACATAACCACTCCAAACCTACTGAAATATGAGGGAATATAGATTATATGGCCAAAAGCAAAGAGGGAGATGTACGTATTTGCCGTTCTTAATAAGCCAGGAACATATTCTTTGAGGAGTGAGACAGGTCTCTGTTGTAGCCGATGGCTCTGGACGAGACTGTCCTTCCAGCTGCACATTTAAGAAAATGACATTATTACCATCTTAATGAGACGAAGAGCAAATGAGTCGCCACCTTCAGCTCTCACTCATTTTGTCAGGATTCTATGTGCAATTATACGTGTGTGAGAGAGAAATAGAAAAAGGGTGAGAATGGCTCAAAAATATTGTAATTATGAATACGTTTTTCGTCCATCTAGAAGAGTTATCATGCTTTTCACATTAGAATACTGACCCAAATAGTTAGTAAGTCCTTTTGAAGGATGTAGTAACACTCTAGTCACTACTATCACAAACCTTACAAAAACCTCAAAAGCACTTTAGAATACTGATCCAAATAATGTTAACACTTTAGTTTAGGGTCCAATTCTTATTAGCATGCATATTACTAGGATATTGGCTGTTTATTAGTACTTATAAAGCACATATTAATGCCTTATTCTGCATGACCATATTCTACATCCCTAATCCTACACAATACCTAAACCTAACAACTACCTTACTTACTATTAATAAGCAGTAATTAGGAGTTTATTGAGGCAAAAGTCATAGTTACTTATAGTCAACAGAATGTGTTAAAGGGACCATATAAAAAAAGTGAAACCATATATTCTACCTTGAACTGCTGTAACATTCATTGTTACCAACTTGGGTTTGGCTTGGATTTGTGCACACAGCAGGGCTGTGCACTCTTCTAAACTGAATTATGTATAGACCTTTGTAAATTCCAATCCAATTGCTGAATTTAAATTGAGGTGGCAAAGAGAATTCATAATTAGAAGAAAGTTATATTCCTATAATTAAATTAATATAATTGCTTTAAATGTAATTTTAATAATACATTTCGTTTTGCTGATGATATTAATCAATGTTTCAAAGGGAAACATTGTATTCATATAAATATTTTATTCTATTTTAGTAAAATCTGTGGACCACTTGACTTTATCTATAATGATTGGTTAATTAATTAATTTGAATAACCCCAACTGAGCAAACCAAAGGCAACAAAAAACATATATTAAAAAACATATTATTTATAATTTGAAGGACTAAAAGGCTATGTGACTGTATTTTTTGCAATGTTTGTATTGTTTCTGGGCAAATTGGTTTGTTGTAATGGTAGGCCTATACTTTTTCTTAGTGGAAGCTTTAAGATAATAACCATACAGGTATGATCATAAAATCATCACCGTTTCAAATATTTATTATTTGATGAGTAGCCTGATGTTCAATTAAATTCCATCCCTTCCGTATAGCGATTTAAGTGTAACTTCATGATATTCCACATAATCGCCATATGCATTGGCAGCTTCTGCATATGTGTAGTGAATGCATGAATAAACCAACTCCCACCTAATAAATGGAAATAGCACATGAATTCAGAAGCAGCATGCCTGTCTACGCCACACTGGAGGTTTAACCGAGCGTGTGTCTCACATTACCACGCTGGTCCCGACATCAGTTCGGGTCACCTGTACGCCACTGTTATTTATATGGCAGGACAAAGGTTCAGCCCAGCTATTAACACTGTGGCGTGAGCTACCGATGTCCGGCACGGGCCGGGGAATATTGAGCTGACGGCACTGACTATATTTATGGAACACCAGAGGGGAAGAAGTGGACATATATTACACATTTAGAGATGCACACGGATATAAGCACACACACATGCGCAATGAGTCACGGACAATAGATCAGGACACACTGACCCATACAATCTGTTCTCATTGACGAACCACTAATCCAGCATATTACAGTTCTTTTTGAAATTGGAGGAAAGAAATATCTCAATTCTTTGTCCAAGACTGCAGTAAAATGCAGCCAGCGTTTTCAACTAAAAATGGAAAACTTTTTATGCGTTTGCCATTCATTTAAGCTACACGGCAACAGCGTTTTGTTGGCATGAAAACGCAAACTTTTCAAAGTGCAAGTTTTTGAATAGGATACCATTATCGTGTCTGTGGAAACCAGAATGTAAATGCGAATTTGTGAAAACGGTTACATCATGCGCGTGCATACGTGTTCAGTCTTTAGGCGCATAGTGTTTCTTTACAAAGTGACATTGCCAACTACCGGCCTGGCATGCATAGTACAGCGTTTTTAGTTGGTTTCGTGGATCCGTGTGAATAGGGATAGTTTTGATAACGTTGTCATGTGAAAAATAAAAAGTTTTTTTTTGTTGCATTTTTTGTACATTGTTGTCGTGTAAACAAACCCTAAATGGAGACTTTTGCTTGACTTCTATTCTATTCTTTAGAGAAAAAGACTATAACAGTATCCCATGTGAGCAGTATTCTAGTATTCTCAATGCTTCGAGCTCTGATATCCACATTAATTTAGTATTAATGGTTTGCCAGCGTGCTTTTCAGCTAGGGTCAAATCAGATCAAATTCGATCTGATTCCTCACTAGGAATAAAACTAGTGTGTGAAACGATTTTACAGGCATATTAAAAGTTAACTGAAGGTTTACATTTTACTGTATTACCAATGTTGAGATTTACAGTTAAAAAAGTGTGGTGTCAATGTAATATTTGTTTTTATTATAATGTTTGCTCCTGTCTGTATATAGCTTGCCATCACCAAGTTGAACTCTCTTGAGTGTTTGGCATGGTAATGGATTTGACAATGTTGATATGTTTGCTCTTGGCTGAATAGATCTGCTACGCTGCTGTCATTGCTGCTGCTTATGGTTATTGCTGCTGCCAATACATTCACAACACGCTGCTGTGAGGAAGTAAGACATGCTGCTGTTGTACAATATAGCATACATGAATTATCCATAGCAGATCTATACAGGTGGAGCTGGGGAAGGTGGAGGGCTTCTGAAAGCATGCTGCTAACAGAAAAAGCTGACTAGTATTTGAAGGTTGAGCAGTGAGCTTATTGGCCACTGATACAGTAGGAACCAATCAGCTGTGCCCTAAAGAGAATGATGTGATTGCAAGCAGATTAAGTTAAGGACCTATCAGATTGCATCATCTAGAATTTCATGACAGAACTTTGCATTTTGTGTTCATTATTGCATAGAAGTGGATATGGAAATGTAGACTGACTACATGATTCTGTATTAAAGTACATTTTTATTATCCCAAAAAGAGCAAACAGAAACTGTGTTTAGGACAGCTGTTTAAAATAGTTTGTATAATTCCATTTACCGTCATAGACATTAGAATAACCTGTGAACATGTTTATTTCGTTCTCACATTCATTTTTGCCTGTTCAGACAAAATACTTATCTTTCTCTGTAAATTCCCCACTTTCACCTTGACATCTTGTTTGAAACTTTCCACAAATACCCATTTCTTCCATCATTACCTCTGACTCACATTCCTTATTAACTCTGCTCTCTGTCTCGTCTTTCATATCTTTAGTGCCTCTGCTCTCACTTCTCTTTATATCGCCACCACAATACACCTCTTCCCTGAACGTCACATTCCTGCACATCATCTTTTTGCTTTTCCATCCATCCCTTTAAATTTTTCCTCAGTCTCAGTGTTAATATGAGAGGGCTGTATTATGTTCCAGGCTGGATTGTTTTGCAGGAAAGAGAGTTTCTGTTTACCTCTGGGTTTGGGACAGGCAGCTTTACAAGGCAAAGACAAGCAGTCGACTGACGCAACCCCTCAAAATACCAGACTGTGGCACATGATTATTTTAGTCGCACTGAGAGCCCAATTACAGTTCAGGATGAATCTGCACTTCACAGACAGCGATGCGAATCCCAAGATCCTAGTTCCTTAATAATTCCATTAACTATACTTTTAGTAAGGAGGAGGATGACAAAATTTACAAGTCTGGAAATCAGTTCTGCAAGTCAGTATCCTTGTGTGGTTACCTTGTCATACATTTCAATACATTTGTGTACATATGCATACTGTTGAAATGTTTAAGAATGCTTTTAGATTCAGATTTTTGTTTTACACAGTGCATTAAATTGACCTAATTTGACATGTTCTGTGTGATTCTGTTGCATCCTTAAAATAAACAGTGTTATTTTACTTATCTCATATTTGTCAGGCTTTAATGGCAAATTAATTAATTCACATAAAGTGTGAAAATGAAATTTTCTTTTGCCATTAAAACAATCTTTTCAGAAATCATTATAATATGCTGTTTTTGCTGCTCAAGAAACATTTCTTATTGTCAATGTTGAAAACAGTTGTGCTGCTTTTATGGATTATTTGATGAGTAGAAAGGTCAAAAGAACAGCATTTATTTGAAATAGAAATCTTTTGTAAAATTATAAATGTCTTCACTGTCACTTTTGATCAAGTTAATGCAATTTAAAAGCAATTGGCAGTGTGGTTCAGTTCTTCAGTTTGAAGCCGGCATTTCAGTTTAAAATAAATTAGACTAGTATATTCTGAACATAAACCGCAAGACATCCCTTTGAAAATATAAACTTCTATTTCCCATCAACCATGTAATTAGCAGTAAATTAGCAGTTAACATGCATATTACGAGCCATGTTACAATGTTGACAGTCAAACATATGTTCAGGTTATGTATGTCTGTTTACTCTTAAACAAAACAGAATAAATGTTGCTAATCCAACAGTGCCATCATTTTATTTGCTCTCCGGTGAATATGGAGTGATTAAAAGCCAGCACAGAGTGTCATTGAAAGCAATCCCCCTCCACAGCAATTGACAACAGCGCGGCCCGGCATCTGTTGCAAATAAGAGAGATGCCCAACAGTTCATTATCACCTGAGCCTCTAGCTTCACACTGTCCAAATGAAGCTCAAAACAACGCCCACAGCAGGCAGTTTGCCAACCCAGAGAGCAAACAAGCGCCACTGGAGCTGTCAAGGGCTGACGTGATTCGCTCAATTCATTCTCTTCTGACAGAGTGAAAGAGTAAGCCATAGAAGACCATTTCCACCGTATGTGGAAAATAAATCAAACTTTGGTAAATGATAATTATGACATACTAAGTCAAAAGTCATAGCTATTCCATAAAAAGCCACAATTATGATATGCTAGCCCATAGCCTACTTATGAGATGAAAATGAGAAATTATTAAAAGCCATTATTATGAAATAAAAAGTCAAACATAAAAGTTATTTCTTTCTATCATATTGTCTACTTTTTAATACTAAGACATAGTATTTCATAATGTTGACCTTTAATGTCATAATTATGGCTTCTTAAGTCAATTTCAATTTATCTCACAATTGTGACATTTTTCATTATATAATAATGACTTAAATCTTTCAATTTCGATTCACTATTAGACTTTTTGTGTCAATAGCTGATTTTTTTATTTCTCATAATTATGGCTTAGTGTGTCATAATTTAGACATAATTATGACTTAATTATAACTATAACATGTTCCCAGATTTACCACATTTCTTCTGTAGCGGAAATGAGATAAGTTTGCAAGGAAAGCGTGTGTTCTCTACCTGCCTTCTTCAAACTAATGCTGCAGTAGGCCTGCCCGTTCTGGCAATAGCATATCACTACATAAACAGTGACACATTTTGTTTCCAATGTGCTCAAAAGTGACCGATGATTTACTTCGATCTCAAATGGTTGAATTTGGCAACAGCAGCTACAGCGTTTTCCCACACATTTGTACATAATGCACAGTGTGTAATACATCATTTGGGATGAAACTGTGCTACCTTCGCTGCTTTCATATAGCTTAGCTCAGCTCATTTTTCTGTTGTGTATTTGGCTACTATATTTTTGAGTAGCTTGCCCAACACTGAGCATTACCATGATGTCAGTTCTGAATGCCTCGCGTTGGGATAAGAAAGAGCTGCCATACATTAATGAATCCTCTTATTTACATGCACACGGCAGGTTTTAAGGGTCCATCGGTGCAAATTGCTTTATCTAAAGTGAACGTGACCCCGGCGGGCGGGCAGCTTTTGTAAATAAGCCATTATCCTACCAAAAAACGTAATTACATCGCTAATGCCTGTTGTGGCCGAGGCCTTGACCGTGGTGCAGAGCAGTGGTTTAATTGATAAAGTTATCACGGTCTAGCATCCACGCAGAAACGATGCAGTGGGAAATCCAGTAAGGCTGAGAGTAACAACCTTGAATGCAAGAATGAGCAGAGAATCACTTTAATTAATGCTGATTGTAATAATTAACAAGTAAAAGGTTGTTTATCTTAACCCAGAGAAACAAGAAAGGAAGTGTCAAACACTGACAGAGTGTGATAAGTTTTTGAACTTGTTTAAACGTGTGCTGAATTTAATTGGTATTTAGTTGGTAAATTGTGAATTTCATTGTACAATGTGATTGTAAGAGTTCGAGTTTGGTTTAGGGTTAGTTACTTGTAATTAACGTGTATCTGCATCACCTAAAACTAAAGTGTTACCATAAATATATTTACAGTCACCAATGCATTAACCATGGATTTTTTTTTTACTTCTTTCAGTTATTATATTAATATAATATTATCATTTGATCAATGGACAGCCTGGAGGGAACGTTTTAAACACAATTTTCATGTTGCTGTGCACTGAGCAGTTTGACATTTAAATCCTTTTATTAATTCATCCAAGCAAACTTCACACTAGTTTTCTTGAGATATCATCAAGGCAAAATTAGATGATATTATTTTTGACTAGCCAGAATGTGTGAACATTAAGTAGTTCAATCCATGCAAATTGTCATTTAATACTCATATGCTGTTTTCTTTTTTCTTTTTCTTTTTTGGAACACGCACACACACCAAAACAATTTTTTAGAAACTTCACACATTTTTTCCAAAGGCAGTTCAAAGTGACCACAGCTCCAATCCAGAGTCTTCTGAAGCCATATGATATAATATGCAAGCAGAAGTTTTGGTATCAGCGAAGTGCAACCTGGCACAGTGCATCAGCACATCAACACTCATCGAGTTGTTGAAATAGATCTCTTAGAATTCCATTTGTCACAGGACATTGTCATTGGCTCAACAGTGTTAAGAATAAGAGAATGCAGAGTATGAAAATGTATATCCAAGTGGAATAAAGAAAATATATGTGTATGGACAAAAAAACAGTTGAGACATTCTTCACAATACCTTCTTTTTTGTTTCCCATAGGAGAAAGAAAGATTTACAGGTTTGGAACATGGACATGAGGGTGAGTAAGTGATGACAGACTTTCATTATTGTGTAAACTATTTCTTTATAAAAAAAAATAAAAAAAATTATAATAATAATAATGTGACCATAATCCAAAAATATCTAAAAGTAATCAGGTTATTTTTATCGGGGATGTGTTACTATACGTGCAATAATTTGAATCATTAATTATTAAAAAGTTGCTCTGGAATACATTTTTAAAGTACCTCCCATCTCTGGGCTTCACCCACAACAAAGCTCAACAGTACAGAGAGCGGCAAAGAAAAAAGATGGAAGACAGTGCCTGTGAATGAACACGCTGAATTGTCTGATGCTTCTAAACAAAATTTGCCTGCAGCCAACTGATCCACTGCAAAATGAGATTGTGCCATGATGTTCTTTATACACGAGTGAATAAGAGAGACAGGCAGGAATGGGGAGGAGAGGAGACGAGTATCCTGGCTTTCATTTGCTAAACAAAACGTAATGTCCTTACTGTTTGTGTCCAGCTCATGCGAACAAGAATGAATGGTCCCCCTGCCAAGTCTCTCCCCGAGGGCTCATTTAGAAAAACAATTTTTTGTGCCAGTTTTGAAGAGTGCTTATTTCCCCAGCCCACTACAGTGTAGTGACGGAGGCGTGTGATTCTGAAGTGCTTTTATAATAATTCAATCCTCTTCCCTATGAAACTGCTGTTGTCTCTGTGTGTGTGTGTGTGTGTGTGTGTGTGTGTGTGTGTGTGTGTGTGTGTGTGTGTGTGAGGCGGGGCCTGGTAAACCCAACATTAGGGGGACAAAATTTCCCCACAAAGTTGGCAATGTCCAAAATCCTTGTCGGGACATTTCAACGCATTCTCATCCTAGGGAGTCATACAGGTGACGCTTTTGACATTTCGTCTAAATCCGACGCACATGGCACCCTTTAGCGTCAATATAACACGCACTGTTATGGGTAGGTTTAGGTCTGGGGTAGGGTTAGGGCGTCAGATTTAGACGAAATGTCAAAAGTGTCACCTGTATGACGCCTTGGGATGACAACCGTTGCGTCTCATATTGACGCTAAAGGGTGCCATGTGTGTCGGGTTTAGACGAAATGTCAAAAGCGTCACCTGTATGACGCCTTGGGATGAGAACGGGCTGGACATTTTCTCCCCATGAGGAAAACAGCTTATAAATCATACTGTTGTTGTTTTGTTTTTTGTTTGTTTTTTTTAATGTATGGTTGAGCCAATGGTATGAGGTTGGGAAGGAACTGTTCTCTGACCAATGGAAGATGGGGAAAGTGTTCAGGGAAACAGTTTTTACAGTTGTACTTTTTTCTTTTCCTCAATTCCATTTGGTGAATGTAATGTATTACAAGGTGTAAATTCAATGCATTAATATTGACCATGCTTACTCAAGCAGAATCCTATGGGAAAGGAAAAGATGAGATGTAATGGAGTTCAAGACTTTTTCTTCTTCTGAGGAAAAAGTTCTCAGTATCTCATGTGTCTCTTAAATTTCAGAAGATACCTCAGTAGTGACTTAAACTGTGCTCAGATTTGAAGATATCAAAAATCTCCCATCAAAAGTCAAAAGTCAACATTAGTCTAACTTGCACCTACCGTAACAGTATCTGAACTTATATACTGTATATAATTGTATATTTAAAATAATTGGATGTTCTATTAAAGTGCCCGTTATTCTTTTTAGTTTTTTGCAAAAGAAGCAAAGTTTCAAAGATCAAAGTGCACGATAAATAGAGTTATTGTCTCCCAAAAGAAAGAAGTGGTTCTGAACTGTTCTGAATGTTACTCTTCGTATCACTGTGTATCACGTGCTGAGGAGGCTCAGGAGCTGAAATTCAGATATGGTAATGGGAGCTTCATTTCTGAACGTAAACGGTAGATCAATCACATCAGATAAATCACAACACAATTTGACCAATCGGAGCAGAGTTGGCTCTTGGAAAGGAGGGGTTTAGAGAGACTGAATCCTTTATCAAACTGTTTCAGACACTGTGAGAAAAGAGGTGATACTGCAATGTATATTATGAGAAAATGTAAGTGTTTTTTGACATTGGATGCATGTAAACTAGGGGTGTAACGGTTCACAAAATTCACGGTTCGGTTCGATACGATACACTTGTGCCACGGTTCGGTTCGGTACGGTTCGGTACGTTTTCAATGCAGCAAAAAGAAAGAAATGCCAGAGAAATTTCCTTGATTTTTTTTTTTTTATTATATTTTTATTAAAACTAACATCATAAAGTATGATATAGGAGCATATAAAACAAAACAGTTCCTTGGACAAAATGAAATGTTATATTGTAGTAATTATAAACAAAGGTTTATTTTATTTCAGATTAACATTTGAGGGCAGCAATTGTATTCATAATGTCAAAATAAAACCGACGTAATGTTACTTGAAAGCATTATAGCCTACTATTCCTGCCAAACCTCCATGGTTACAGTTAGTGTTACTACAGTAAATCCATGGTGATGTTGCTGATCTGTGGACACTGAATAGTTCATTCATGGCACAATGTTTCTTCCTGGTTTCCACGTCAGCGCGGTTTGATCCGTTAATAACGGAGAAATGTGAATGTTTCTCACTAGATCTCGCAGCGATGTTATTACTTCAAGTTCAATAGCGAATTCAAATGCTTTATTTACTGGATGTCTCCGCGCTGTGTAGTAACAGAGATCGGCTCGCGCTGCATTGGTCCAAACTGATAAACAGTCCGTCAACCACATAATAACGAGTAGCTCAGTTTCGTTCCGCTTACATTACATTTGCCATTTGATGTTGGGCAATGTTGTGGTTGCACCAGCATCTCGAGTGCGCTTGCCACGCGCGCCTACATTTAAAATAACGAAATTTTGGTCGGCAGGAAAAATGGTCCAACAAACCGTTCGGTTTGAAAATGCGTACCGAAAACCGAACCGAAAGCCTCGTACCGACCGGTTTGATACGAACACGCGTATCGTTACACCCCTAATGTAAACCTATTGTTGGAGACATCCAAAACTAAAAGTAGGAACCTTGAAAATTAAATGAGTGCACTTTAAAGATTCTATGAAATTCAAATGTTGTGCCTCAAAACTGGCCTTCAAGTGACTTCACTGGCTTTATATTGTTTTCCCCATCATTGATGGAATTTTACAGATTTCCGGCGTTCCAGTTTCCGTTACTTTTTTAAAGCAGAGGCTCTGTTCTTTTTTTATATATATTGCATGTTAACATTTTTGTGAAAACTATCAAAATTGCTGGTGGTGGCTGACAGCTTTTTAATAAAACACTGGCGGGGAAGGAATTAAGGGAGTGGTGACACTTGTAGTTCAGATCTTTTGGTCTGGACCAAAAAAAAGAAAATAATGCATTTAGTCCTGGTTCGCTTGGCGTTCAGACTGACATTTTTAAGACCAAAGCTAAAGATACCAAAAACATTTTTGTTTTTTTTGTGACGGAACTTTCAGTTAAAAATGTTTTCCTCTAGAATTGGATTTCTACTTATTCTAACAGAAACCCACACATCATGCACTACATTCACAAAACAGATATCTTTTTATCTGTGATGCATGTGTAGTCAAACAATAAAATATGCATGAACATGGAACACATTTGATGTATATGTACTTGATTGTCTGTCTTCAACAGATCTTGAAAATCTCCCAATGCATCAACAGTGAATCACAATGTGTTTTGAATACTGAGTGTCTTTCTTTATTCTTTCTTTATTTCTAAGGATAGCCTCTTAAGATGAACCATCTCATTTTCGAGGGGGTCCTTACAGTACAAAGAAACCAACGTCATAATAGAAAATCATAATTAAAGTAAATACAACACAGGAGAATAACAATCATTTAGATACATTGCCATTCATATACATACACACTCTAACAATGCTCCCATAAACCTAGTCCCTTCCCTTTTGGCCCATACCATAATCAAAGACAATCGGTGAACCATCTGCGAAAATGCAAATACAAAAAGGTATAAATATGCATACATGCATCCATAAACCCATACAGATATATAAATAGAATAGAAATAGAAACAGATACAATAACAACAAAAAAAGACCAAAAAAAAGGGAGGAATCAGAAACAAGAACACGATGTTTGAAAATAAGTAAGAAGAGATGATTTGAAAACATAAAAAGAGGTTATAGATCTGACCGAGCAGGGAAGATTGTTCCAGTCTGATGGAGCTTTAAATTTGAATGCACGACGATCTATTTCTTTTCTGATTCTGGATGAAAGAATAACTGTTTGCATGCCTTAAGTTGTACTGTGTATTAAGAGGAATTAGGTAAAATTTCAGATATGGAGGAAATTTAAATAAATACACTTAAAAATAAGTACTGACCAATGGAATTGCCTTCTTGACTTGGGAGCCAGCCACTCATACATTTGACAATAGTGAGTTCTATAAGGACATCTGAGTACAAATCTACAAAGACTATTTTATAGAGATAGGGCAAAGATTTGGATCTGAGCGGTTCCCATATATAGCATCAGCATAATCAAGTATTGGAAGTATCAAATGAGTAATAATTCTTTTCCGAACCTGTTGTGAAAAGCAATCAGCTGAGCGATAAAGTGAATTCAATTGACCATATATTTTCTTGCAGATTGATATGTCTTCAATCTAAAGGGGAGATCTTGAGTGTGGTAGTTTTACTTTCATCTCATTGCACTGAAGAATGTTTACTCCACATGTTTCTATTTCACTTCTTTCCTTTGTTTAACATAAATGGTATTTGTAATGTTGTATTTTCACAGCAATTGAAACAGCCTTGCTGCTGGGCCTTGAGTTTCATTTGAACTAAATTGAACTATAAGATAAATGTACAGATACCGCAGCCGTAATGTGCTTGTGCTGGTGTACAATTCCTTGAATTCCTTGGTATTATCACAACACTTTCAGTGAAGGTTTTATTTTGAACTGTAGGCCGCTCTGACAGTTAAAATAGTCTTATTGTATCTCGTTTAATACAGCAGATGTCATACAGAGATTGTCATACAGCTAAAACATCCCAAAGCCAGACTTTATAGGGTTTTTTTTTCTTCCGCTTTTTCCTTCACGAGTACATAATTCCAATTTAAAAAAAAATAATAAATAACTTGCCTTTCCAGGTCTGGCTGGTTAGCACGGCTCTCTCAGCCTCTGTGTAACTCAGATGCTGTAACTATATCATTATAGGAGCAATTACGCCCAGTGTTATTTTACTTTTTATTTTATTTTTTATTATATAGTTATTTTTATATATTTATTTTTTATATTTGAATTGGCTTTGGTCAAAAAAAAAAAAATATATATATTATATATATATATACTGTATATATATATATATATATATATATATATATATATATATATAAATGTTATAATATATTAATACAATATTTTAAATATTGCTAACTAGGTTAAATTTACTTTTATATCAGTTTAAGTTTTTATTTATTTCCAGTGAATCATTTACTTAAACTTATTTCAGGGCAACATTTTTAATTTAAAGATTTTATTCATTTTTTATTTCAGCTTTATTTTAATTAACAATTGTTTTTAATAGTTTTAGTAACCCTGGTCATGGTAACCCAACCCTGGTCTTTTTTCCATGTAATGTGACATTTTACTCAAATATGTCACGTAAGGGAAGTTGCAGAAACGGTCTTTCATGTTGACTTTAAAGTGAAACTAAAGGAAAATGGGCTTTGCTCAAATTTATATTGTTCATATTTCTGATCTCTGACAGTCAAATAACATAATTTCTCTGTGTGCTTTTCAAATTAAAAAGCTGAATTGAGATCTACATTAAGGTTGTGCAAAGTAAATAAACCCTCAGGTTGATTTGACATACTATTTAATGGAGCTTTCGGATTTGAATTACACTGCGGGAACTTAATTTCAGGGGTTGATTTCAAAGGTTCAATGTGACAATAATGGCTCTGTCTTTGGTTTAGACCCAGACCCTAGGTTCACGTTTCGAATCAGATTTCAGCTGTTAATAAGCATTTTGATTTTGATGCCCCCACAATCACAGTACAACACAATCACTTTTATGGGCACAATAAACATAAAATGTAAAAAGGAAAAAATAACTTTATTATATGCTTTTTAGTCAATATTCTGTAATCTGTATATACTCTTCATACACTGCAGGAGTCTAGTCTGTCAATTAGTGCTGTATATATAGTTGATTTATACTATGATTTCTTCCAAATGTCTAACACACCTAACGCATGGCTTGAGGGTTATATGTCATGAGAAAATTACTTTTGAGCTGAAAAAGTCAATTTACGAGTATTGTGGTCTCTTACCGCATTTGCATTATTGCACAAACTCAGACCTATTCCAGGTAGTGGTTCACAAATAAAATATAACTAAAACTGCATAATCACTGTGTAATTCATACACGCTGGTTTTAAGTATCTTATCAATGGGGAAGTGTAACATATTAGTGTGGAACATGCAGCTTTAGTACCATCAAAGCAATAATTACACACTGCTTGGCTGATTTAAAACAGATATGTTTGGGGAAAACCTGAATGGAATGCTGCATTTTTATATTGTAAGTTTGTGATGCTATGACACACATGATATCACTATTATATATATATATATATATATATATATATATTGTGTGTGTGGTGTGCTTTCTGAAATCTCAAAGATACCACAGCCAAAAAAAAACAGAACACAACCATCAGATAGCATTCTTTTTTCGCAGCTGAAAGCAATACGAATAAACTTTGAGTGAAATGTGTATTTTCCAATCACTTTGAATACATAACATAATATAACTGAGAAACCACTGCGCAGAACGGCAATGGCAATGGTAACTAGACAATGAACTAACCTGAAGGTTATTGCCACATGCTAAACAAAGTTTTTAATGTGTAAAAGACGTCTGTCGCAGACGAACGTCTGCTCACACAAATATAAAGACAAGATATTTCTACCTTACTAGACATCATCACAGAAATATGTCTTCGCCTTTCTAGCATACCACGCTTACTATTTTTGCAGAATAAACAGTATGCTAATTTTCTCTATGCATGTAATACCCAAATGACCGACAACATTTTCCAAATTGTGCAGCTTACATAGAGCATACTGTGCAGAATGCTGTATCCCACAATGCAATGCACTTGACTTAACCTTCCATCTGCTTCCATCACATTTCCAGTGTGATAAATGAAGCAGCTGTGAGTTTAACAACCTTTGGCAGTCCAAGATGTAAAACGTTTCTTTCTAAAGTTTTCTCAGATGGTAACGTGACAAACATACTGAGGTCATGAGACCACATGCTAACAGTTAGTAGAGCACACTAGCATAATTTTGAATATCTTTTTGTCTTGACTTGGACTGCATGGTAGAATGCTATTCTAAATTTAGCTTCTGTCTTTATCACTGCAAAATGCATACTTTTCACATTCTATATTTGTAGGATAAAATTCCATTTCAACATGAAGCTTCTGTTCTGTCTTCCTGTAGCTGAACCTGATGAACAGGGTCAGAATCTCTGGAGGCCTAGTTGTGGGAACACACTATAAAATGGCCAATTAAAATCTCATTTCAGGTGTGAGAATGACTGTCACCTTCACCTCATACCCTTCCATTATTCATTCACCCATCTCTCCATCTATGCCATCTAATTGCTGTCATTATGTCTGTCATACTTGTCTAAAATATATCATTTAATTCCTGGTTGTCACTTCTGCAGGTGATTTGTACTTTGAGACAGTTTTATAACTAAAATATGATTTTATATATATTTTTACCAACAAATGTTTCTTAACAGTGGGCAGTACACCCTGTCAGGCATCCAAAGACACCTAAAATAACGCTTGAATTCTGTTGGTGACACAACAAGGGTATTGATACCTGACAGCTCTTGACATCGGCAGTAGAAACAACTGTCTTTGTATTCTTCAAAGCCATCCTGAACCACATAACTGACAGAACGGCACCATGGTGAGAACTGAATACAGATTGAAAACTGGTGCCTTGAGTGTGAACAAATCTTTTAAGTTAACAAATCGGTGTTATTCATTGCCATGCACTGACTTAAAGGCAGGGTAGGCAGTTTAAAAAAAAAAAAAAAAAACTTTTTCCAAAATTTGTTCAAACTGTTTTTATATACCAATACATCATTAAAATGTATAAAAGTATAATAATCGAGTGTCTGTAGTCCTCTCAGTGCAGCAATAAACACAGCTACTTATTCTATTCGGGACAGAAAAAACCTGCCTACCTTGCCTTTAAAAAATCACTCCTTTTTAAACTTGCACTAACAAAGACTAGACTTTCAATAACAAGACTTTTCACAAGATACTCACAAGTAACATATGGCAATGAACCGACACAAGACAGAAAACACACAGGGATTATAAAGGGAACACTGATGACGAGGACAGGTGAAACTGACTAGACAATAATCACAAGACGAGGATAACAAGGGGGCGGGGTTACGAGACGAGACAACACAAGCACATGGCCCAAACAACTGGCCATGTGCTGCACATGAAACATTGGTTCTGTCACGATCCTGCCACAAGACTAGGAATAATCAATAACATGATGGCAGAATCATGACAGAGTGTCTGTAGTCCTCTCAGTGCAGCAATAAACACAGCTACTTATTCTATTCGGGACAGAAAAAACCTGCCTACCTTGCCTTTAAAAAATCACTCCTTTTTAAACTTGCAATGCAAAAGAAACTTCTGAAGTATATTAGAGTGAACCGGATTATCGAAAAAGAATTTGTAGGTTGAATGGATGAATCGTTCACAATTATATCAATAACATTAATTTAGAAAGTAGATTCATTTTTATTTCATGCTAAATTTAAAGCAGAAGTGATTGAACGATAATCTATTTGACCAATTTTTTAAGGATTGGAGCTTAGCACACGACATGGACTAAAATATACAGTATCGTGGCCATGAATAAGAATGTGTTCTTAATTCGTGGCCATGAATTAAGAATTAATTCCCATGTTATTCATTTTTTCCTTTGTTTTAGTCAAATCGTGGCCTCGTCGTACTAATTCACCCTCATTTTGACTTAACTAAAACAAGGGAACAAATAATTACAATGTGGCCACAATTTAAAGGTCCCGTTCTTCGCAATTCCATTTTTCAAACTTTAGTTAGTGTTTAATGTTGCTGTTAGAGCATAAATAATACCTGTAAAATTACAATGCTCAAAGTTCAATGCCTAGCGAGATATTTAATTTTACAGAAGTCCCCTTTCAAAGCCTACAGCGAACGTTCGGATTTGGACTACATCCCTCTACTTCCTTTTTTAATGACGTAACTAGAACAGTTTTTTGACTAATCTCCGCCCACAGGAATATATAAAAAAGGGGGCGTGGTCTTGTTCCGCTCCCACGGAGAAGAGGAAGAGTTTTGTTTGTAGAGTGTGTTTGTCGCCATGTCGTCGAGACGCTGTTATTTTCATGCTGGAGTCAATTCACATTTTTACAATAACAATCAGCGCATGCATCTCCAATTTATGGTAAGAGGCTGTCGAATCACAACACACCGCTGGCACAATCAGAACTCCTTACGTATTTCTGAAGGAGAGACTTCATAGAACAAGTTTTTTTGGACAGTGACAACAGTGGTATACAGATAAGTAAATTGTGTGAAAAATACTGTGTTTTTTACACGCGAAACATGAACAC
The DNA here is from genome assembly GCA_031834385.1 of Semotilus atromaculatus. Classification (NCBI taxonomy): domain Eukaryota; kingdom Metazoa; phylum Chordata; class Actinopteri; order Cypriniformes; family Leuciscidae; genus Semotilus; species Semotilus atromaculatus. The sequence continues at coordinate 17,139,018 of JAULUF010000012.1, forward strand.
ATGTTATATTGCACACTGTAAACACAATCAAAGCTTCAAAAAAAACATGAAGAACGGGACCTTTAACTTAAACAAGGGAACAAAAGAATAAATCGTGTCCACAAATGAGTAAAATAAGTAAATGAATTATCAAAACGAAAAAAAATATTCTTAATTGTGGCCATATTAAGTGTGGTGCACTTAAACAGCATTACTGTTTCGTAATTTCATAAAAAAAAATATCCCTACTGTATAATTCGACCTTGCATTCCTGATCTCTTTCAAACATTTCACAATATCTGTTTCTTTATTTAGACTGATAATAGTCTATCAACAGTTCCACTTGTGAATTGTTGCTGACGTGCAAACTTGTGTTTTGTGACTGAGAAAACACAAATCTGACTTCCCAAAAAATCTCCTTGCTCCAGGCAAAACACACAATTCTGCTTCTGTGCCGCTCACCCAAATCAATAACAGCATCTAAACAGATCTCTTTAAAACTATTACATTACATGATGCACCACACTTTGATATCTCTTTTGACAATGCATAGTACATATTGAGGAAAAGAAATGCAAGAGAGAATCCATAGCAGACGTGTTTAATGAGAGCCAGAGATTACGGACTAATGCCACTGGGGTATTGACTGCTTGACTCCATAGTGGTTGCATTTGCTTCTCAAGTGAGAATGATTATCTCAGGCTTCAGTAAGATGCCGATCAATGGCACGTGTTGTGGTTTGAAACAGCCGCAGGTTTTTTTGGTTTTTTTTATTTGTTAGAGTCCTAAATGGAGCTCTAATTATAGTGATTTGCATGCTGCACCGCTGCAGTTTTATTGAGCAGTATTAGCAAGCCAAGGTGGTTTTGTTGCTCCCAGTATACAATAATATGAATGATGACAAAATAAAATGCCATTGAAGTTTGAGCTCCAGCATATCATCGCCTACAATGCTTTGAATGCCAATAAAACGGTAGTGAAATAATTGCTTCGTGGAATATTAATGTGAAGGATCTTTATTTATAGGCACAATAATGACTGAGCTATACGTTTAATAATGCTGTAAGCCTTTCTGGATAATCCCCACTACGGGCTGACCGTTGAACGGATCTTCAGCCTTTAAACCACTCAATTCAATGCTCAGATAAATCAACTGCTGTGGATCTTTTATATGTGCCAATTCCTGCAAGATTCATTTGTCCGTCACAATAATCAGTTAGATAGTTGTGATGTGTAAAGATGTAACATAGTCCAGGAAAAGAGTTCAACAGCTATTCTCGTGAATGAAAAGACGGCAACGAGTGAGGGCGGCCGCTGCGTTGGCTCTGAGGTAGAGGGTGCATTCTTTCCGTTAAAGGAATTTGCTCTTTTAAAGACAGCTTGAACACAATGCATGAGAAGGGATTAAAAGATAAATGTGTGATCTCATTCTAGCTGAGAGCGAGATGAAAAGCATTGCACCTTGATGAAAAGATACAGAAATATATATATATATAATACTCATTCAACCTAGATTTACTTAAACTAGATTTAGCAGTTCTTATATTCTAAAGCTCTCAAGCAATTATGAGGGGTTTCAGGCAATCTGATCAAGTATTCCGCACTAAACACGAATGTAAACATCATCTAAAACGTTTACTAAGTTAGAAGAGCATGTGACCACGGTGTACTTAATCTAATGGGGATAGTAATGTAGTTTTACAAAGAGGATGCTTTTGTCATTTTTTTCAAAAAGGGGCATGCCATCCCCCCCGCATCACCCCTCAAATTGCACCATGAGTTTGACCAATAGCAAACAACAACCATCCAACCATTTTCCGATGGACAAAATCAATTCCCGTCCCACATTTTGTCTTGTTTTACTTGGTTAGGCCTACGTAACAATAGGGAACAAAAGACTATCACAACTTTCATTCCATGCTAACTTTGATAGTACTTATGTACTTGAGTAAAACAAAATCTTTGAAAGTATTCTAAAGTAACTTTAAAAACACAAATTCCATCTACAACTTATACTCTGAAACATGATTGCAGATTTCAAACATGTATTCCACCCAGCTGAACAGTTGAGGTGAATGCTGGATACAGTAGCTTTTTCCATGAATAGACCTCCTTGAATTTATTAAAAGTGACACTTTTTATTATGCAAAACTGTCCAAATACGTTTAGTGCCTGAGTAAGAAAGAGGATGTCAAAGAAAATGTGCTATTATTTGTACTCTGCCAGAAGAAATATGGAGAAAAAATTGGCAGCCTGAACTTTAAATGCATCATTACAAATCTGTATTGAACAAGGTCAGAGTTAAACAACTAAAGCAAGCGGTAATGTCTTAATGCTTTTAGAGGTAGTCGTATTTTCGTGAAATCTCGTGGGATGCTGTAAAATACATTATTGTCATGCTCCAGAGAACAAACACAAACACCGACTTTAACGTTCCGGAAACACAGCTCATTTGGGATTGTTTTATTTCTTAGATAGTAATCATCAAGAGGAACATATCGGTAAATATAGAAATAAACCATGCATGCTGGCAATTTACTCAAAAAATACTCTAGACATAAGCAATATTCCCATGGCACCCACACAGAACTGCTGGTTTTGGCTTAAAGTGCATGGCAAATAAAGAAGAAAAGTCTTGTTTCCTCATTTGTGGACAGACCCTTGGCTTACTGGCCACTTGAGGATGCATTATGAATGGATTTGGTGGTCTGCGGATGCTAGATACTACAGGTTCAATATGCAGTCCGCGGATATTGCCTGCACAGGCGGCGTCCGCTCAGCGGCTCAGGTGCTTTCTCCAATATACATGATCTATGTTGTTTCATTTGATGTCGTGGCAGAGAAAAAAGGTCATGTGTAATTTTCGTGCGGCGGCTTTTGTTCTTTTCAACAGGGATATGCGTTAGGTAATAATGTTCATAATATAGCCGAGGGTCAGAGTCTGAATGGAGACAGATAATATGTTACACAAGGATTTAGAACTTTTTTATTATTATTATTTATTGTCGTGTAGTGACTGCGCAGTGTTGAATAATAATAACCGGTGCTGTATTTTTATGGGGTGGTTCTATGCCGGAGTATACAGAGAATAGCTGCTCTGGAAAAACAGCTCAGAGTTTAAACCTTCAGTTGTTCTCAGATATTGTTTCAAAGATATTGTGCTGTGGTTCAAAGATTCAGGGCTTCATGTTGTGTAAAATAAAACCGAAAAACAGTCCAAATGTGGTATGAATTTCAACCCTTTGACTATGCCTGTCCCAGGGGGATTTGGGAGTAGTGTTTTATCAGAGAGCCCCTTAAAATAAAATAAAAATAAAAAAAGAAGGCATTGTCTCTCTTATTTCTCTTGAGGGCATTGATAACTGTTTTCTATTTTAATATATTTCAAAATGTAATTTATTCCTGTGATGCAAAACTTGATTTTCAGAATCATTACTCCAGTCGTCAGTGTCATGATCCTTCAGAAATCATTCTAATATGAAGAAACATGTCTTCTTATTATTATTATCAATGTTGAGTTGTGCTGGTTAATATTTTTGTGCTGGTTAATACTTTTGTGTTTTTTTGTGATGATCCATCGATAGAAATTGATAGAAATTTCAAAAGAAAAGCATTTATTTGATAATGCATTTATTTTGTACTCACTTTTGATTAATCTAATGGATCCTTGCTGAATAAAAATATAAATAAAAAAATAAAAATAAAAAATTGACCCCAAATTTTAACAAATACTGAAAAAAAGGTTTACACTGTAAAAAAATAAGTTTACACAAAAAATAGCACAATTTTTTTTTAAACATTGGTAATAATAAATGTTTCTTGAGCAGCAAATCAGCATATGAATGATTCCTGAAGGATCACGTGACACTGAAGACTTGAGTAATGATTGTGAAAATTCAGCTTTGATCACATGAATAAAGTACATTTTAAAATATATTCAAATACAGTTCATGTTATTGACCGTAATGCAACTATGTTTTACAATCTACAACTTAGAAATGTTAAAATACATTAGGCTAAAAAAATTTAGCCATTTTTGAAAGAAAACTTAATAGCATGGCAATATCGATGCCTACACTATGATCCTATTGGGGTAACCATGAGAAGAACCTTAAAATCTCTTTGTCATATGTGATGTCTGTGGCTTTCATCCGTTTCTGAGCTCAGATGTTCAGGCTGGTTATGAGACCTGTATTCAACCTCTATTTTTGAGAGCAGCGTTCTTCAGGAGATAACAGACAGGCTGTGTTGACAGCTCTCTGAAGTCACCTTTAGTGTAAAATTGCCTACTGAATTATTTTTTTTATTTTTTATCTCAAACCATCCTCTAAAACTGAGCTACCAGCTATCAGCAGTCCCCAGAAATGGCCAGAGAGCGAAAAGCAACAATGAGAAAGAGAGAATGAGAACGAGAGATAAAACGGAGAGAATGAACTCTGAGGGCGAGCAGGAGAAATGGAGAGAGCCGGGGATGGAGGGATGCAAGCTTTCTTTCACACCGATTTGCTTCTGAATGTCATTTAGGAGCAGAGCTTGCTAGTTTTGGCTGGGATGGAGCTTATGTAAGACCTGGTTACTCAACGTCCTTGCTGGCTTAACAGGTTTTATTTTTTTGTTAACCGTTCAATTCAAGATTTTATTGTCATAACCAATAATTTGACTAAAATGCCATATCATTTTAGTTTTCAAAAATGTAATTGAGATCAAACTTACCATGTTCAAACATTCTGTTTGGAGTGGGATTTTGGGCTGACGCCCCCTGTTGGCCAACATTGATGCTTCAAGTTGCAAAATTCATTATTCCTTTTTGTGCACCTCAAATGTGGAGAAAAAAAATATATATTATATTATGTCACTCTATGTGCACTGAGGAAGACAGACTTTTTTTCACTTTTGAGAGCTTCTATTCGCTATTAAACAGCATGAAGTGCTTGTAGCTTGACCTCTCCACCTCACCATTACCTCTCACTCTATAAAGGCACTTTAATCATTAAAAATGTGAAAACTACTCGTTTTCTCTGCTGTTTTGTACTTACACTTCCATTCAAGCTTGTACTCTACTGAATTTTCACATCCATCTAGCTAATAGATAATAATTAACAGTATTTCTGTGGGTACAATTCGAGACACAAGCTGTGAATGTTGTCTTGCACCTTTGCGAGTGTAGGATTTTGTGATTTGTGTGTGTGTGTGTTTTTTTTTTAGCATTATCAGGGCTGTCTTAACAGGTAACCCTGTTTCCTCACTGGTCCATGCTGCACCCTGGTTAAGATTCTCCATTTAACTGTGTGGCAAAAATATTCATATATTACTGATCAGCTAATGTTACACAGACACTTATTCTATTTTGCACATTGCGCATAATAAAAAAAGGTTCATTGTCTGTCAAGATTAAAATACCGGATGACCCAATCACATCTGAACCTGTCATATATATACTGTAACATACTTATGTGAATTAAGATTTGTAACCAATCAAATTTCACTGGGGTTTGGGCTACACAACGCCACTGAAATTAAAACCAAGCACCCAAGATTCACATGGACACAGATATACTTTATTGCATATCACTGTATGATGCCACTCCTGGACACAGTGTTAAAGACAAGAATGAGTTTGCATGCTGGTCCAGACTAGGATTTTATGCTCACCTAATTATAGCAAGACTGAATTTTTGTTTTATTATTATGCATATACACTATTGAGGTTAGTAAGACTGTATTATAAAAATAAAAATAAACTTTTATTCAGCAAGGATTTATTAAATTGATCAAAAGTGACAGTAAAAAAATTTAACAAAAAAAAAAAAAGACTTATAATGCTGTCCTTGTCTAATTGGTCATTCTCTGGCTAATATAAAGGCCACTACAATAGTCAAGGCGGGTCGAGATAAAAAAAAAAACATGTACAGTATACCCCTTTCAAAATCATAAAAATACAGAAAGACTTGACTTTGGATAATTGCCTCAACTAGATTTAATTACCTATTTTATCTGTTTATCAAGTTTAAAGTCACTGTCCATTATAACACATGGGTGTTTTACGGTGGGTTTCACATGGTTTTATAGCACCCAGGTCCAGATAAGGGGACTCACAGGCTCCACCGGGTCCAAAAACGTTTGTTTTCACTTCACTGAACTTTAAAACTTTTAAGGCCATCTTTAATATCTTTATGATAGTCCAACAATGGTGCTATAGAGTTTGCATCTTTTGGTTTCAAAGGAAGATAAAGTTGTGTATCATCTGCACAACAATAAAGCGAGATGCCATACTTCCTAAAAATGGACCCTATAGGGGAAGCAAGTGTAAGGAGAACAGGATAGGCCCAAGAATGGAGCCCTGGGGAACTCCACACAAAAGAGACGCAGAGGAATACAAAAAAGGCAGACAGAAAAACTTCTGTCAGACAGATCAGATCTAAACCCCTCCAACGCAGTACATTTATGGTTGATCTACAGTGTCAAATGCAGCTGTAAGATCTAGGAGCATGAGAACCAGCACAGTCTCATCCCAAGACGTCATATAACTGACGTCTTGGGACGTCTTTTGACCATACGTCAATATCCGCCTTTTTAGGGTACCCTTAAACGTCGGTTAGATGACGTTATCGGATCCTAACTCTACCCCAGACCTAAACCTACCCCTAAACCTACCCCGTCACCTAACTGACGTTAAAGGTAAAGCGTCAGTTGTATGACGTCCCAGGATCGTCATCTAACCGACGTTTAAGGGTACCCTAAAAAGGCGGATATTGACGTATGGTCAAAAGACGTCCCAAGACGTCAGTTATATGACTTCTTGGGATGAGACTGTTTTATGAGAACAGTATAATCACCCGAGTCAGTGGCTAGTAACAGGTCATTAAAAACTTTTACCAGGGCTGTTTCTGTGCTGAGAAGGGATTTAAAACCAGAATGGAACACTTCTTGAAAACCATGTAGATCTAAAAAGATTACAATTGTATAAATATGAATTATGCATTTACATAGCGTCTCATGAAATACCTCATTCATAAATGCCTCATTCAATTGTATAAATACAACTTTCTCCAATATTTTGAAAAGGAACAGAAGTTTTGAGATAAGCATGAAATTGCTTTCAGAAATATTCTTACTGACATAACTCACACCAACACCAAACTTTTGAATGGTAATTTAGTCATTTCTGACAGTCATTCTCATGATTTTCTTTCAAACTAAACAAATAAACTAAATAACTAAACAAATGCAGTCTGTTTTTATACAATATCTACACTCTTAGAAAAAAGGGTTCATTGGGGTACTATATATGAAGCATAGGGTTCTTTACTAATTTCCAAAGAACCTTTTATGCTAAAAAGGTTCTATAATGACAAGAAAGAACCCTTTTGGCACAAAGGTTCTTTATAGGCTATTATTCATTCATATATTACATTATTCTGCAACATTTTGTAGTTGTAATTAAATTATTGTTTATTAAACTGTTGTAGTAACTTAATATCACATTTTAATCATGCTGATTTTTGGAGGAGAAAAACTGAAATGGCACTCTTCATGTGATATTGATTAACTACATAAAATTATATAAATATATCAATTTTCTAACCCCCATATCTTGAATTTTGTGATCATTCACATACATTCATAAATACATTTTAGGGTCTTGATGTTTGTCAATAATATGAAATATTTAATCCGGAAAGGACAAAACAAATGATAATGAATGAACCCCTAAAAGGTTCCATATAGAACCTTTTTCCTGGTTACAAAGAGGGTTATTTTTATTGAACCCTTAAAAAGGGTTCTGTTTAGAACCTTTTAAAGGTTCCAAATACGTAGCGCTGATAGAACCTTTTAAGGTTCTATATAGAACCTTTTCTTCTAAGAGTGTACCTTGGGCCAAGAGAACAGCAGGAGTTCGCAATAAACCTTCCCCCCACAGATATACCTGCAGGTCTAGGGTTTCACAGTCACGCCACAGTAAAGAGAGGGATAATTATGTGTTGCTCAGAGCAGGCATGTTGCTAAAATGATCCTCATTAGGGAATTGCAGAAACCTTAGGGGGTCTGTTTACTGTGAGCGTCCCAAAGGAGCCGCCATAATCTTTGTAACAACTAAAGGACTAGATCACCCCAAAATAAAATTCTGTCATTACTGACTCATCCTTATGTCTCTTCAAACCTGTATGCTGTTATTTCTGGTTGTACAAAGAAGGAACATTTCAAAACAGGCTACATTCCTGTTTATTTCTTAAAATAGTTTAAACGTAACTCTACACCCTTGCTTTATTTAGTATATGTGAACATGCAAATTAGTCCCCGCCTCCAGTTGATCACACCAGCTGGGACCTGATCCACTCAGTCAACTGTGAAATGCTACACAATGGCAAGTGGAAATACTGGTTTAATTAAGCCTTATATGTTTGAACCAGAAACTGATTATTTATAAAAAAGGATGAGGAAGAGTGAATTATACAGACTCGTCTACAAGTCGATGTATCTGAATGCTAATGCATTTTATGTATCGCTCTCAATGTTGGAAACATAACGGTAATTGATGTGATTTAGCCTTTGGCTTGACACCATTATATAATAGCTAATAATGTGTTGCTAATGTTACACAAACCATGTTCCCATTCGCCATCTCAGAGTCAGACAGCTGTCTTCTAAAAAATCAGCATCCTTAGAAACGCTTTGAACATCATAGAAAGTCAGTGGAGAAAAGCCCCGCCCGCATTAAACAGGATTGGCTACATGTTTGACGTTTGAAAACATTTCAAACCACGTTTTTGAGACTCTTTGGTACACTGATTTTTTTTATTAGAAAATACTGTTGACTGATGAATAGAAAATACTGTTGACTGATGAACAACCCTAAAAATTTCAAAGAATTTGTAATACATGCTTGGGGACATTTCATGTATTATTCTTTAATATTTCCATCACTTCTACAAAATCGTGCACTACATCAAATCTCAAAATCTCAACAAAAAAAAAAAAAAAAGAAGGAAAGCTGCAGTGCATAACTATAACCAGATAATTGTATATACTAATCTATTGTATGCTTTTGACCTCGACGATGAAGATATGAAGCCCGTTCTAACGTCATGGAGTATTCATTGTTGTATCAGGTGATCAGATGTACGGCGAAACATCGATATCACACCTCGCCAGCTGTCGTTGCCATTTGGTGGCTGATAAAGATCTATCAGCAGACAGGACACCAGTCACCTGAATGACAGACGGGGAAAGAGCTTCATTAGTTTGCTGGTTAATGTCAGCCAGATCTATCTACAGCCAGAACAGCTCTGACAAGAATACAACAGCAATCCGCAGGCAAGAGTGAGGTATCACGGCACGAATAGGAGATTAATTGGCGAGATTTCACTGTCATCTGACAGAGGAAAGAAGAGAAATGGGAAGCGAGAACGGAGCAGAGACAAGGTCACCCATGTTGAAATTATCGTAGATCGCTGATTGGGTGATTTTTTACATGATGTATTTGCCTTTTTTCTCTCTTTTTTTTTCTTCTTTTTTTCATTTAGCTGTTATTGTTTGGTTGGTTGTCATTGGAACAACATTTCTTAAAAGGTTAATTCACTCAAAAGTGAAACATCATCATTTATTCACCCTCGTATCGCTCCAAACATTTAAAGTGGACTTGTGTACCATATTTATTTTCATACAATAGCTTTGTGAGAGCAACAGACTGGAATTAAGGGCCATGTTCGCTAAATGCGTTCCTCTCTATAGTAGCTTTCAAGTCACATCAATCACGATTAGGTCTTGTGTGACTTGTGACATGTGAAATGGAATGAAAGCTGTTTCATTAGATAATTGCTGTGCTCAACAGTATTATTACATTAATTAGTGCAGTATTTCAGTTTTTCAAGTTACTAAAACTATGCACTTTAAGTAGCTTAAACATTTTCAGTTGAAAATGTGTAACATTATCTGCTTTCAAATCTGCTTTACTGATTATATGTCTATCTGTTTGCCTATCTGTCTGTCTGTTTTATGTATCAATTGTTTTATTGTACTTTGTATTGTTCTATCCGTCATTCTATGTTGCAATCTATCTACAATTCTGTTCTATGTATTGTTCTATATATTCTGTTTGTCTGTTAGCTTTTTGAACTTTTAAAAAATATCGTTAAAATAAGGCTTTGTAAATCCAACATATAGAGCATGTCTTGTCAAATTAAGCTTTTCTAGCGGGAAAAAAAGTTACATGAATTTATTTGATTTTCAGTTCATTTTACCTGCACTGTCTTACAATCAGTTTTGAATAGCAGTCAGGGTCCTGTGAATCCAACCCGATCTCATGGCAATTCGTATTTATTTTACGAGGTGGCTAATTCGTACGAATTCACATGACCTCACTTGTACGAATGCGTGAGATTTTTGCTAAATCGCACATATTTATGAGTTGCCCAATCCGTGTGAAGGACTACCCTGCCCCTAAAACTACCCATCACTGGGGTTTAGACAAATCGTGCAAATTTGATTGAATTCAAAACCAGGAACTGATTTGGACCCTGATTCACAGTAGATGGTGAACAGGTGTTTCGCATCATAGCTGCTGTGCATTTTAGCATGGCTGGAACGTTGTATGGACCAATCAGCATCCGGAACCAGATCAATCTGATTTTTAATGTAAAAAACAGCATTCCAGACTCTCTGTTCCTGGTTACGGCACCTGACACACACCCAAGTTCCTCCCATGTCTTCAGCTCACACGCACCATGTGGTTACAATGCCTCGCTCTCTGATTCCAACCACACTCAACATGTCAGGGCAAACTTTAAATTTCTACATGCCGTCAGTCTGCTAGCAAGCCAGCAAAACCAGCTGCTCAATTTGCCCTTTTCTATTTTTCACCCATGCTCAATTTTAGAGTGCCACAAGTGTTGGGGAGGAGATAATGAGCAAGAAGGCAGCGCAACCACACACACACACCGTCTCCCGCAGCCTGCCGGTCCCCAACAGGCTTGTGTTAATTGCGTATGACTTATCGTCTAACACATGTGGTCCAGCTGTGGGGAAGAGGTGGTGAGCTGCTAAACAATGCCATGGCATCTCTCTTGGCTTGTCTCCCTTACTGGAGACTCATGGCGGATTCTGTGATGGAGATTTCAGATTCCTCACAATCTGGGGGTTCACATTATTTGGAAAGCATCACATTCTCTTTTAAAGGGGGTCATATTCAACTTTTATTATTTAATTGATCGTTTATAGCGTATTTGGAAAAACTGCAACCCCCGCATAAATATTCGGACTATGGCTGATTATGCATTGAATTATGCGATCGCATAATAGTGTTTTTCTGGAGGGACTGATTATTCTTCTCAATAGAAATACTTCCGTGACCTTTAAACCTGCACAATGTCTGAGACAAAGGTATAATTGCAGTGGGAAGCTTCACTACTTACAACAGTTCTCACTGTTATGGAAAGACAAGGTGGCAAGAGGAGAAAGCATGAAAATGTAATAACTCTAAATGGAGCATTAATTAAAATGGTCTCATTGGAGATCTCTCAACATGAAGCTGGACTGTGTGCTGTGAAGTCTGCTCACTGGCTTCACTGAGAGTTTGCTGTCAAAAATAGGCCATGCTTAAATGTTACACTCTGCTTTCTCAAAGCAAAGAGTGATTTCTTTTTTTTTATTATTGCTTTATTTGCACAGTCATGCAAAGCTGAAGCACAACCAAAACAATGTTGAGCTGCAAAATGCATGTTTTGTTTTTTTTAAGCACTAGTTACATAGTGTTACACAGTGTGTCTTTAATATAGTATAAATGTTATATGATATTTAAAGGAAATTTTTTTTTGAAAGTTCCCTTTGTGCTATATAATAAATTCTCAATAGATAAAAAAAATTCCATTGATTACGGAAGTTAAATGATCTTTGTTAACCAGTCAACAGATGTGACGTGCTAGCAGCTGTGTTTCATAAACCTGTGATTTGTGGATGTGCTGGGAACTTATCCTTCAATTTATCTCATGGAATCATCTCAGATGCATTTAATTAGATGGCATTGTGGCTCTACCTCTCGTTGTGATTGCAGTGCGTTATTCCAGCACTTAGGGAAATCTAGGAAGCCGACGGCAGCTCACCTCAATGTTGATGAGAGTAGCCTCTGTTTGCCTCCGGGCAATTAGCTCTCATGGCTGCTGAGGGACCCGGGCCCAGAGCTGGCCCAGCTGTCTCAAGACATAATAAATATTGACTCCTCATACTTCTCTCATTCAGCTAAGTTAATTAAAGCACAGACTATTTGGTTTCCATGTTGCCATATTGAATGTGAAGCACAGCATTCATCAGCTCCCATTGAAAATCCCATGAGTGAGACTGCGAGGACAAAGGAGGTAAAAGAGTGTGAGAAGAGGGAGGGAATGAAAGATAAAGTGGGTGGGAAAATCAGTTCCTAAAGCAAATTGTTAAAGGTTTCTTGGAATTATGATTTACAAATTAGTAAACCAAGACATGAAAAACAGAAGGAACAGAAAACTCATCAATTAAATCAAAGGGAGCTCAGTGGTTTCTCATTGATGGCAATGAGATTAAATAGAAAAATGTTATACAGATAAAGACACACACTAATGTTCAAATGTTTGGGGTCAGTAAGACATTGATTATTTAATATTAATTATTTAGCAAGGGTGCATTAAATTGATCAGAAGTGACAATAAAGGCAAAAATAATCCGTTCCAAGTAAATGTTGTTCTTTTGTACTTGATATTCATCAAAGGATCCCCAAAAAAAGAACATCACTGTTTCCACAAAAAGATTATCTACGCACAGAAGAAAAAATTTACAATTCTAAGAACAGTTTCTTGCACACCAAATCAGCCTGAAGGATCATGTGACACTGAAGACTGGAGTAATGATGCTGAAAATTCAGCTTTGCATCACAGGAATAAATTACATTTCAAAATATGTTAAAATATAAAACAGTTATTTTAGATTGTAATAATAATATTTCAAAACATTGATGTTTTTACTGTATTTTGAGCAAATAAATGCAGCCTAGGTGAACATAAGAGAACTTTTAAAACATTGAAACTTTTGAACAGTTGTGTACATTTCCAAAAAGCGTTTTTCAAAGATTTGATGTCAGTTAAAACATTAAGACTACAGGAACTAACAGCCTCATTTTCTTTTTTTAAATTATAGCAACAGATCTAAACCACCATGCAAGCACAATGCATTTTTCCTTTCAAAAATAATTTGAAATGTGACAGAAAAGAGGGTTTTTAAAAGCCCAGCTATTTACGACACATTCAACGTGCATCGAGAAAAATGAGTCTGATTCGAAGAGGAATATCAGAAGGCCAAGTCCTGACTGGAGGAGAGGAGGAGCTTGGGATGGAGGAGGGCAGTTAGCTCCTGAGCAGCGAGATAAAGCTGCTGATAATACTAAATGGACCTTACATGTGGGATGCAGATATAGGCGTTGTATTCTGATGTGGATCAGCTGAGAGTCAGCTGACGCAAGCTTGACTGATGTGACCTTCCATAACGCTACCCTTGATTTTTCCCCACATCCACTCGTTTCCAATAACAGAAGCGGTGGATTCACACACACAGTCTGACTCATGCACCCACCCAGGTGCCTCGTGCAATTTTCTCTCCAGTTCGGCTCTCTTCAGATTATACTTGCAGGTAATGTGATGCTGCCGCCCCCAGTGCGGCTCCCACTGCACATCAACATGCTTAATTTCATCGTAACTCTCTCTCTCTTCCGCTTTCATCAGCTGTACGGGTTCATTTTTCATACCGGCTCTGGAACAACTAATGCAACACTTCCACATTCAGACGCCCTGGTGGTGAGAACCACGTCCATCAACGGCTTGCATGTTTAATTTATGTCTTTCACTCGATCCAGAAGTGCCTGATCATGGAACATGTCTTAGACCGCTGGGATGTCTTTTGCTCAAGTGGGTGATTTCTCCAACGTAATGGACCCGGAACCCGTAGCTGTCAACATCGTCCTTGGGTGCAATGATGCTTTGACACACGGCGAGGAGATTGTGTGTGCGGAACGTGATTACAGCAGGCTGACCCGAGCGCGTGGGGGAAGGGTTGACGCAATGGGGTCGTTATGCCTGGAAAGAAGCGCACATTAAGTCCGTGTGCGTGTGGAATGGATCCCACATTAGACAGGATCATTCTTTTTCTGTCTTTGTCTTTTTGTTCTCAAGGTTTGGTCAGCACAGGCTACTGTATAATGACCGTCTTGCAACCAAAGGCCTTTTTTATTCTGCCATAGTGCTATGCATCCATCTCACTTGTCCTCATTTGACAAAGGCGAAAAAGAGACCAATCATAGATGAAAGTAATTGAGCTCAAATCATTTCAGCCCTTTATCTGGACTACCTTATGTGTCAAGAAAGTCAGTGTCATTATAGAAATCACATTGTGGGAGGCTTTTCTGTCTATATATACAGACTGTTTCCAGCATATTTGAGACCATTATATAATATAATGGCTCATATTGGTCAATTTAGGCATTAAAGTTAGCGTAAGTGTGGAATATGTCGATTTCATGCATGATTATAAGAGTACCAGGTCTCATTTGGACATGTACAGTAGGAGGTAAGAGATACGCTGTGTTATCTCAGGGGATCTTAGACCACAAAAGCTGCCTTGAATCTATCAGGGAAACGATCTGAAAGGGCTTCTGGGAAGATTATACACTGCTATGAGGACGTAGATTCCCCACGTAGACACAAGGTTTCAAATCAAGCCATATTCTGTTCGGTCAGGCTGTATAAATGGGACATAGGTGCTTCGCTTATTAGAAGTCAACATGAAATCAAAAAATGACCCCCTATTTGCTTAGTGCATGTTTTCTGGGTGGATTGTGCACATTTCTGTTATTTTAAATAGAAAAAAAAATCTTCATTTTCTGAGGAGGCAATCCTAATAGTGCATTGAAAAAAAAAAGCTCAGTAAAAATTAGAAGCAAGAGAATTATGGATTATTAATTAAATATTCAGTACAAAGAAAATCTATAAAAACAGTTTTAATTAAAATGTACCAATTTGTTTGCATGCACTTTGTCTATTTCCTTTTCTTATTAATCATTAGCTTACCAGCATGCTTATGAAAAACTCTTATTACACTGGTTCTCAACCAGGGGCCCACTAGGGGGCCTCAGCAAACTTCTAAGGGGGTTCTCAAAGCAACATAGATGATTTACACAAATGCAAGACAAAACAGGCATTACAATTTATTTTAATTCAACCCCTTGACCATTTTTTATTGTTGTTGTTGATAAAACTCCTAGACCTGGAAAAGTCATTTGAATTTATAAAAAAAAAATTAAAAAAAATTTTTTTTTTTGTTATATCGAGCTTTAAAATACTTTATAAGGTAGAAATTAAATACAAATATTAGTATACATTTTTCTCCTTAATCCTTATCCAAAAAATCATGAACATTTGGAAAAGTCACGAACCTTCGAAAATTGGGGCCTTGCAGTCAAGGATTAAAACCAAGTTGTGCCTGAAACTAAACTGGTACTAAAATACTAGGCAGATTGCTAAGTTTTGAACAAAGCCAATGTCTCACATAAAGTCTGCAAAAACACGAACAGCATGAAATTTGCAGAGTATAAGCACACATCTAGGCTTATATTACAGATTTGCAAAGCATTGCAGTCCATTTGACACGAAAATGTGCAGCGATTCCCAACCTCGTCTGAGCAGCTCCTCTCACTCCATTCAAATAGTGTAATAAGACAATCCATTAAACATTTATCTTTGCATTAATTCATATTTAATATTAGCCGTCAGCTCCTGATATGGGTAGAATGGAATATACATTCATATTCATGTCAGGCTTTGCAGATGAGCTAAACCTTCTATGGCATGTTAAAAAGATCCCAGACATTCTTGGAAAACATGTGCAATATAATGCATTTTAAATGAATTGCTGCATCATTCTTTTTTTAGATAGTTCAGAAACTTTTAATTGGACACTAAATAAAACTTATAGATGATGAGACCGTTCCCACCAGTGGCACTCGGGATACACAGGGGATAGGAAGTAACCACGGGCTGGAATTCCCCTGGACTTGAAACAAGAAAGCAAGTCTGTTACTTAGCAAGCACTTTTATACAAAGGGACTTTAACAGTGTTGGGACAACTGTTTAACTATTTAAGTGTTTCATTCAGTCAGTGTTGGTCAGCAGGTCCTCATTCATAACTGATGTGCCATGTTCGCTCAGTTCATTCACAATCAACATGTCACATTCAGTGCTTCTCCACTCACTCATTTGTTCAGGCTCATTCAGTAAAGTTACGTAAAGGCAATCTGCGGATAATTCAAAACCATATATTCAAACTTTTTTTTTTAAACATACATTCAAAATATAAAATGTTTTCTTTTTTAACATAGTAGATTTTAGTAGTGACTGATTCTTTTTTCTAGTCTCTTAAAAGAATAAAAATAATTATTTTTTCTCTCTCTCTGCTGTTTTCCATGTTACATGATAATCACAGGGATTGAGACTGAATGTTCCATAAATTGCAGCTCTATAATGATTAGTCACATGACATTTACAGTAACTGTCTCAAAATGTTCTTTTTAGTTCCACTAATTTGTTTTTAACTTAGCCTCAAACATTTAGCGTAAATACTTTTTTTGTACATCATTTTTAATTTAAACTTTAGCTGTACATCTGTACTGGTTTTGCTTTTATAAAATTCATACTTGAGTACGGAGCCCCTATGGCACAAATGGTGATGGAAAAATTATGAGATGGGAGGTACAGTTTATATTATATAAACTGTACACTTATATTAGTTAGCACGTTATTGTTGCATAAACTTCACATTGTACTAGTTGAATGTTGCTATAGACTAAAATGTATGAAATCAACGGAAACATGTTGAAATATGAACTATAGACAGGTAGGCAACCTTACAATGCTAAATAAACATACATGTACAACACAAGGATGTTTTATGCTCGATAATATAAAACACAGCATGATATAAAAGTATTTTGAGTGTTTACACTAACATGATGAATATTATAATGTTTAGACCCGTGTGTGTACGTGGATATCTGCTCAATCGCTTCAGTAAATGTTCTCTGCATGCACTGTGAGTTTGGGTCACTCGCGCTGTGCATTTGAAAAGCAAAACGGGCCAAACAGATACATGTTTTTTACTCCAATCTCCTTTCATAACATCATAATGAATAAAAACATTTAAAGGAACATATGATAATCCATATAGGTTTCTCTAGTGTAGTGTACAGAATTGTTCCTTGATGTATCGTTATAGGCCGCCCAAGCATTTCTCGTGCAGCCCTATAGTTTCTCCTGATATCAGCGTGTTCACAGTGTTTTTTTTTTTTTTTTTTTTTTACAGGGACCAGATTCCACTGATGAGTCCTGCTGACTTAAAGGGTTAGTTCACCCAAAAATGAAAATGATGTCATTAATGACTCACCCTCATGTCGTTCCAAGCCCATAAGACCTCCGTTCATCTTCGGAACACAGTTTAAGATATTTTAGATTTAGTCCGAGAGTTTTCTGTCCCTCCATTGAAAATGTATGTACGGTATACTGTCCTTGTCCAGAAAGGCAATAAAGACATCATCAAAGTAGTCCATGTGACATCAGTGGGATAGTTAGAATTTTTGAAGCATCGAAAATACATTTTGTTCCAAAAATAACAAAAACTACGACTTTATTCAGCATTGTATTGTCTTCCGGTTCTGTTGTCAATCCGTGTTCACGACGCCGCTGACGTAAGACGCTGCTGACGTGTTGAAGGTGACATGAAGGTGAGTCTTCGACATGAAGGTGAGTCATTAATGACATAATTTTCATTTTTGGGTGAACTAACCCTTTAAACATTCACATTAGTCTCTGTACATGAAAATGGTAAAATGAAAAAAGCAAACACCTTGGTAAAGACAGGTATGTTAAAGCGATATCTTCTATCATAATATTTACAATTGGTCTTTCTTCATATATCTATTTGCATACATAGTGATTGCTCTTTTCTTCCTTGTATAAATCAAATTTTTTGTAATGTTTAATGCTTTTTTTGAACAGGTTAGAACAGGTTCTTAGAAAAAAATGCAAATCTAGTTTTAATTTCTTTTTTGACAAAATCAAGAAAAATAAACAGCTTTATGCCACCCTAGTAAAATATTAAATGCAGAGAGAGCGGAATGGAAAAAACATGTCCCACACAGACATCTCCGCATCTCTTCACAACATACAATACAAGATGGCTGCAACATCCAAGTGAATGAAGGACAAACAAGGAATGAAAGAGAGAGAGAAAACATTAGGGAAATTGGCCTGGGTTGTGAAATATCAGCTTGCTCACAGATCCAGTGGCTGGATTTGACCCAGAGGCTAAAGAATCTAATGAGAGCAATCAGTTCCAGTGGCAGGACGGACTGAACCATCGCCAGTCTGACGCTATGCACCATCTCCTGCCACGGGAAAGCCTGTTACTGCAGAAAGAGGGATAGATGGATGGATCTGGGCAGCCCGAAACGTTCTTAGAGAATCTATAGTGATTCTTTGTCTCTCAATGAGCCATTGTGCATCTCTTTGTGTCTCCTGACGTGAGGGTATTGAGAGAAAAACAGAAGCCACTTTCTAGTTTCAGTACAGATGTCGATGCTTTGTCTGTGTGTCTGTCCATCTGCCTCTCATTTTTCACTGTTTTCTGTCTTTCAGTTTCCTCTCTCTCTCTCTCTCTTTATGAAGTTGTCTCTGCTTTATGAGCTGCCCGTGGCTGTTGGCGCCCTCCTCTCCCACTGGCTCCACAGACTCGCTGTCTTTCTTTCTCCTGATCAAGAGCCGCTTCTGAAAGAGAGAGGAAGAAAGGGGAAACCGACTGAAAACAGATGCAGTAGGAATTTTGAGTTTGTGCTGTGGGCGAATATAACCTGAGTCTTCAGACGGTGGATCACGCGCACATCTTGTCGAGCTCTCGCAGTTATAGTCGTTCTCCTGAGTCATTCCGAGACAGAAATATACAAGTCCCCGTTCCACCTGTCATGAGATCGCAATTATGTCTGGATATAGTTCAGCTCTGTTGTTGCCTAGAGTGAGACAGAATTTGATTGGCTGGTTCTGCAAAGATAAATAACCTTAAGCATTAACCACATTAACGATAAAATGTTTCCTTTTTTTGATGTTTTTTGGCCATGTGAAACTCACTGCCATGATGATTGGTGTTGATATGCGGTTAAGAAGTTCTGAGTGATAAAAAGCCCACTGGAATGTCTCATGAAGTACATAAAACTGCAGTCCAAAAGTTTTGAGTCAGAACGATTTTTTGGTAACACTTTACAATAAGGTTTCATTCGTTAACATTAGTTCATTATAAGTTCATTATAAGTTCATATTAACTAATGTAGTTAACTGTTATTTTAAATTGTATTAATATTTCACAGTACTACTGTTTTTTTTTATTTGTAATATTTCACAGTACTGTTTTATTTTTCGATCAAATAAATGCAGATTTGTTGAGCATCAGAGACTTCTTTAAAAAACATTTTAAAAATCTTCCCAAAGAGAACAGTAGTGTACTTGGGTCCATCCTTCAAACACCCTTTTTATCACCCACTAATGCAAAATCTAAAGTCATTTCATTACTTTAAAAACGAATAATGTCATGCCGACTTTAAGAGGAAGTCCCCCTGTCCAGCACCTTTCCGGTCCAGTCCGACTGTGCCGAATTCAGTACCAAGACAACTGTGCTAAGATGTATTGTGAAATATCAGTTATTCTTATTCTTGCAATTTTTTTCAATTATGTACATTAAAGCTTATTATGTACATTTAAATGTAAGTGTGGGTTGCATTGCACTCTCATTTTAAAAAAGAGTGTTATTATGAACTATGCTTTTATTTTGAATTATTATTTTATTTCTAATAAGTTTCGAAAGGAGGCAAGTTAAAATGTCCATTTAAACTCAGAGCGAATGAAAATTACATTTTGTTTCTAATTCCTGTTCTTAGCCATCAAAATTTCCTTGCATGTCACATTGGTAGACCAGCACCAAACCTGCATAAAACAAACCATCATAAAAAAAAAAAAAATCCTGGCCTTTTCTCCTTCGAATAAATGCATACTCTATTTTAGTGATCCATTGAATCCATGTAAGAAACAGACATGGACCTTATAATGAGCATTTCAGATATCTCCCTTTCATAAGGGACCTTGCTTTTCAGCTATTTGCTGCATTTGTTTGTTTGTGCACAGTTTCATTCAGTGGTTTTAAGGCTGAGTATTGGTGATAGTATAGATGAGAGTGCTTACACTGAAGGACCTGACATTGCAAGGCTCCAAATGAGCTTCCTTTGTGTCGTGGTGAAAAGAGACCAACAAGAAATAAAGAGCAGAGAGAAAAGCACCTGAAAGTGAAAAGCGAAAATGTTTCCTTGGCAGGTGACCCTTGTAAAGATTGGTCTTCTTGTTTCAGAGGAATGCCAGGAGAGAAGATGAGTGAAAAACAGACAGCTCTTTGTGAGTAGCCCTCTCTGTTTTCAGCTGAGATAAGAAGCGGGGAGAGAAAAGCAAAGCCGCGCATCTCGCCCTTTTGCGTGTCTGGCCCTGCGAGAGATAAACAGAAAAAGAGGTGAGGGTTCTTGGCCTCACCTCGCAGAGTCGCTCTGGGGAACCTTGGTGCTCCCTGACACCTCGGCTGAGATATGGAGGCTGACAGGAAGAGCTTCGGGGCGACTTCCTGCCGAGACAGGATCCGGCAACTTCAACATGACACACGGGAAAGCTAATTTAGCAGCGACTGAGTGATGGGTCACACTGGTGGCGTACAGCCACGTTGGCTTACTTAAACAGCGAGACAAAAGCTGCCGCTGCCTTCTTTTATGGCCTTGACAGAAAGTGATTAAGAAGAGGGTGAAAGCTCCACAACTTTTCAGAGTTTCGTGTCGGCGTAATTGGTGTCACAGAGTTGCCGAATTACATGGCAGATGTCTGGTCGTGTCTTTCTTTGAACAACTGGGCTAATGAGTGTGTTCATGAGTTCATATTCATGGCAGGCTGGCATAAGCCTATACATATTTAAATTATGTATCCCTCAGTGTTGTTTAATTGGAAACCAGTACCAGTAAAGTGGTATAATGGAGCTGCTGTGCAGATGCTCTCATGTCTGTTACATCTTCTGCCAGACAGATTGTACATAATGTTGACTGTAAACTACAAGGGAAAAACCCAAAGGTGGATATCAATATATCTCAACTCACTATTTTAAATTAGTTGCAGTCTTTAAAAATATATGTATATATATATTATGTATATTATTGCTATAGGTTACATAGTTCCAATGGTGACAAGTGACTTTGAATCACTCACTCAAGTGATTTGTTTCAAAAACACAGATTCATTCAGGAATTAAACAAGTAACTGGCTGCGTCTGAAATCGCATACTAGTAGATACTTATTTTGAATGAGTAGCCTACACTGTCTTTATGACTGAGTTATTGAATCATTCGCTCAAGTGATTTTTTTTTTCAAAACACTCATTCATTCTGAAACTTTTCTCTGAGATTCATAGCGATTCATTCTGCTGTGCCTTCATTTGGTAAGTTAATCAAGTTAATTAACTTGCATCTAGTAAGCAAAAGTTGTTTACTAGACGGATTAGCTACTGTCATACTGTTATTGCTAGCAAAACAACTTTTTTTTGTTACTCAGTATCTTTTTCTCTTTCTGCATTTTCTTTATCACTCTCTCCAAAATACATTCCCTGTCACTCTGTCCTCTCTCTAGATTTTTCACAGTGCCAAATTTCCACGGAGTGGTTTAAATAATAAATTGAAAGTGTCTGGAATCTAATGTTCGGGTGGAGAGAGTGGGAGAGACTGTGGATTGTGGTTTCAAATAGAGGGTAAAAATCCTTCACATCTCTGGCCAGGATAATATGACACGCTGCAATTTAGTTAGTACAGCCATGGTGTACACATGACAGCCACATTCCCACACTGCTTCCCATTTCCTCTCTCCAGCATCTCTTACTGTTTAATGGAGCGTCGTTCAATTCACGGTCAAAAGCCACATTCTGAAGTGCTCCTCCAATTTGCTGGAACTGCAATCATTGCAGGCCAATTGGTGCAGATTTGATTAATATGCACTGGGCCGTGGTTTTGGGACCCTGACTCATTGAGATGTCCTAAAGGGGTCAAATCCTCACCAATCTCGATCTTTTGAGATTTAAGAGTTCATTGTTCTATGAAGAAATGCTGGATTGATTCTCAGCTGGTTTTCTTTCAGGACTCAAGACCCAATTGTCAATTTTTTAATCGAGCAACATTCGCATCCCGTGCGTTCAACAGAACGAAATCATAATTTCCTGGTAAACTGGCACAAATTGGAAATGTAAGCTTGTGGATTTGTATTAAAACTACTTGCAGTTTAGAGCTGTTTCCTGAAATGTGAGGACTAACATTTTACTGTTTAATGTTATTTTTTAATATAGAGTTGTTTTTATTCATTTTCATAATATATTTTGTGAAGTCAGCGTATATATATATATTACATGTGTGCTGAGCAGAGATATGGGATGATCTATATTTTGCTCAGAGGTATGTGTGCAATGCAACATGTTCACTGAGCAGAGTTGTTCCACTGATGATGATAGGCTAGCCTACTTCAAATGTGTACAGTAGGAATTCTTTACAAGGAAAGGAATGTTTCAAATGATGCAAAAGTAATACTAAACCAAAGAGTATAGAAGTAACAAGAGGCGAAACTCAATAGAACGTTCCATTGCAACAAACTCACCCATGCGCAGAGCTCCAGCGCCGCCATCTTGGACTGAACGCAGCACAGCTGTCATAGAATTGAACGCGGTTTCATCCAATTCAAAAGCGGTTAAGGGAACTAAATAGTTCGTTTCTAGTTTTTAATATCTTTATAGCCTAAACTAAAACGGCTTGTTGAATAATGTACAACAAAATAATGCTTATGGTTCGGTTTATAATTTAAACAATTTCGTCATAGAGCTCTGTCAAATGGGCTATTTATTTACCCCAATAACTTGGGGATAACTCCCGTTTTCATACAGAGCACAATTTTACAACACCAGTCACAACATGTTCCTCATGAAATGATTGACAAATTCCTTGAAAAATCCAAACCACAATGAACAGTGAATGAAAGGGGCCCGTGTTATTTTCGTTTTGAATTTTTTTTCACAGAGGAAAACGAGACGATAACTAAATGAAACCCATTTTAATTAAATGACGAAAATGTATTGACAACGAATAAAAGGTAGACGAAATGTTAGGGAGGGACAATTGGGGAAGAGATCCATTCAGAACTGATTTGCGTTTTTGGAAGATGCGCACAATTGAATTGAAACGAGCGGATACCCGGCAGGACAGGAGTGGGCATGCGCTTTTAATGGATGTCTCATAAATCGTTAAAAATGTAAACGTCTGAGAGAAAGAGAAGAGCAGACATATGGATAGATCTGAATAAGAGTGACGACGCGAAAGAAAGCTTTATTCGGTATTTTTTCACGCACCCGACCCGACCCGACCCGACGCGTGCAGCCCGCACATAGACAGCTATTCAGCGGGCGAGGACTGAACTGAGCTCTCTTTCGCGCCTGATGGACAAATATACACACACAACATTATGTCTAAATGTCCGTTTCGGAGAGTATTCACGTAAACGCATGTAGTCTTTACAGAACTTTACAGACTCTGATGTGCATCACAGTGCAATGGATCTGCACACTCGGTCTAAACCTAATGCCGTCTAGTAGGCTATTTAACAACAAAATAAAAAGAGAAAAGCATTCACTGCTCTTTAATAGCTTTAATAAGGATTCATTATATTTAATTTCTCAAATATTTCTCCTTGAAAGAATAATGTAGCATATGTAAGTTAAAGACTGCATGATCATTCATTGAAGAAAAAAGAGACTTCTATAGGAGAAGTGTTTTTATTTAATTTTAAGATATTATTTTATGTCACAGTGCTAAATCTGTGTCTGTATTTCATGCTCAAACTTGAAAAAATACTTTAAAGAACACTGTTTTCTTTGTTTCCAATTATTTCCAGCCATAATGCTGTAGTTGTGCTAACGGTAAAGCCGTTGGTTCAGTCCAAAATGGCGGCAGCGCTACAGCAGCGCCATCTAGCGTCTGTTGTCAAAACTGCAACGGAGTTTCGCCTCTTGTTACTTCTATACTCTTTGACTAAACACAGAGGGAAGTTTCTTAATATAGAAAGTGGATGTAAGGTACGTTTCATTTTTAAACATACCCGTAAAACTTCAAATAATAGCCGAGTCCCAAATAGACCCCTGTCTCTTTTACACGCCTGGTGTGGAGACAGGTTTGGGTAAATAAAGGCCGGTCTCAAATAGTATGATTCGGGTTGTATTTAATCCTCTAAAACCCGTCGCATCGTCCGCTTTTTTGGCGGCCGCCAAAGCCCAAAGTCTTTTTTGATCGGTGAATGATGTAGAATAGAATAACTGCAGCTCTTGACAGGGAGCAAACGAGCAGAGAGAGCGCGCGCGAGAGAGAGAGAACGCGCCCCGGCCGCGCGCGCGCCCTCTCACGTAAAACAACACGAGCGCTGTCTTGATCTATCTCCCTCGCTCATATTAATCAAAATCTATTGACACGATAGTAAAAGGTCGGAAGGCCGCAGTTTCACGTGGAGCATTTGGAGATTTTTAGAGATTAGAGACTCTAAGAACAACATCTAAATGAACAACATCTCAACACTAAATTATAAAGGCCTGTCTCAAATACAAGCCGGTGCAGTTCGGCGATTTGGGAAAATAAAAGCCCGGGCTATTATTTGAAGTTTTACGGTAAGCAACATGTTTTGCTACCTTACAAGAAACTCGTAAGTTCCAGAGTGGTGTATATAAGCTCAATCCTTAATGTACTGACTCAGAGAAACATAGAGATGATGGGGTGAGGAAGGAGAAACACAGAGAAACCATTTACAGCTGGCATGATGGGGTGAGGGAATAGAGAAATGGGGAACAGAAAAATCTGGAATGAAGACCTCCTCACATAGTCTGATTCTGCTATGCCTGATACATGTATAAAATAATAAATAGAAATCTCTTGGCAAAAGTAACTGGTGTAGCTTCCGTGATTCAACAATAATGGGGGAAAGCATGATTTTCAAATCTACAAATGCGAAGACTTTTTTGATGCATATGGTGCGTTCAAGTCCTGGGGAAGTTCGTTCGTACAAAGTGGGAAGTCGTGTTTACAACGGCAGTGCGTTCAAGTCACTTTCATCAGAGTAAGATGGCGGAGTACTTTCTCCTAATTAATTACACAAAAATACAGTAAGGTTCTTAAACTCTTGTTCTAGAAAATGAAGAACAAAGAAATGTGCATTGGATGTAGGCTACTTTGTTTTTTTACGTTTTTAATTAATTTAGGAAGCCACAGTCAACTTTATCATTAGCCAGTTGCATTGCATTGTTATATTATAATGCCATCATATTCTGTGCAGGCACTGTAAATAGAAAACCTTGACAATATCACTGCATAATATTTAAGTATTTAACATCCGCCATGTTTCTCAGTGACACGCCCACAACTCGGAAAGATCTGGACTTAGAGAAAATCCCGAGCTCCCTACTGGTACTGACATTGTGGGTGGCGTTCAAGTGCTCGTAAATAATACGAGTAAATACGATCTATACGAGATGACTTGAACGCACCATTATATAATAATTTATTTGTTAAATGAGTTTCCATCATAGTGTTTGTTTTAATAATAAAAAAAAATTCACATTTTGGAAATGTAATTTGCATTTTTATGGAAAAACAAGTGGACTATTAGGGGGAAATAAAATAAACAGTGATAATAAACTCCTTTAATGTAGCATTTTCAACAGAGGAGCCCCAGTAAACTGCGAAATTTTATCTAAAACTCACTCCTTCTCGAAAGGATGAGAGATTGATGGACGATGAAATGATAAATCCAGCCAATTTGTTTTTTTCTTATGCATTGGGATGTTTGTGCCACTGCCAGAGTGGGGAGGATATTTTTCCATTGTCTACACAGTATTATCACCATGGAATTAAATTTATGGAGGAAAAGATAAATGTCGTTTGACGGAGTGTGTTGCGCGTGAGGCACCTGTCAGATCTTCACAGAGAGCTTGGCTTAGATTTCAGAACAATAGCACGCAATCTGTTAAATTATCTCCAAAATGTCATGGCCCTGCGAGCAAACTAGAACGGTGATTTCCTTTCAATAACACAAGAATCTGTCAAAGTTTTGATTAAATTTCCATCCTTTTTCTCTCCCTTTGATTTATATTCCAGACAGAACAAAAATAAATTGTCTTTCAAAGACTAAAACAGTCCAAGCAATCAAGCCACATCTTCAGTGTCTCTTCAGAGTTTTTTTTACTCAATGGCTGCGGAACATTCTGTTACGGTGCAGGTCTCAGCCCCTTTGCACGCTTATTTCTGACTTCTTTTCAGAGAGCGTGTGACAGTTTTACTAATAGTGGCCCCAGGGTGCCTCCGTATCTATCACAACAAAGCAAAACAAATGTCGATTACTTCAGCCCTCGAGGGGGACATTTAGACTGACACTGTTAACTTGCTTTCACTAATAACTAATTTCTTCTTTGAGGAAATGTCTTTGAAAATACTACTACATGTGCACAACTATAGTTGCAATTATAGTGATGCAATTCAGAGTAAAACTATGACGTTTTAAATTAATTCTTGTAGTTTAGATTCTCATTTGAATGAAACACCTTTTTCAGTCTTCCATTGACAGCTATGCAACTACTACTTTGACGCTTCAAAAAATTCATAAAGAGATCGTAAAACTAATCCATGTGAATTGAGGGGTTTAGTCCATATTTTCTGAAGAGACACGATCACTTTATAGTCTGAACAGATTTAATTTAGGCTTTTATTCACGGAGAGATGAAAATAAAAAGTATTTTCATTTGTTTTCTAAAGATGAATGAATGTCTTATGGGTTTGGAGCAATATCAGTGTGAGCAAATGATGAGAAATCTTACATTTTTGGGTGAACTAACCCTTTAATATGTATTTATTTAGTCTTTGATGTATATGAAATTTCAAAGAACTTACTCTCTCGAAACTTTTGAATGGTGCATCATGGTTTCCACAAAAATATTAAGTAGCAAAAAACTTTTCAACACTGATAATAATAAGAAATATTTCTTGAGCAGCAAAAATCAGCATATTAGAATGATTTCTGAAGGATCATGTGACACTGACGACTGGAGTAATGATGCTGAAAATTCAGCTTTGATCACAGGCATGAAATCTAGGCCTGAAGATGTCGTACAACAAAGAGAAATTAATGCATTATTCATTATTCAAAGAAGTTGTATTACCTAGTTTTAATGTTTTTTTTTATTTATTTTTTTTATGTTGTTAAGTAGTTTCCATGAACTAGTCCACATTGTATGGAAAATACATATGCAGTTCTTAAGAGGCAACGAGGAGGACTAACGCGTTTATCACAACTGATGTTACATACAGGTTTACAAACATAAACCACATACTGAGGAATCTCCTCTTCTCTTCTTTTACACTTGAGAACCGCAGGAGACTGATGGGCCGAAGCCATTTCCCAGAATGCATCACAGCTTCCCACACACATTCTTCATCAACTCTCAGCTTGATTTTCATTGTGGGTTGATCGATGAGATACGCAGGGGTCTGACTGTCTTACATCACTGTGCATCGTCAGCTCGAAAGCTGAATCACATTACACTTTGAGTGTAGGCATGAGTACGTCTTTCTGATGTCATGTGTTTGAATATGTTAAAGGAGGATGACAGTGTAACAACCATACTGACGCTTTCCCCTATTGATTTTCCACAGGCACACTATACATCATCTCACATGTACACATTGTTCAAAACCACAATAGAAAGTGCATTTTGAATCCCAAAGTAATAGAAAACACACGCCTTCCATGCCAGCTCAGAAGTCACGTGTTCAAAGACCACATGCCGACACACACAGCAAATCTGATGCTATTTTCACAACATGATAAAAAAAAGAACTATAATCTCAGGTGGTGCAGTGTGACATATGTTGTGGTATGAATGGCCGACTGAATCCCATCAATACCAGTTCAATACGCACAGCTGGCTACATTCTAGAAAAATCAATATTGGCAGCATCCATCCAGTCATATCAAATATTTTATGGCTCTAGTGCACTTGGATATTATAAATGATTGTATTGAGGCAGAACATGTTGCCAGGTGTTACTTTGTGTCACAGTGTATTAGATTAAACATTAAACCACACATATTTGCATGTATATATACACACTCACCAGTCACTTTACTAGGTACACTGTACTACTGCTGAATTTGTCCCCCTTTTGCTTTTAGTACAGGCTTAATTCTTTATGGCATAGATTCAACAAGGTGCTGGAAATGTTTTGGTCCATATTGACATGACATCCTCACGCAGGCGCGGCATATTTGTTGGTGTCACCGGTGTGTCTTCTGCTGCTGTAGCTCATCTGCTTCAAGGTTTGACGTGTTGTCAGTCAGAGATGTTCTTCTGCAGACCTCGGTTGTAACGAGTGGTTATTTGAGTTACTGGTGCCTTTCTATCAACTGAACCAGTCTGGCCATTCTCCTCTGACCTCTGACATCAACAAGGCATTTCAGCCACAGATCTGCTGCTCACTGGATATTTTCTCTTTTTCGGGCCATTCTCTGTAAACCCTGTAGATGGTAAATCCCAGTAGATCAGCAGTTTCTGAAATAATCAGACCAACCGATGTGGCACCAACAACCATTCCACATTCAAAGTCTCTTAAATCCCCTTTCTTCCCCATTCTGAGGCTCAGTTTAAACTTCAGCAGATCGTCGTGTCCATGTCTGCATGCCTAAATACACTGGGTTGCTGCCATGTGATTGGCTGATTATATATATTTGCGTTAACAAGCAGTTGAAAGGGTGTAAGTGAAATTGAAGTGAGTGTATGTAAAAGAGTTATTTATAATATGTGCTTATTTCTATTTTTACGTTCATATTTATTTAAATGTGTACATACTTATTTTTATTTAAAAAATATTTTTATTGATATAATTATTATTGAAATGATATACAAGTTTTATATATAAAATGATTTCTTCTAAAATTAATCTATCTATACCTACTTTTTTCGTCCTCTATCACTTTCCGTAGACTCTTGTAATATCCTAAAATCCTCATAATATCTAAAATTTGTTGTCAGATCCTATGACATTCTTCCAAGAAGTGACATTATTTTGGAGGGACAAAAATAGCACAAACATTAGTAAGTTGATTTTGTTGTGTTCTGCAGTAGCCTATTGACTATTCATTTCATCCTGTAATGAAACTGGTTTGATAAAATTATAATGACAAAGGATGGTTAAAATATATGAATTAATGACCTGTCTACTGCCGGTTCCTAGTGTGCAGAAAATAGCTCATTAAACAGGAAGAAAATAAGACATGAAACAATAAACTGTATAATCATAAAATAATAAAACAGGAAAATAATTCAAAATGTAGAACACAAGATGGTTTATTGCTGTCTGCTGATGTTCCACAGAAGAAGCTGTTTGTCTTAATGTCAGTTTTGCTGTTGTAAGCTTGGCTTAAATATAATGCCCATGTGCCTAAGTGTACCTTGTTATTGTATGCATAAACATCACAGGTCCAACATTATACCTTTGTTGAATCTTATAATAGTGTTTCCTGATCATATACATTTTTTTATTTTGCTACTATTTTCGAATGTACTTTGATTTGCAGTCTGTTTTGGTCTAGTTACATTTAAAATATGAAAGTTTTCATGGGGAAAATATTAGTAGGCCTATTTTCTCACTTGAACTACAAATAGGAATCTGGCACTGGCTAAATATCAACTATTCAATGAAGTATTAGTTGTTTATATGTTGCAGAAAGTGTATTTATTCAGAATACACAGCTAATTTAAAATGCACATCAATTGAGACTGATGCTTTTTGCCCACAGAACTGTGTTACCGTAGTAACTTCCACACTTGTTTTATGTGCAGTGAGCAAATGAACCTGCAGCATATGCTATATCACCATCTGCAGGTTGGATGTATTATTTCACAAGACAGGTCAGGTGACTCAGGTGATAGTTTAATGATTACAAAAACAATTATGTTTTGTTCTTTTATCTTGTGGTAATTATTTTCTATTAGTTTCATGTTTTAGTTGATGATAACCCTGTCTGTTGGGCTCTAATAAAATGGGAGATTTCAATGCGAAAAGGTTTTGTTGTCAACTCAAAGTTTTGTGTCTGCTCAATGCCACAAAGCTGTTTTATTATTCAATGTGTTCTCTTTTGCAGTTTCATTGTGTGAAATATTGGATGATGGGCTTCCCTCACCTTAACAGTGATTTAGAAGTAACTGAAATTTTTTAAAAAGTTTTTACATTAAAGTTGGTCACTTCAAGGTCCCCCATCAGCACACATATCACAAAGAGATCCTGCATAATAACAGTATATACTGTTTCAAAGGCCTAAATCGGCATTCATGGCCATATGCTTAACTGATGAGCCGAGACGCCCAAGCACAAAGAGCAACTCAGTTATTTGACCTCTCGGGATGAGCTATGTGTCAGAAAACACTTTTAGGTGTTGTGGTAGTGTACCTTGTTATTTCAGACAGAAATCCAATTAATATTCATTGGCATATGTAAGAATTGGTTCTTGCACAAGAGCATTTATTTATGTTTGGATAATACACTGATATGTACAATATCAGCAGGTGGGCAATTCTAAAATGTAAACGCTGTTATTTCAAATGGGGTCCAAGAAGCCTGAATTAGTTGTATTTAGTTTTCACACCAGAAATTGTGGAAAATTAAGACTATAGTTATTGTCAAATTCATTCTGTAGAAAGTATTTTTGTAAAATTGTACCCATGTGAAAGACTTTATTTTTTTAGAAGCTGTGCAAATGATACACAGTTGCTGTGTCTATCCAAATGTAAAATCAAACTAAAATAGCGATGCTGCTAACTTAATTTACAAGCAGTTCAGCTATGGTCATAATATTGTTGCTTTTCCAATAATTTAATTCAATAACTTATTTCCAAAATGTCAGCGGTAGTTGTTTTTTGATATCTTGTTGTATATCGTACACTCAGCCGATAGTGTTGGTAAGTCTGATTCCTTCTTGCGAATCGTTCATTTGGATGGTAAATAAACTGATTCAAAAGAACAATTCACTGAAGTTTCTGTGCAGTGTTCCAGATAGTACTTTTTATATATACTGTATATATGAAATGTTACTGCTATACTATTTTTACTTCTAAAACGTCTTTACGTCTTTCTTTATGTTGAATGTTGTGTATCTTTTCAAGTGTAATTATTTTACCCTAACTGAGATTCTCTGATTAAGATATATAGATATTTAAAGCTTCAATGTAGCCCTAGCTCTAATGAACATTGTTAGTTTTTGTTAGTGGCTTGTAGGTTAGCTCAGCCTGTTCTCACGTAAATGCGTCTCTATAACACGCATGGTGTATTGTCGTGTAATATATACGCGAAAATTAGTTTTTACGTGCATATGAGACGCAGTTTTTCGCGTGCATTTGATACGCAGTTCATTTGCGTGTAATACACACGCACCCCACACCACTAATTCTACCCAAGCGTATAATACACACCACTCCTAAACCTACCCTTAACAACCAATGCGTATCATATGCACGTAAAAACTCACTTTAGCGTATAAATTACACGACAATACACATGCGTGCTATAAAGACGCATTTAGTGTGATCGGGTTGGTTAGCTAATTGTTTTTTCCTTAACACTGTACAAATACATGTTGGTTTCCTCTCAAAATCCTTAACTGCTCTTGTTCTCAAGCACTTGATTGCAATACTACGTTTAACATCCATGCCTTGTTACACAGAGGGAACCACTCAGAATCCAGTCGAACAGGCTTTCCACTCAAGTTGAGGCAGATGCTTCCCTTTCGCCTTGAAACTTCCTGACTCAATGCTTCTCAACAATAGGGACAATTGCACATAATATTGTCCATTAAGGGCTGCTGGGAGAGTGGTTTGCTCTGGGCTGAGTATCGGTGTCCCGCTGTGGAGGTCGGCCATGCCTGACTGCTTATCAACCACTAAATCGCTCTCTCCACTCACTGATAGTGGCCTGATGGCAGATTCCGAAGTTTCGTCTCAGTAACATAAAAGAGAGAGGGAGGCCTTCGAGAAAAAATAATGGAGGGAGGGAGGGAGGGGTGTTGAATTTTTATTTTTGAAAGGAGAAAACATCTTTGAATCTTCAAAGTGCTTTTATTAAAGTATTTCTGATTCCTCAGAGCCTTTCATGGCATCTGCTTAGCCTTAAACATGCCTCGCTGGAATCAAGGTCAGAGATTAAAGAGCCAGTTGGGATGCAGGCTTCAAAGATGGGATTTTGGAGGAGTGTTATGACACTAGAACCAGTATTTTCAGCGTGCTCGCTTAATCTTCGTCACAGAGAAATAAATCTGTGTTTAACATTGTTCCGCCGGCCTGTCATTATCATGAAACTTCTCATAATTCTTTCTCATCTTCTGTTTGTCTTTAAGATGTCTCCTTGTGCTGCAGCATTAAAGTTGACCCAACATGGTCTTCGTCGGTTTCCGGGTAAATTACTGTAAGTTCCACTTGGGTGAGTGATTTTCTTCTAAATTGCTGTTAATGAAGTTGTTCCATCCATTTTTGATATATACTCAATGCACAAGACTGTAAGAATCTCTCATGTTCTTCCATCTTTGAGTGTTTTGGTTCATCAAGCACAATTTCAAGCAATAAAATTGAGTGATTCAATCAGATTTGTTAATGAATCACGTGGATCGGTGTTCAGAATGGAATGCCATCTTTCTGCTGACTGTGCAGTAAGTACAGTATTCTGCCTGCATTTTATTAATACTGTGACAATAAAAAATACCATGATGCATTATTAAAATCAAACGTTGTGGTTTAAGGGTTAGTTCACCCAAAAATGAAAATTCTGTCATCAATTACCATGACTTTCGTTCATCTTCGAAACACAAATTAAGATATTTTAATGAAATCAAGGAATTCCTGTCCCTCCATTGACAGCTGTGCAACTACCACATTGACGCTTTAAAAAGTTATTAAAAAGATCGTAAAACCATATGGATTGAGTGGTTTAATCCAAATTCTCTGAAGAGACACAATTGCCTTTATGATGAACAGATTGAATTTAAGCTTTTATTCACATGTAAACATTCATCAACGCACATATCAGATATGGTAAAGGGAAGCTCAAGCATGTTTGCTTGACGTACGAGAACCAGTGAGGTTCATTCTCGTGTTATGCAGCACGTTTGAGCTTCCGCAAGAACCAATGAGCCATAACCTGTCCCTAACCTTACCCATATCACACCTCAATAGCAGCACAAGTGTTTTGCAATACAATATGAACACAATAAGTACATTGCACTTACTTTTGATGTAAGCACATAGTAGTTGAGGACATCCTATATAAAGTGTGATGAAGTTTGTAGCTTTGAAATCTACAGTTTCTAAATGTCTTCGGCACTGGCGCAAACATACAGCAGCCCAGATGGGGAACCACAGCTGGCATTCCCCTGTGTGTTTATGTTTGGTGCCAGCTGAGTGGGTCCTGGTGTCTAATGTATGCCCACACACACTTGGCCGACACACACACACGCTTGTGTGAGAATAAGAGCATGGCCAAATGTGAGTACGAGTGTGAATATGTGAGCGCAGCTGTCTGATGATGTGCGTGTGGTTGCCAGATCCTCTTACCGAGAATCTGTGGCAAGTGGGCAGGTGATGGTTATGGTGATGATGATGGGTCATTCATTTCCCATCATTCTCCACATTACCACTTGAAAATCACCTCTAAGGGGCTCCCTCCCTCCCTCCTTCCCTCCCTCCCTCCCTCCCTCCTTCCCTCCCTCCCTCCCTCCCTCCTTCCCTCCTTCCCTCCCTCCTTCCTCCCTCCTTCCCTCCTTCCCTCCCTCCCTCCCTCCCTCCCTCCTTCCCTCCCTCCCTCCCTCCCTCCCTCCCTCCTTCCCTCCCTCCCTCCCTCCTCCTTCCCTCCTTCCCTCCTCTCCCTCCCTCCTTCCCTCCTTCCCTCCTTCCCTCCCTCCCTCCCTCCCTCCTTCCCTCCTTCCCTCCCTCCCTCCCTCCTTCCCTCCTTCCCTCCCTCCCTCCCTCCCTCCTTCCCTCCTTCCCCCCCTCCCTCCCTCCTTCCCTCCTCCCTCCCTCCCTCCCTCCTTCCCTCCCTTCCCTCCCTCCCTCCCTCCTTCCCTCCTTCCCTCCCTCCTTCCCTCCCTCCTTCCCTCCTTCCCTCCCTCCCTCCCTCCCTCCTTCCCTCCTTCCCTCCCCTCCCTCCTTCCCTCCTTCCCTCCCTCCCTCCCTCCCTCCCTCCTTCCCTCCTTCCCTCCTTCCCTCCCTCCCTCCCTCCCTCCCTCCCTCCTTCCCTCCTTCCCTCCCTCCCTCCTCCCTCCTTCCCTCCTTCCCTCCCTCCCTCCCTCCTTCCCTCCCTCCCTCCTTCCCTCCTTCCCTCCCTCCCTCCTTCCCTCCCTCCCTCCCTCCCTCCCTCCCCTCCTTCCCTCCTCCCTCCCTCCCTCCCTCCCCTCCTTCCCTCCCTCCCTCCCTCCCCTCCTTCCCTCCCTCCCTCCCTCCCCTCCTTCCCTCCCTCCCTCCCTCCCCTCCTTCCCTCCCTCCCTCCCTCCCTCCTCCCTCCCCTCCCTCCCTCCCTCCTTCCCTCCTTCCCTCCTTCCCTCCTTCCCTCCTTCCCTCCCTCCCTCCTTCCCTCCTTCCCTCCCTCCCTCCCTCCCTCCTTCCTCCCTCCCTCCCTCCCTCCCTCCCTCCCTCCCTCCCTCCTTCCCTCCCTCCTTCCCTCCCTCCCTCCCTCCCTCCTTCCCTCCCTCCCTCCCTCCCTCCCTCCCTCCCTCCCTCCTTCCCTCCCTCCTTCCCTCCCTCCTTCCCTCCCTCCTTCCCTCCCTCCCTCCTTCCCTCCCTCCCTCCCTCCCTCCCTCCCTCCCTCCTTCCCTCCTTCCCTCCTTCCCTCCTTCCCTCCTTCCCTCCCTCCCTCCCTCCTTCCCTCCCTCCCTCCCTCCCTCCTTCCCTCCTTCCCTCCCTCCTTCCCTCCTTCCCTCCCTCCTTCCCTCCTTCCCTCCCTCCCTCCCTCCCTCCCTCCTCCCTCCCTCCTTCCCTCCCTCCTTCCCTCCTTCCCTCCTTCCTTCCTCCTACATTAAGTACTCCTCCCTCCTTAAGTACTCCTCCTCCTTAAGTACTCCTCCCTCCTCCCCTCCTTCCCTCCTCCCTCCTCCCCTCCTTCCCTCCTCCCTCCTTCCTTCCCTCCTCCCTCCTTCCTTCCCTCCTCCCTTCTTCCCTCCTTCCTTCCCTCCTCCCTTCTTCCCTCCTTCCTTCCCTCCTCCTTCCTTCCCTCCTCCCTCCTTCCTTCCCTCCTCCCTCCTCCCTCCTTCCTTCCCTCCTCCCTTCTTCCCTCCTTCCTTCCCTCCTCCCTTCTTCCCTCCTTCCTTCCCTCCTCCCTCCTTCCTTCTTTCCCTCCTCCCCTCCTCCCCTCCCTCCCTCCTCCCCTCCCTCCTTCCTTCCTTCCTCCCCTCCTCCCCTCCCTCCCTCCTCCCCTCCCTCCTTCCTTCCTTCCTCCCCTCCTCCCCTCCCTCCTTCCTTCCTTCCTCCCCTCCTCCCCTCCCTCCCTCCTCCCCTCCCTCCTTCCTTCCCTCCTCCCCTCCTCCCCTCCCTCCCCTCCTCCCCTCCTCCCCTCCCCCCCTCCCTCCCTCCTCCCCTCCCTCCTTCCTTCCTTCCTTCCCTCCCTCCTTCCCTCATTTTCTCCTTTTCTCCTTATGTAACTTTGCCTCTTCTTAATTTGACTCATTCGGGGTCTGGTGGAGAAATATGACAGCAAATCACTACATTTCTGCATTATGAATAAAGGTTTCCTGCCAAAGATGATACAAATGGAGAATGATCTGACCTAATCAGCCAGCATCTGTCACTCACTCGTCCTGATCTCTCACATACATCTCTTTAGCTGGTTAATGTGTGCCGGTTATACTAAGCTATTCTTAAAAAATGCATCTCAATTAATGAAAACAAATTTACTTGCATTTCATTTTAGTTAACAATAACAAAACTCGGCTCTATTTCTTATTTCAAATTTGATTTTTACAATTACCCGTTTTGTTTTTCACTCTGAGGCAGAAATGGGTTTCCATACCCTCCTGTCACACGCTGAAACGGCATCCGCACAGATAAAAGACCTCTGGGCACTGTGCACCTGAGTGTATCTATCTTCAAGTCAGTGTGTGAGACTGCGAAGTGAAGTTTGCAAGTGTAATCTCACCTTGTCTCAGAATAATACTTGCCAAATTCATTACACATCATTCCCCTTTTCATTCTATCACCCTGTTCACGGTTCTGCTGGTTTTGTTGTGAAGGTCAACGTGAAACACATTTACAACATATTTTACTTCAGTGTGATGTGTTTTTAAAACGGAACTGAATATTCAGTGAGGAAAAATAGAGTGGGACTTGATTTTATTTATCAGGAATTGATTGGTTCATTAAAAATAAGAGGGCTTAGTGATGGCGGCAAATAAAAATGTAATTTATTGTTATTTTTCTTTGGAATAATATGCATAACGCAAAATAATTCACCATAAGATTTAACCATTAAGTACAATTATAATTTATTTTTATTTTGACATTTTTACGCACAAAATAGTTTTTTTTTTTTTTTAGGGTAAGAGTAGTTAATTTCACCTGTATTCGTAGATCTAAAGGGCCCTTAATTTAATTATCTAAGTGCATGGTCTAAAGCGCAGGGCACAAGCGCACTTCAGGCATGTCCGAATCCACTTTTGCTAGTTTAACAATGGAAAAATTGTCGGCGCACCCGGCGCATGTTCTAAAAGGGTTGTCCTTATTCTCTTAATGGGTGTATTTTGGGCGTTACGTGCAATAAACCAACCAGAATCTCATCTCCCATTCCCTTTAAAATCCAGTTGTGCTCACGCCATGGCGGATTGTTTCGGTTTCAGACCAGCACGCCCATGGGCGAACAGATGTGCGTAAAAAATTAGCAATTTAAACAACATGGTGCAGGACGTAAACATGATAACTGCGTCGGACTGAAACTAGCAAAAGACACTTGTGTCGCGCCTGGCACTGCATTGCACCGGGAGTAAGAACGGCCCCAATATGTCTATGGTGAGAGAATTGTGCAATTGTGATTGCATGTTGCTTTTAATTCGAATAACATGTCAGAGCACATGCTGTATATATACTCCATGCCACATCTCTGACAACTCTCTAAAGATTTAATTAATTGTGAATTTGTTTTCTACGGCTCAGCTCGGTTTGATCCCCAATGAGGACCGTTGTGACAGGTCACCCCCTCTCTTTTCATTTTCGTTGTGCAGACGTATATCCATCCTATTGTATTTCATTCAACACAAAGCCAACTGTATTAAAATTACTTCAAAGAGTTGGAAGCAGTATTATCAAAGGCTTTGATAATTTTTGAGTTTGACAGCTCACGCTGAGGAGAACGGGGAGGCGCAGGACAGCTTGACTATGTATGAGAAGCCTGTCCGATTAGTGCGAGAGAATATTACAATACTGTTAACGTTCCTGAAGGAGTGAGGCTTGCACATGACATGCTTTTGTCAATAAGATGTGAGCTTAAATTATGCCAATGTGTGTCAAATAGAATCCCAAGGCTCTACCATCTCAGATGGAGTGCAATAGTCATTTTGGGTGACTGTTTCTTTAAGTGTATTGCCGAGAACGCATGCTAAATCTCTCAGCAGGTGAATGCTTAAGATTTATTGTCAGAAGAGTTTTGGGGTTTATTTGAGAACACGGATCTCAAATGGGTTTTGCACGCATAATTCTGTAGTTTATTTTCAAGAAGCAGAATTTAAAATGGGCTCTTGAAATCTCAAGTTCTTATTTACTGTGAGAAGTAACAATTCTCATCTGCATAACTGATGTTTTACTTATTACAACATCTTGAGGTACAAATGAATACACACATGCTCTGTCAATCACACCAAGGGGGTCAAGAATGGCTGGATATTGGGCACCTTGTCTATTTTATTTTATTTATTTCATTACTTTATCTTATGTTATTTTGAAAACAACATTCAGATTGCAAACAGTCATTATATTACAGTAGATTACTTATAGTTTTTTTTTATTTTTATTTTTTTATAACTGGCTGTTTCCCTGTCTCCTGTATTTCATCTCAGACCATAAGTTTATCAGTATTATGCTTTTTTGTGCATTCATAATTGTGCATTTTTTAATATACTTCAATATCTTAATTGTAGGCTCTTTAAGTGGCAATATATCACCATGGTAAATTAATACAGATTAATATAGCAGCCAGCCAATTACAGGTGTGTTTATATGCATTTTCCAATCAGAACTTTCTATTTTATAATTTGCAAATGTAGTAAGTCATCAAGGTATTCCAATTCATACAGAAACTATACATTATGTGCAAAGTTTACACATGTACTAAGAAACCGTACAAGAGGTATTCTGAAGATAGAAATGTTTGAGTGCATGTTTGAATCGGACAAAACACAAATCAGCCCTTACAAAGACACTGCCTGATGGACATTTGTTAGATTAAACACATCATGTATTTTACATGAGTGTGTGTGACAGTGTGTACACAGTCTCTTAGAGCAGCAGAGAGTGAATCAAACATCTGAAGAGGAGAGGAACCAGTGCAGCTTTTGTGTGTGTGTGTGTGTGTGTGTGTGTGTGTGTGTGTGTGTGTGTGTGTGTGTGTGTGTGTGTGTGTGTGTGTGTGTGTGTGTGTGTGTGTGTGTGTGTTTCTCAAGCTCAATGATCCCTCAAACCCACCCAAAAAAGTGGCCAATCTAGCTGCAGAATCTTTTAAGTATTGGAAATATCCAGAGGCAATGAAATATTACGGCTAGGAATGTGTTGGTATACCGTTCCAGCAAATGAAAAATTAAACATGTTTTTATGAACTGCAGACTGCAGCGCGCTCCAATCTTAATGACCCTGGAGGATCGTTAAAGTAAACAGTCATTTAAGGTTAATTACCTCTGACCCTTTAGTCTCTTTCTCATTTTTCTTCCTCTCTCCTTTCTCTTTCTTATTCCCTAAAGAAAATAAAATGTTATTAATATCTCAACTTTTTCTCCGAGAAGGCAATGAGATTAAATTGAGAGCAAATGGAGAGTACCTTTAAGCATTCATCTACATGCCTGACGTCTGATGTCACATTACTACTCAACACACTGGTATTTTAGCACTCTACAGAGATCCTATAGGATCCATACTGTGCAGATCAAAGACAAACACAACATGCGTCAAACCTAAAGACAAATTATAGCTAATGTAAACAGTGTGATCTGCTCTCACAAAGGGAGGGCTCGCTTTCTTTGCAATGACTGGCGACAGATAAACAGAACACAAAACAATACTTTAGCATTTCATTGGAATCTATTGGTAAAGAGTAAGAACAGCTGTCAGCTGATCTTTCGTTTCTGTGGTGTTAAATCTACTCTGTGTGGAATGAATAAGGCATAAGGGATAAATACAGCGATCCCGGTGGGGACTTCAACCTGAATGCACACAGACCCATGGGGACTCGTGTCACCGTGGAGACCTAAATTGAGGTCCTCATGAGGAAAGAAGCTTGTAAATCATACAAAATTAGTTTTTTTTGGAAATTGTAAAAATGCAGAAAGTTTTCTGGGATGAATAGGTTTAGGGTTGGGGGATAGAATATACAGTTGGAACGTGTGTGTGTGCCATTTTTGCCAATTTATTTTTATTTGTGATTTGCATCTAAAGTAATAATTTGTATGCTTGTCAGGTTTTTTATTATTAATCACATATATCAAAACTAAACTGCACTTACTGTAACTGCAGAATTTGCAAGAATATGCTTGGACTTAGGTGATTCTTGAAACATAAAATGCTTGTATTGTATAAAAAATACCCACGATCCAATACATGAATGTTTCACGGGGCATGAATAAAGCCAATACCACCTTATTATATTATTATATATTTCCTTGCACAGTATCAAATACAGAGCTAATTTCCAGATAGTAAAGACTGAAAGATCAGTACCACCCACATAAAGGGTGAGGAATTAGTTTTAATATATATGACTCTTGCAATTTGTCCTCAGGCTAAATTAACACCCACCCCTAATGGGTCTCCGCTTGCTTTCATTACGCTCAATACAAACTCATAACGGTTCTCTTAGGTTGGGGTCTGATCCCTCAGGCAGCTCATGAGGATCTGGATCTGCGTCATTTCAGAGAGCAAACATCATCAAGTGCATTATTCATTGGGTTCTTGTGTTTGAAGTCGTGATTGCGCATTAGCTATAGTCCACTGGGATACAAATGGACCCGCGATGGCCCAGCGGATCGAGACATTCATGTTTCCCATTGACTTTTCATTCCAGTGGCCATTAACATCCCCTTGTGTTTATCTGTGTGGTTCAACGACTTCTCTTTTGCCATTTCACTTCTCATTATGGTCCTTCGGGAGCCATTAGCATAAGTCATAATTTGGAGTAATCTTGTCGTAGCGTTGAGTGAGAAGTGAAAAGAGGTTTGGAAGTGCCGTTTGAATGGCTCAAGTTCAATGGATAAACCTGTATGTGTTTGCAGTGTGAAATTGACAGGACTGATGAATGACCACTATCCTTTCTCAAGCTGTGCGCTTTGAATACCAAAAGTCCTCTTAAAAAAAACATGATGTAAAGGGCAAGAAAGGAAATTAAATGCACCATCTTGTTACTTAATGCAAACTCCGAAGCGTATCAGTATCTACTGTGTGCATGCACATGATGAGAATACATAGTGCATTCACAGATAGCAAGAAAGGCTCTGTTCCAATACCTAGCTGTCGTTTAGGGCAAGGTCATGTTTATTGTGTGTGTGTGTGTGTGTGTGTGTGTGTGTGTGTGTGTGTGTGTGTGTGTGTGTGTGTGTGTGTGTGTGTGTGTGTGTGTGTGTGTGTGTGTGTGTGTGTGTGTGTGTGTGTGTGTGTGTGTGTGTGTGTGTGCTTGTTTATGTGATTTATGAGGGCACAAATTTGTATAATGATATGTGTATTACACTGGTATTACAACTAAAACGTGGTTTAGGAGGACATTTCATGAGTCCTCATAATTCAAATAGCTTAAAAAACATAGTTTTATTAAAAATGCAGAATGTTTCCTGTGATGGGTAGGTTTAGGGATAGGGGCAGTGTAAGGGGATAGAATATACAGTTTGTACAGTATAAAAACCATTATGCCTATGGAGAGTCCTCATAATGTAGCACCAATGTGTGTGTGTGTGTGTGTGTGTGTGTGTGTGTGTTGTTACAGTATCTTCAATTCTCCATCTCTACATTTATTTTCAGACTCAATGTCCATTTCACCTTTGTACAGAAATAATTGGTGCTGAAGTGTGCATCGAGCAGATGACTGGTGTCTTTGTCAATCTTGACTCATTTATTTTCAAGAGAATGGACCACAATGGCAACAACAAAAAAAAAAAACTAATTTGACCCCCATTTGAAAACCTTTCATTAAAGTGTGAAATCGAGTGCCGCCTTCTCATTCACATGTCCCAGACAAAAGTGTGTAAGTGTGTCTTTGTCTCTAAATAATAAGCGTGCACCTCTTGAGTGACAAGCTATTTGTCAGGTACTGATCTGCATTCTAGTGCGCCAGGTGATATTGAGGAGAAGGAAACACTCAGCTCTGATTAGTTATCACCCGTTTGAGACAGAAAGAGAGAGAGAAACAGGCAAGGCTCTCTTCATACATTTGAAGAAGTGCGTGTTTGTACAAACATCTGGAAGCAGGTGATTGCATACTAACAAGACAGGAGCTGGGAGCAGGAGGTTAACCTGATGTTGCATATACATTTGCATTGCTGCATAGACCTCGGGGAATATTCACTGCAGAGTAATTAACCCATAAATCTTCACTAAAAACAGAACATCTACATTGCTCTGATCAAAAATCCAATCAGCTGCACAGAGGCAGTATTTTAAGTCCTGCTCCGAGTCCTGACACAATGCTGACACACCAAAAGTTGGGCAATATTTGCTGTATGCCTTTTAAGATATCTTCTTTTTGCCAGATTATAAAACTGTCACTTTAGTGGATGGCAATCCCTGAATGCATTTATACAATATTTTATTATTATTGTATTCAGTAAGGCATTACATTTATCAAAAAAATACATGAAATACATTTATAATGTTACAAAAAATTTTTCAAGCATGCTGTTCTTTTGAAATTTCAAACCACTATTAAAATGGTAATAATACTGTATTTTTCATCAAACAAAAATGCAGCCTTGGTGAGCATAAGAGACTCGATTTTCTGTTTACAAAAAAAATTTTAAAATCTTACCGACCCCAAACTTTTGAACAGATTGTGTAGGCTATATATTGTTGAAAAAAATTTTTAATGCAGTATTTGTGTAAAAAAGTATAAAATTAGCTATGCAACATTGCTAATGCCATAGAGTAAAATCTCTCCCTTATGAAGTTCCACGACAAAAATGCAGCTTCCTATAGGTAGTCATCAGCAGGGTGTAGCAACAGAGCCTATGATTTAGTATTTCAGGCTGTTATTATGGTGCAGCAGTGTTTTTAAGCTCATTACACTGTTTTCTTTATCATTTGCTTCTCTGTGCAAGTCAGGGTCTTTTTCCGTTTTTTAATTTCCTTTTTCATAATATTACAAGGATGAGGGCAATTTTAAAACATATTGTAGGCTATGTCATAGCGGGACACAATTAGGCCTATGCGATCTATTATACATCAAAAAGTGGCAGATTTATAATCGTAAGAGCACACGATAGCCATAATGAGCTTGCATTGTATCATGAATAATGCAAGCCATTTTTATTCACCCAAATTTTGCAAGTAGCCTAATTTGTCTACTAGGCCTACATCAACAATCTGCAACAATGCAATGCTGCAAAATGTATTCGCTGTTGTTTATTTTCCAGCATATGTCTTGCATTTTGTAACAATACTTCTTCTGATTTGATTAATTAAAACTGCTGTAGTGTGTCAAAGTACTATAAAAAATTTTGATTGAGGAGCTTGTAAGAACTTAACACGATATCAATGCTTTGTTTTATGAGTTGTGTATTATGTATTGCCATGTAAGAGATTACATAAAACTATTTTAATGCACGACGTGGAGGCAAAGAACCGTTGACGCGAAGAACTGCCCAGGGGTGCGTTTCCCGAAAGCATCGTTAGCCAACTATGGTCGCAAGATCCGTCGTTACCAATAGAGTTCAATAGAAATTGCGACCAACTTGCGACCATAGTTGGCTAACGATGCTTTCGGGAAACGCACCCCAGAACGGTTATTTTCGTCAGTTATGGCTCTTTAGATCTAGCATTCTGTCAAACACAGAGATAGTGCGTACTTACATTTATTTGAATGAATGAATTATAGCATTTATAAATATCGAGAGAGAGAGAGAGAGAGAGAGAGAGAGAGAGAGAGAGAGAGTCATACTTCCGTCTGTCTGTTCAGCGTCTCTCTCTCTCCAGCAGTTCCAATGACAATAAGCTGTGAGTTTAATTATTTCAAAATAGCGATTATAACCCCCTTGTTCCTGGGAAATATAATGTAGCGATTCAGCAGCCAGGCTGTTTTATTGCTAAAATTTGCGGGGCAACGTTGATAGGTTTTTGTGGACCTGAATGTGTGTGTGTGTGCGTGTGCGTGTGCGTGTGCGTGCGCGTGCTTGCTAACGCTTCAATGAAAATAGTGATTAAACTGATTTGGAACTACCTGTGCATTAAACGGTCTTATACTACAGGGCTGTTGAATGCTTGATTCTGATTGGTTGAGAACGTTCTAAGGTGTGCAATTATTTTCAGGGAAACGCACGGCTAAAGTAGTTCCAGCAGGTCTTGACCGCATTACAGTTCCATATCACTTCGCGTAGTCAACTGTAATAACGGAAAATAGGATACAATTCATAACAAGAAAAACATGTAGCCACATGCGCTTGATCTGCCATTTTCGATGTCTAACTTCACAATAATTGGAAACATGCAGTTTAATTTTAATAAATAAAGTATAGTCCTATCTATAATCAATAGAAAATTAAACTGAATAGCCTAGGCCTAGCCTATAATAAATTGATAGTCCTGCTGCACGGGTTTTCGTAATTATTGCAGATAATAGGCTATAACAAATAAATGATTATTGATAGGCCTATAGGCTACTTGTTAAAAGGACTTTGTGTTTCATTTATTAGGCTAGTCTACTGTCAATATTAGAAAAAAAAACAAAAAACATGAAGGAACTAATTAAAACGAATTTAATTAATAAATAAATAATAATATTGACGCACATAGCCTATGCTTCTCTCCCTCTCTCTCTCTCTCTCTCTCTCTCTCTCTCTCTCTCTCTCTCTCTCTAATAACTGCATAAAGCCGGG
This sequence comes from Semotilus atromaculatus, assembly GCA_031834385.1. NCBI lineage: Eukaryota > Metazoa > Chordata > Actinopteri > Cypriniformes > Leuciscidae > Semotilus > Semotilus atromaculatus. Next base: position 17,183,501 of record JAULUF010000012.1, read on the forward strand.
GACACACTTATAGGCCTACTGTAAGGCCCTTTATGAATGTAATTTATTATGATTGATCATGCCCAAACGCGCGTGTTCAGCGCGTTCAGTCTGTGATCGCAGTCTGGGTTTAACATCTGCTGCAGTCAATGGAAACAGTCAAAGAATGTTTCAGCCAGTCGTTGAGTGATAGCAGAGAAGCAGACTAATGCTGGGGACACCTCCGTTACTAACTCTAAAATGACGTTTTGGAATTAGCAACGGAGGCATGGGATTAGATGCGCAGGAAATTAGTTCTACATACAAGAGCGTTTTAATGACAAAAACTTTACAAACGTCTTGAAATACATCATTTGAACAATGTTTCGAGGTGTGGTAACTGTAGTATAAGCTGAATAATTGACTTCAGGCCGTTGAATTATTATAAAAATAATGCACACCGAGGTGTAACAGCCACTCCGCTTCGCGTCGTGACCGCATTACCACCTCGGGTGTGCATTATTTTTATAATAATTCAACGGCCTGTCGTCAATTATTCCTTACTTATTGCACACCTTCCAGCCAATCAGAATCGAGTATTCAAACAGGCCATGGTATAAATGGAATTATATTGTTACTTTTGTATAGACAGAAATTCTTGTAATAGAGTAAAATTTCACACTCTTCATAATAATTTCCTGAGATTTTCACATCATTATTTGAATTAATTTTATTCCACAGCAGTCTATTTTTGAGATTCTTGTGGTATATTCTGTTTCACATATCCCTGCCACTTTATGTGTCAGTCAGACAGTCTCTTTTATGAGTATGTTGGGTACACGGTAATACCAGCTGCAACCAATCATCTTTATGCTGATTTATAGACTATATTTTATAAGAGACTCTTTACAAACGTTTAAATATGTAGACGTTGTCTTTAGTAACACCATGTTTGGTCATTAGAACATCAATTGAAGCACTGCCCTGGGAACATTGGTTGCCATGCCGCCAGACTTGATTCCATGGAAACACAGTGTCTCATGTACTCCATCTTGAGGCTGAGAACAGGCCAGAGCATTTAACACATGCTCCTCTTTGGTGGGATTCGCACAGTGTTTTCAGTGGAATTCAATTTAGCCTTTGATCAATGCTTGAACCAGTTATGAAATGAAATAAGCGCTGTACCAACACGAAATGAAGCGACAGTGAATTTTACTCACGAGTATATTTCATCCATCTGGCCAAATAATAAGTAATAAGAGCATGAAAGGTCGGAGGGTACAAAATTAGTTAATGAAAACTATTGAAAGTGCCAGAACTGCAGATTTCACGGCTGCATGGGACTACTTTAGGAACAGATGTCCTTCCCCCTCTCTCTCTCTCTCTCTCTCTCTTTCTCTCTTGATTTCTCCCAGAGGAATCCCCAAAATAACATCATTTTTGGTTCCTTTTTTAGCACCTGACATTCAATGTATATTCCTCACACATGTTCTTCAGTTTTACATATGCCTCATGCAAAGAGAAACCTCTACCTCATTCCCTCTCTCCCTCTCTCTCTCTCTCTCTCTCTCTCTCTCTCTCTCTCTCTCTCTCTCTCTCTCTCTCTCTCTCTCTCTCTCCACAGTACATGCAGCACTTTCATTTAGTCCTTTACTCTTCAAGTAAAGGTTCTTCATTTAGCAGAACTTTAGTAACAAAACAAATCTGGATTGTGCTGTTACAGATGAAGGTTTGAGGTTATAATATAATCTTTCAAAATGAATAAAAATTTCTAAATGAATATCCATTTTTCTTATTGTGCAGAACAATGTTTTGCTGCCTAAATTCACAGATTTTTTATTATTATTATTATTAATAAAATATTATTATTTCTGGATCTATCTATCTATCTATCTATCTATCTATCTATCTATCTATCTATCTATCTATCGGCATTTAATTCTACAAAAAGTTTTGTGTCTCTGTTAATATTAAGTATTTGTCATATTAGTGAAATGAAAGCAGAGCCAACATGAGCATGGAGAAAGTTGAAACTCATATTAAAAATGAAGCTGATTAAATTGAGTTTGACACTGTTTAGTGTTTACACATTAAAAAAAAAAAATGTAGCTGAAAATAAAGTCTAGATTGTCTCATCGTAAGTAGCGAATTTTTGACACTTGAACAGCCAGCTGCTCATTTCTGGCAATGTCCCGTGAACAATTGGCCATTTCTTTTGTGTATTTATTGTGAGTCAAATGTTTTTGTTTTTGTTTTTTATTTAATTTTTTTAACTCTTGGTCAACTTATTGGCCAAAGATGCAATACTGTCTGCATGATACTGCAACAACAAGACAGTATGTGGCAAGAAAGATTGCTGAGGAGTACATTGATTTTTTTTTTTTTTTCTTTGAATGCTCCTCGTATCGAGATCTATTTTTTTTAGCATAGTGTTCTTTTGAGATTCATAAAATTCTTCTTGTTACATTTAGATTTAGAATTCTTTGTTTTTCAGACAATTCTTTTGAGGAACTTGGCTCCAATGGCTCAAGATTTTAATAAGAGCCTTTATGACATTTTAAAATATGCAACTTTCTGTATTTGTGTGTGCAAGCTAAATAATTTTTTTTAGTCATGCAAATATAATTTTTTTTCCTTCATGCATAATTTAACATCAAATATGCGATTTGTTAACCCATCAATCAAGTTGTTACATTAACCAAGCATGCACTTAATGCATTCTCCCATGTGCGTATATAAGTATGTATGGTCTATATTAATAGGTCTTTATGAGGTGCCATGAAAATGCTAACCTGGGCAAAACCATAATTTTTGCATGTACATCTCTAGAGTAATTAGTCTCCCTATAACCTGGTTAGTGTGTCTGAAACACATGATTTAGTTGATAGAAACACCGTAGTGCTGATTTGTTTCCTTCAGGTTGACGCAGATACATAGCGGAGGAAATTGTGTTTTGTGTGTCTGTGTAATATGTCAGGGGCAGAGCGCTGAGTCGACGCTCCAGGGAAAGATATGCACCGGGACGAGACTCTGGCAGTCGAGGTGTAAAAGCTGTCACTGCGCATATGAAGACAACAGCACCGGCTCAACTGTGGCTTCATTTAAGGACGGTGCCACAGGACTGTCTGAAAGTCTGAGCTTGTTTTTGTTTCTCCACAAGGTTGCCTATGAAATCAATAGTTTCATGGGCACCCGACTGTGACTTTTCTTACTTTCTTTCTTTCTCCCCTTCCTCTATCAATCTGTTTTTCTGTCTGTGTTTTAAAAATGAGTATGTGGTTTTATTACATTAGAGGTTCATGCAGCTCGGATGGTTGAACACTGTGCTTGTAATGACAAGGTCGTGAGTTCTTTTTTTGCAGGGCTCTTATAAACATGAAATGGACTTATATTTTCTCTGTCATCACTACAGCGAAAAGTTTTGGACTGTATTAATTCTTGTGAACCAACATGTGCTGCTATAACATCAATGCAATGATTAGTCACATTGCATTCAGGCTCCTGTTGGTTTAAAAAAAACAGTTGTGTTCAGAAGGGAGATAACTTTCTCTCAAAAATGACAATGTAAGTGTAATTTCTACTGTATTCTGCTCTCTAGTGCTTTGACAGGACTATTTTACCACCCCTTTTGTAGTCTTCACTTCAACAACACCAAATGGATGTTTAAAACTAACATTAAATTACATGAAGGAATGACAAGAGTGCCTCAATTTTCATTTTCATGTCATGTCCCATTTCATAACCGCAAAAACATTCACATTATCTTGGATGCAAGCTTAAGAAAGGGGAAAGAATGCATGAGTATATTTAATAATAAAAAAATACACTCTCTCTCAACTTCACCATCAAAACCATCCATTATTCTGCCGAGAGCAAAGCCTGTGTTTACTCAATTTACAGTTTGATCAGCAAGCCATGCGCATTATTGTTATTGTGCAAACTGTAGACATTTGTTCTTACTTTTTTGCACACATACCAAAACAAATTTGCTTAAATGTATAAGAAATTCAAATCTTGTGCGACCAACAAACTGTCCAGAGCTCTTTTATTTTTTATTTTTGTATTACATAACTGTAACTGGTTGGGCTACGATAAAGACGAATACACTCGGCAGGACATTCGTGTGAACTTGAGGGGGACTGACTTCATACATCCATTAAAAATCACCTTGGGACCGGTTAGTGAAAAGTCAAGTGCAAAAATGGCTCTGAACAGGGAAGATGCTTCTGAGAAAAGCTCTAGCATCATTACTTTGAAGATGCCACTTGGTTAAGTATTTATTTTTCAAATGCAGTTAAATGTATAGGCTATATTCATTATATGACACACAACATGATGCTTTTGCATTTAATATACTTGAGAGGTTGTGTTAGCATACAGGTAGTAGGATGTAAATCCCAGAAGATTTAATATTAGTGAGTCAGTTTCCCTCCTACTCTGTTCCAGTAAGTAGGGCAGCATTTGGATGGGTGGAGACGTAATGACTTGATGTATTAAGTTAGCGATGATACTTTGTATCCAACATCTGCCGTCTAAAAGGAGGACCATCTCGACTGTCTTCCGCTGGACCACCAGCTGCTGTGTGACAGCGTGCGAGGGAAACGAGTGTGACAGTGAGTGAGTGAGTGACAGATGCGCTCAGGACTGAGTGCACTTTGCTACTCCAGACTCCTGAGTGACAGGACGTCAGCCTATGCCGAAAGAAATGTCTTCTGTCAAAGTTTAAAATCTCGATGTTTGATTTGGTTGAATGTCAGCCAGCCTATTTAGATCAATGTCCCAGTGTGAATTTAAACCTATAAAGCAGTGTCTCAACTGGTGGGTCGCTACCATTTTTAGTGTAGTCAAAAAAACAAGAACAACAAAGTAATTCTAAACGTTTTTCTAATATTCAAGACTTTTATTTTGAAAGAAAAAGATGAACGCTATTGATTTTTCTGTCAGACGTGGTATAAAGGGATAGTTCACCCAAAAATGAAAATGCTGTCATTAATTACTCGCCTTTATGTCATTCCAAACCCGTAAGACTTTCATTTATCTTTGAAACACAAATGAATATATTTTTGAAGATCTGAGAGCTTCAATCTCTGTCCCTCCGTTGACAGCTACGCAAATGAAACTTTGACGGTTCAAAAAGTTCAAAAAGAGATCGCAACTAATTTGAATTTAGCGGTTTAGTCGGAATTTTCTGAAGAGACTCGATGGCTTTATACGAACAGATTGAATTTAGGCGTTTATCCACATTTAATCATTGATTTTCTTGGAGGCACCCACCCTCCGCTTCATGTCTTTGCCTCCACATCGTGCATTAAACTGTGTATTATCCCTTGCATATCAGGCTTTAATGGGTTAATAGTTGTTACTGTTGTCATTCTCTTGGATTTGAGGTAAAATATCTGTTGATATTTGAGAGAAATGGAGATTCATTGAATGCTTTTATGGTCGACCAGGAGGGGTTTTCATTCGTAAATATCAGTGACCTTGTGGTTTTGCTCCAATGACCTTTCACTCAGTATTAGGCATGAGCTGAATAAAATATAATAACACAGACATAGAAAACCCCTTTTTGCAGGAAAGGTTGCCGGCGGTTACCTGGGAACATGTTTTTGTTTGAAGAGGAAGATCTGAGAACGAGCGGAGCTTGAAATCCACAAACAGTTTCATAAAACACGATGACAAATAGAGCGCAATCTTACTTATCGCTCGAAAACAAATGTATCTTCATTCACAGCTGGCATCCAACGCTCCAGAATTGCTCTGAGAAACTGTAAAGAGCAAGTGTAAATATGCATTTCATTGCAAAACTCAGACGGCACTTAAAAAATGCACATGCATGTTTATGGGTGTTGGGTTTTACATTGGGTTGTAGCTGACAAATACATTACTGTAAGGCCCCTATTTATTTGGGATCTCAAATAGCTTTTGCAAACTAAGTGTGCATATCCAATTATTTATTTAGTCTTGCCACTCACTTTATAACATTTTATTTGAAATAATAATATTTAAGAAGTAAACAATATATACAATAAGCCTTCATTTGCATTGTATACATTTAAATATTCATGTAATTTGTACCTATTAGCACATGCATGTCAGCAATCCAGATGAATTGTGTGCACTATGTATTCTTAGTTTACAAAGTTTTTTGCCATAATAATAGCGCTAATCAGATTAATACTTACCATCCAGTCGTTCATTTGCTTATACAGTTACTGTTTTAGGAAATACAGTATCAGGATTTCTAAATCGTTATTTGAATGCATTTGCATGGCCACAACCTTGCATTCTGTGCACTCTTAGAACAACACCTCAAAGTCATTGTAAGAGCCAATAGCCTACAATATGCTTTCAATTTGTATAAATATTTATTATTATCTAAGGGAATAATTATTTTTCTCAACTCATTTCTGTTTTATGGACAATGCTATCATTTAAAAATGTACTTGATTTTTTCCTGTACTGCATTTACTTAAAGTTGTCCTTATATATTTTACTTAAAGTTTGCTTTAAAGTAAATCCTCCATTTATGTTCAGACAAGTAGTATATGCTCTGTTAGAAAAAGATTCAAGAGGTAGAAGGGGAAGGAGAAACATCTTACTGCCTGGCTGTCAAAAGTGAGAAAATTGTCTAAATCGGAATCTAAGGAAAATATTGTACGGATTTGTACACATTTAAGACGTAAGATTTCCTATGAATCGGAGCCATACTTGAGCGCTTTCTGGAAGTACTGAACGAATCTAAAGGATTTGACATGTTTCTGCATTTTTGTTTGCGTGAAAATAAATGTGCAACTGTTTAAGAGACTGGTCGTGTATTTTTTGGCGCATAAAAAACTCCTAGGCAAAGAAAAAGGTGGCTTAATCCTTGTTTCTATAGTCATTCATGGAAAATCTCAAGATTTGCTATTTTGTGCATCTGAAAGATGCAATCCTCAGTTACATTAGTCACTCAACTTTGTTGTGCATTCTATGAAGTTTGTAAATTTTTATACATACAAACCTTTTGTCATTCAGAGCTTAAGGGCTTTAAAGATCAGTAGTTGCACAACCTGTGACATATAAGAGCAAAGTTTAATATTCTATTTAAGTATAGTTTTTGTGTACAAACATGTGATAAACATCTTGCATTTTAAAGTGAGCAAGCAGTCAAATACTAGTTTTGCTTCAAGATTTCAGCCTTTAATGTCAACAATAAGTTATAGAATGTATCCTCCCTTTTAAAATTGATTCACCTATTTATTTTGCTATCTTAACTGCATGATTATCTGGTAAGTTGCATTTCATTATTTGAATTTAGACTTTTTTCCCCACTATGTGAGAATCACTGGTTTAGGCAAAAAAGTAATCTTGTGTGCTGTCAGCTGTCAGGACTTTTCTTTCTTTTCTTTCACCACCCCACACTTTCTTGAAAGTTAACGCCCCATAAGAACGTTTCTTGACTATACAACTAAACAAGTTTTTCACTGTCCTCGAAAGTGTCCTGCTTTTTGCATTTTGATGATATTGACCTAAACGCATCCCTGCAGTGGTGACTCTTAAACGTAGCATCTGGCTAACAGAGACATTTGGCAGTAATTGCAGCTTTAACTGGCATGCGGTAATGAAGATCCATGGGCCTGGTTAAAGGTTTATCTGTGCACGTATGGCCCAGCAGATGCTAATGCACAGATTAACGTCAATGGGCAAAGACCTCTGATTTCCACACATGGGTGCTTCTTCATCAGCGCTAATATGCTAAAGTTTACCGAATAGCAGCATTATTATGTTTCGCACACATTCTACAAAGGGAATTGCGAATCCATTGGCATATATTTCCTCATTACTTTGAGCAGCACACAGCAGATCGGCATCATTTTATACTCTATCATCCTCCCTCTATTTCACACATTCACTTTTCACTCACTGTTCTGAGTATCTAAGCGCTTTTTTCTCACACATTCTTATTGGACTAAAGCTTCAGCAGCAAATCCGCACGAATGTCTGATTGAAATTTAATTCTTTTTATAAAGACATGCAGGTGAATAGTTGAGATGCCGACTAACACCTCACCACTGATTTCCAAACTCGCTTCTTCAAGTCTATTTCCATGTCGTGTGTGCCGTTATCTGAGGTTCCAATGCATAAAGAACTTGGCCAAGAATAAACCATTTACCGAATCATGAATATGGAAAATTTCCTCATTCCTTTCAACATTTCCAATTATCGAAAAGTGCTATGTGTATTGTCAAATAAATTCACACCAATTCTCTCTCTCTCTCTCTCTCTCTCTCTCTCTCTCTCTCTCTCTCGCACTTCTCTGCCTGCCTTTATCTGCCTCAACAGTGGCTCTGCTCCAAAACTCAGTGAGCTGCTTTACTCTCTGCTGCCTACATATAGATGCCTTATAATGTTTACTTTTTTTTAAAGCAAGTGATGAAATAGTTTAGCATTCCTGCCAGCTGATATTTCAGCCTGAATAGCTACAGACAAGTGCCTTAAACCCCTCTAAAGCAAACCACACTCAGGCTGGTTTAAGCCTTTGTTTTCAGCATTCTAACTGAAATTTAGATGATTTCAAACTCTCTTCAGTACATAGGCTGAACGTCATAGATTTCAGTTGAGTTCCGTATTTGCTTGTTACATATATTGGTTAGAATTTTGTATTTTTTGTTATCAATACTTTTCAGTAATTAATGAATTATTTACAATCAACATTTCTCTTGCTTTGTCTGCCATCTGAGCCACTGAGGTTGTTGCACTGGATAATTCTTCTCCATTAAAGATATGCACAGATGCTACCTTTAGACAAAGAAAAGTGCCATAGAAGATGCACCATTCTGAATCAGCCTTCACATTCTGAGAGTGTCTGTAATGCTTTAAAGGCTGCCTATATTAGGCAGCTCACTAGCTTTTGGAACAGAGACAGTATTGTGTGCCGTATTCCATCTAGTCTCACGTAGGCAGACCTTCAGTCTGTGCAGAAGGTCTGGAATCCCAACGCATCCTCATCCCAAGGCGTCATATTCTGACACTTTGACAAAGCGTCTAAATCCAACGCCCATGGAACCCTTTAGCGTCAATATAACACGCAGAGGCCAAGAATCAGCCAGAGACTGACATGTAAAGCAACCAATCACTGTTCGTTTAGTTCAGCGTCATGTTTAGGGGCGTGAATATGTAACATCGATGTCCCTACAATAACAGAGAGACGTGTAAAACTCATTCATATTTCAAAGACCCTATGCTGTGATCTTCACATACTTCACATACTTTTGAAAATCCAGTGTTTAGTTAATCCCGAGAAGCGCTCATTGTCGCAGTTGTAAACACGACAGCTTAATTTTATCATTTGCAAACATGATCGGAACAAGTAAAAAATTTTAGATAAACATCTAAATAAAACGTTTCAGAAAACGTTAGATAAAGCGTTCCCTGTTAGCTAGGATTATACATGGTTTGTTTACAGAAGCATTATGCCTTATAAGATTTTAATGTGATGTTGTTTCCACTGCAGTATGTCACAGGCTTGTTAATGCAATATGATTATCTCCAGAGAGCTAACACTATTAGGTCTGTGTTAAATACATCACAATTAAGTATTCATTCATGTTAGACTGCGGTCCTGTTCGTTGTAGTGTAGTGTAACTGCTTTCTGCATTAAACATTATGCATTAACTTATCTCACATTCTTCATGTTGAATCCCACTGTGTGCTGTAATATGCAGAATCTGATTTTTTAATGAGTACACTCATTTGACGAGGGCGTCTGGTTTTACGGACATGATATGAGGTTTTTAATCCTTCATAATATCATACTAGATCTTTTGCTGTCAGCCGGTCTCTGAACGTTCTCTCTGCTGTTTCATATTAGAATGAAGAGTAGCACATCAGGGCAGCTTCACTGCGTTACAAGTGTAAAGTAATTCAGTAGTTTACCATCAGAGCCTGTGTCTTCCCACTGCAAATTCAGGAAAATGGTGCTGGTGATTGATATGGAAATATTGACCCGTTGTAAGCGCTTGACTGTGTTAGTTGTGGCAGGGCAAATGAAGCATTGGTTGCATTGTGTATATGAAGTAGTTACACTAAACATAATTCCAGAAATGTATATAATAATTCCAGACTGTTTCACAAACTTTGTCTGTTTACACTATTGTGAATTATTTGGCTATGTTACAGTTAAATCTTGTTACAATAATGTGGGCGATTAATTATGCATATGCATTAAAATATAATTTTGCTTGCAAAGTATATGTCTTTTAAACCATTGATTGTGAAGGTTTAATTCTCTTTAAATATGAATTCAAAGTGCTTCTTAAATAATATTGTTAGTTTGAAAGAATGACACAAGTTTTTTTTTTAGGAAAATTGGCTAAATGTGTTTTTTTCTTTTTTTTCTTTTTAATAGACTTTTAGAAGAAAGGAAAACTGTATGGTTAAGGATCATAATATTTGTTGTTGTTTATTTGTACACTATCATTCAATCATTTGGGGTCTTAAAAAAAATAAAAAGTCTATTATGCTCACCAAGGTTACATTTATTTGATAAAAAATACAGTAATATTATGAAATCAATTTTCTTCTTATTATTATTAGTGTTAAAAAACTCTGGTTCTGATTAATATTTTTGTGGATTTCTTTTCAAGATTAATTGACAAATAAAAGTCCAAAAGAACAGCATTTATTTGAAATAGATATCTTGTGCAAGACTACAAATGTCTTCACTGTCACGTTTGATCAAATTAATGCATCCTTTGTGAAGAAAATATTTAACCATAAACTCCAAACTTTTGAGTGGTAGTGTAAGTTATTGCAATTTGTATTTAGGTTTGTATTCCCTTTTTAATGTGTGTGATGTGACACCAAAAGTAACCATGCAGTGTTTTGAAAGCCTTTTTTAGAAACCAACCTATAAAATAGCAGTTTAAGTTGAGTTTCAACTCTGAGGCCAGACCGGTGGAATCAACCGCGGTTTGACTTTGTATCTGTGACCTGAGAATCTCATGGAATTATGATTATTTCACATGCCCCTGAACATTCACTCCCAGCGGCTAGACAGTAGAATCACAGCAACAAAATGTCAAAGATTGGTGTCTTGATATAGCTTTAACCAGTTCCTGCTGGGCTCCAAGAGTCTAGTGTAAGTCATGCAGTGCCATGCTTAAAAGGGCCGCAGATCAGTGAGGAGATAAAAGCCAACAGGAAAGATCCTCCTAATGTGTTTCTGTGAATGACCCCGAAGACAGATCTCTGTACTAATCCCTGCCATACGCCAGGGGAAATTAATAGTACATTTGAAGAGAGCATTGCCATTGTTGACATTGGAGAGTGGAGATGTGACTGTGTGTTTATGATGGAAACGCAAGATTGGACCCTAGGTGAGAATACCAAAACTGTCACACACTATTTTATATGTTTACTCGTGTCATGTCTTAAGGGACAGGTGCACCAAATGTTTGAATTTCACCGTAATACTTTTGTGAACACCAGAGAGCAATTCTACATGGAGGTGGAAAAGCGGGATAAATGTATCACTCAATATATTACAGTTTTTCTCAGTAGCTTTGGTGCATTTCTCACATCACTATTTACATTTGCACAACAGTTAATGCAGTTCTCAAAACAATTAGTACAAACTGCAATAGTTGATAACCTGCAAAAGCGTGTCACTTGCTCAAAATGGATAGCTCATTCTCAAAAGCAAGTATTCATGTCTCAATGAAAGTGTCAGTGTCATCAAGATGAAAAGTCTTGACGCCATTGTTTATGAACAAGATAGTCAAATGGCTTTGTCATGTTTTCATTATGACAGTTTACTCATGTTTTCCAATGCAAAAAAGCCAGATCTTGGTGACACTACCTGAAAATACTCAAGACGGCACTATATACTATTTGCACAGCCATTTTAAAAGTACAGTAAAGTTACACATTACTGATTTTAAACAGTGCTAGTATAGTCTAAGCCACTGTGCATGAGTTGGAGCATTACAACAGCTGAATGACACTGATCAAATGAGGGATGTTTATTATATCTATGAGTGTGGGGGTGTTAACTTCTGTTCTTGCTGTCTGGTATAGAGACATTGAGAGAATGTCTGGTATAGAGAATAGAAAGATATTAATGTGTTGTGCCTGCAGAGAGGGAAACCTGTAGGTGTCTGACAAATCTAAATCAGGATGAAAACAAAAAATCACGGTTTTGCATGCATCTTTCTTTCTCAATTAAATCTGCCAAACAAGATTCTTTCATGAAATGGTCTTTTATCAGTCAGGTCATTTGTCAAAAAACTGTCAGTGAATTCAGCAAACTCCCTCCCTCCCCATCTTAATGACACATCTCAGGGCATGAAAAGAGGACAACTACACACTCATTCCTCTTCTCGTTATTTATCATGATCCGTGTTCTCCCCTCCCTCGCCCGATCTCGCTCTACACCCATACGTCTCTGAGGATGGGTTGAGTTCAATCAGACACATCCTCCACCCACTGTGAAATATGAGAGAGTTTAGAGATGCAGCTCTCCACAGATGGTTTCAGGCGAGACTGTGGGGGGTGGTAGGTAGCTACTAGAATCTTTCAATGTGTATGTAAAGTATATCTGTGTGTATATTTAGATGTCTATATAGATATTAGGGGTTGAACGACTTGCTTGACGAGGTTGTTTTAAAGTCGACTTTCATGCTATGAAAGAAGATTCGATGTCGACTAGTCTCTGATGACGTCATTGATGGACAAATAACTGAACCTCGAGCTGAGACGTGAACGCGTGTTGGCTTGTGCACAGCCATGGCATATAACTGCTTTTACTGTAATCAGTTCTTTTTTTTTATTAGTTCTTTTGTCTTTGGGTCTTTATATTTCTCACAGATTTCTGCTCGTTCTAAATCAGATATAGATAAAGTAGCACAGTGAAGATTACATTTTTATGAATGCATTAGTGTGAGAGGGAATTGCACCTGGCAGCCTGTCTCTAGTGAAGCTGTAGGTTTTAGTTACTGAGAACTATATGCTAGAACTTTTCAGTTTCTAAGCTATTTTATTGATCAATTTTTATTGAGTTTACAATACATTTCTGGACTAGCCTACTGAATTAATCTGTGTGCGCACGATCTTCACGTGATATGCGCGCCACTGTCTGTGTGTGTCAGTGCGCGCGCGTAATGCAGCAGCAGTTTAGAACGGCGATTAACTTACCTGTACAATAAGCTGTGTAAAATGTGCATTCACACAATCCGTTTTGAGCGTCCAGATGGTAAAGTCAAACATGTGGAGCGCTCTCTGAGTATGCATTTATTTGTCATTTTAACTGAAAAAGCAGACTACAAAGATGTATTATTCTATTGCGCCTTCTATAGGACATGAATGATCAGCGACTAGTCAACATCAAGCTTAAAGCGTCATGGCAGACCATTAAAGTCCACTAGTCTGTTCAACCCGTAAAGGTGTGTGTTATTTGTATGTTTCTTTCTGCATGTTATATACATGCGCCTGTAGGTGGCGACAAGTAACTGTCACTGAAATTATTAATTCAGGAACGAACATGTGACAGTGGCCGATTTCAGAACCACACACTAGCATACTTCTCTTACTATTTCTGTCATAGAAAGATATGGTAAAAATTAGTAAGAGTAGTACACTAGTATGTGGTTCCGAATTCAGCATTTCTTTATGAGTAGGTTATTCAATTATTAATATAAACAAATGGCTCAAAAGCATTCATTCAGTAAAAAAACCAAATGATTCTTCATGTGAATCACTGAATCGTTCACTCAGTCAATTTGTACAAAAACAATGATTAATTCAGTAAAAAAACAAATGAATGTATTGAGTGAGTAATAGTCTGCATCTGAAATTGCATACTTGCGTCTGAAATGGCATACTCCCCTACTATATAGGTGAAAAACAGTATGTGACAAAAGAAGTATATCCAAATTCACAGTACTCATAAAAGAGTAGGCGAAATGTGTGCATGAGAAAGAAATGTTACACATGGCAGAGTAGAGAGAGAAATCAAAGAGAAGGTGGAGCGAACATGAAACAGAGAAAGTGCCAGGAAGTCAGCGAGGTAGAGTAGCATACTTACAGAAAAACTACAAGAAACAAAGCGCTGCACAGATGCTTCCCTGTATATGCTGACTGGTACACTACCTGACAAATGTGTAAGAGCTCATTTGTAACATTTTCTGCATGTCATCGACCCTAATATGCTGTAGTCGAGAGAATGTGAGTTTGCCACATGATCAATGGGCAGGCAGGAGAGGGACATCTCACTATTAAGCGCATTCATTGGGGAGGATGCAAACGATGTGGGCGCTGAGTGATGTGCCAGCTGAGACGTTGTCAGATAGATTAGAAATTGCACTTTTTGGTGCACAGCCAAGCGTGAGCCTTCAGCGCATACCAATAAAGAAAAGACTGTGAGAATGCATTTGATCAATGTCATCTTTCATGCCCTGGAAATTTCCTCTTGCTTTCCAAAACACAGCATGAAAATAAAGATATTCTTTGATTGTTTGTGTTCAAACAGGGTGTTTTAGCAGGAATTTTATGCTATTTTCAACCTAGAAAGGAAATATTCACACAGATTTGCACAAAAAGAGACGTTTCACAAAATCTCAGAGGTGTTTTTCTTTATTAAACAACTGAAGCTTTAGCTTAAAAAAAGATCAAAACACGCCAGAAAAGCACCAGAAAAATAGTTCGTATGAGATGCACATATATAAAGCTATAGGTTTGAACAGACCGAAATCAATGCATTATTCACTCAAAAAAAAAAAAAAAAAACTTTGCTACAGGTTCTTAAAACTTTCAAATATGGCACCTGAAATGCTGCTTGGACAATGAATAATGCCATTGGTTATTGCTTGTTGCATCATTTGAATATACAGAAGTGCACTTAAATTTTAGTCCATTCCTCACAAAAAAACATATGACTTCTTCAGACTTGAAATGGTATTTAACTTGCAATATTTCATGGTTGGGATTTTGTTAATTCCCTACACGAGTCAAAGACAGAGTTGTCTTATCTTGGTGTGTGTACACTAAATTAATTGATGATAATCAATGTGGAAAATGAGGGTGCTTCTTTGACTCCATTAATTAACCCTGTTCAGATACCAAAAAGCCTTATAATTAAGCTTGCTGTAATAACTAGAGTAAAAGTGTGTGTGTTTGTTCTATAATACAAAATAAAGGTGAGGGTGGCCATAAAACATATACATTTCAAACACACACATACTGCTTCTATCTGAGTCACTCGATCATGATTGTCTGTCGTCATGACAACTCTGACCCATCTGCTAGCTGTCATTGCCATGTCTGCCAAAAAAAGGCAAGATGATATGAAGTGATGTGATATGTTGATGATGGTGTGTGTGCGATATGATCTAAGGTTATGACAGTTCCATTTAAAGCTCTAGTTAGTTTATGTAGCTTTCACTGACACCCCGCAGCATATCTACCTGTGTGTGCGTGTGCGTGCGTGTGCGTGCGTGTGTGTGTGTGTGTGTGTGTGTGTGTGTGTGTGTGTGTGTGTGTGTGTGTGTGTGTGTGTGTGTGTGTGTTGCTATACTGAAGCGTTTTCATGTCATTACATTTCTCATGCTCTGCTGACTGCACTTGTCTGCGCTGATACCAAACTAATAAAGACTAATGAATCCGTCTAACTGATGATAATAACGTCATTAAAATGCAAATCCTTAATTTCTTTTAATTGTATTACATCACATGCAATCAATCACAACAACTTATTTTGCTGTCAAAACTTCCTTAGCCTACTTTTATTATAATTACACAAGCAGAAGAACAACTTGGCGATCATTATGTCTGCATTACAAATATTGACATTATTCTTGTTAGTCATCATTGAATCCTCCAATAAATGTGTGTGGTGACAGTGAAAAATGAACAGCAATACCATTTAATTTTTTTCAAATTAAATGAATCCAAGGAAGGCAGTGTGAAGTGTTATTCAATCCAGTTATGTTCCTCAACATTTTTGCTTTCTCAATTATTATTTTTATTTTTTTATTTATTTTTTTTGTCTTATGTACCTCCATAGCCTCATCAGTAAGGCTCAAACTGATGTCATGTAGCATTATCATTAGTATTATTAAAGTGCCAATTATTACAATTATTACCTTTAAATAAAAAACTATTGAGGTGAAAACTAATTGTTTCATTACCCTAATTAGACATTCAATTTAATTATCTAATTTAATATTTTTTTGTTTATTTTATTTTTTATTTTGTTTATTTAATTTTAAATTGTCTCTGATTTAATTATTTAACTTTATATATATCTCTTTTTTTATTATTATTATTATTTTTATTTTGCTGTTGTTTTCTTTTTGTTAGTTTGTTTGTTTGTTTTTAAATTATTTGATAAAAGCCATGAGCTTATTGATAGCCCTAAAATTGAAGTTGTATTTTCTGTTTTACAGGATTAATGGCACAAAATCCTAAAAAAGAATTACTGACAGACCTCAGTGCTGCTGATTTCAGCACCATGGACATCGGCTTTATTGCACGCTGAGATTCAGCACCTTGGACAGCACCTGGTGCACCAACAAATAGAGTCTGCAATCAAGGAGACAGGCAAGAAAGCTCCCTTTCAGAGCATATGAATCGAATACTGAGAGATGGAAATGAAAGCAATACAAGCTTTTCTTCTTTTCCCCTGCCTTTATTTTTCATCAGCTTGTTTCAAGATGCTAGCTGAACAAGACTACATCACTTCTCTGACCTAGAAAACTACATCTTAACAAGAGGCCCCTACATTTATCTAGTGGCTTTCATAAGAGAGTGGTTTCTCAAGTGTTTAAAGACTGTAGAGAGCCCTGCGCTGTTTGGGGAGAGATTCCTCACCACACCATTAGTGATGTTGGGATGAAGCAGGCTTTGGATAAATCACACATCGGACACTTTAGGGTGCAGACCTAACAAGACAACAGCAGAGGTAGTCAGCAGAAACTAGAATGAATGAAAAGATGTATCCAGTGTATCCAATCGATAAATCACACCCCTGAATGGATAAAAAAAAAAAGTACTATGGTTTGGCTGGTAAGATTTTTTTTTTTTTTGAGAGAGAGCTCTTAACAGTGTGAAATGGATTGGTGTTTTCCCTGTATATGCTGCCAGGGAGTTACAGGCAGTTATGGCTCATGGAATTGATTTAAAAAAAAAAACCGAGTGCCAAAACATGACAGCGTCCAGATCATACACTTTCAAACTTATATCTGCAATTGAAATGTAGATAACGCTAACATATTGCTTTATATTAGACATCCTTGGCTGTATATGATACAGTAA
The DNA here is from genome assembly GCA_031834385.1 of Semotilus atromaculatus. Taxonomy (NCBI): domain Eukaryota; kingdom Metazoa; phylum Chordata; class Actinopteri; order Cypriniformes; family Leuciscidae; genus Semotilus; species Semotilus atromaculatus. Next base: position 17,200,748 of record JAULUF010000012.1, read on the forward strand.
TAGTATTAAATGAAAACGCTGTGATATATATATACATATATATCGACATGAACGACATGAGGGTGAGTAAATGATGTAAAAATGATAGTTAGCATGCTTTGTGCATGTAACAGATTCAGCCACAATGCAAAGTAAAGGTAAAATCCCAAAATCATAGTGAAGATAAAGGTCACCTCTAACCTCCTTTTCCCCAGGTATGTTTACTTGTTGGATTTACTGGGGTGAATGTGGATAAGGACCTTGGTGCACTTTGGAGCATAACTGCAGGTCTCGAGTTTACACCAAGATCCTCCCGTCTTGTTAAAGTGTGTAAATAAATATGACATGTGGGAAGTGGAGATGTAGAAAAATATATGAGATGTAATGTAGAGGGACTGTGCTCTTGTGATAAGATGCTCTCTGCTGAGATATCAGCTTTTTCAATGGTTGTTGTAGCAATATGTCATTCTAATATACAGCCATGTTACGGTGTGTGTGTGTGCGTGTGTGTGTGTGTGTGTGTGTGTGTGTGTGTGTGTGCGTGTGTGTGTGTGTGTGTGTGTGTGTGTGTGTGTGTGTGGTGTTCTCCTCTTAAAGGGATATTTCACCCAAAAATGAAGAGTCTGTCATGATATCTCACCCTCATGTCATTCCAAATGTGTATATGATTTAATATCAACACAAAATGAGAAATTCTGAACAAGATTAAACAGCTACACAAAATAAAGGCATAAAAGTGTTCCAGACATATTTGCTCAATAAACATTTCTTATTATCAGTGTTAAAAACAGTGTTTAATATTTCTGTGGAAACCATCATACCTTTTTCTAGGATTCTTTGCTAAATAAAAAAATCCAAAGAACAGCATTTATTTGAAATAGCAATCTTTATAAATGTCTTTACTGTCACTTTTGATCAGTTTAGCTTCTTTGTGGAGTAAAAGTTTCTTTCTAAAACCAATATTGTTGACCCCAAACTTCTCAGTGGCAGCATAAAAATGATGAAATGAGATAAAGCATCCATTGCACAGTCATGCTTGCTTTGCTGTTTATTAGATTGCACTAGCGCTAAAAAGCTCCCTGTCTTTGGTGAAGAAAAGAGAGAAATGTGGAATTGAGCAGCACGTCCATTTTCAAGATCACTTTTTAACTAGGATCACACCATAACAGACTGAAATAAGTCATTATTCACCGTGCCGTTCAAAGTGCCATTTTTAAATCTGAACACAAATGCGGATGTGAGATTTGGTGGATATTCCTTGAGCCTCATCATGTGTGTGTTGCTTTAAAAGCAGCTGATTATAAATTCAGTTCATGTTTCGACACAGTTGCATTCGTCTTGCCCAACCGTTTCCGTTCCACGATATTGAAAGCAGCGGAATGAAGATCCTCAAACAAGTTTGTTAAATAAGGTGCAAATGTTTGATGATTAAACATTTAAACTACTTTCTTGCTAAGTGCCTCACAGTAGCAACCAGTGCACTTAAGCAGGAGAAAAAGAAGTGACAGAAATCATTCCCCTTGAAAAGCGCCTCAGTAATTAGGAGACGTAATCCATTCGGTGCAATCCATGTGATGGAAATTCAGGGTGCAGTATAATTGAAGTAATTTGACAACCCCATTTTTAAATTAAATTTGCTTCTTTTCAATGCATGAGACTTTTTTACGCTCTGGACGGGTCTGCGCTTAAATAAGTTTGCCCTGCGGCTTGATGGATGTGCCGAACGGATATTAGATTTCTGAAAGCTCCACCATAAGTGGCATATCTCTTGTGTTTAATTGAATGGTTCCCTACAGACTAATTTTACCCCTTTGAGAAAACTTTCTTTCAATGTGAATGAAATATAGCAGGAGAAATAGTATTGGAATGCCTTTTTACTGTTGTTGTACTTCAAAAGTTATGGTTTAATCTGTCACGGCCTGTCAAGGCTATTGAAAGAAACGCATTAAAAACACTCCTTGTTTGTCTCAACATGCAACATCTCAGCGAGGAGTGATTTTAACCCCTTTGAAGCGTCCGCTTTATCACCAAGATGTATGGTGGCAATATTTACTCTTGTTATGGCCTTAGCTGGCCACTTTGAGGTAATGTTCCCCCTCACTGTCACCAAGAGACCTTCTTCAGATATCAAATGTCTCTGAATCATTACTTTACTTATGTCCTCTCCTAGAAAAACACTAACATGGAGACCTGTACTGCAGATGATCTCATCTATCTATCTATCTATCTATCTATCTATCTATCTATCTATCTATCTATCTATCTATCTATCTATCTATCTATCTATCTATCTATCTATCTATCTATCTATCTATCTATCTATCTATCCATCTATCCATCTATCTAGAAAATATTGTCAGGATTCTGTGATGAATAGAAAGCATTTCTTTGAAACACAAATCTTTTGTCATATTATAAATGTAATTTTTGTAATTTTCGACCAATTTAAAGTATCCTTTCCGAATAAAAGTAAAAGTTAAACAATCAACTTTTGAAGGGTATACTTTGTGTATCGGCCTACAATTTGCACCCTAAATTCCTGGTGAGACGAATCTTCTTTTATGCACATTTCTGTTCACTTTTGTGTGATAAACCGTGCTGATTTGTGTCACTTGATGTCCTATGCAAAAGCTCCGTCCTGAAATACAACCAGAACCACCACAACACAACATGACCCAGAAACGAATGGATGCCTTTTCCTGGTTATCTGCTTGTTGTACATGCCTTTTATCTGATAGTGTTGTGCCTCCACCCCTCCTGCTGCTCTGCCCGAGGCCAACACAGGCAGAAACCAATTAGCAGAAACGTCCATTAATTGCACATTGGAGAGCTGCACATCTCCATGGCTTCATAAAGCAAGAGACACAGGCGCTGCAATCAGTCACTTTAATCAAGTTTTTACCGACTGGTGCGATGTTCATGATTTGCTCAATCAAGGCATCATGGGCTATTTGTCTGCTGACCTCTTCCAACCCCTCCTCCCTTCGCTCCTGTTCCTCCAACAGACTGTCCACAGGAAAATGAGAGTATTCATCAGGGTCTCCCGAGAGAAACAGGCCATTGCTGTGACGGAGGAGTCTCTGCTGCAGTCGACAGAGCCAGTGCCGGTCCCACTCCTCACACTGATTAGTTTAGTTTTCACGCCGCAGGGCCACATCCAAGCTCTTATTGCAGAAGCAGCTCAGCAGGATGACCAGGGGGAAAAACAGCCCCACCAGATCTTTGCAGAAAGAACGAAAACTAGGCAAATGGATGCAAGGAACAGAACGAGTGATTGATTTCGTCCAGTTCTCAAAGACCTGAAAGGTAAATAAGTCCTTTTTTTCCCCCCACTGATGTCTAACAAACTACGGTGCCTGCAATCAATTCTTCAATTACAAGTCTTGCTAAAATGTAAGACCCAGAGCACATAGTTTGAAGTGTTCATTAAAAGCAAATGGATGAATGGATACCTTGAGCCAATATCACTTTTTAAAGCCCTTTTGGGTCCATAAAATACAAAAAGGATGTCTCATCTAAAGAATTTAGTCATGTTCCATCAGATTTTTTTTAGTCTCTTTAAAAGGTACAACTTTTCAAACCTGTGTGTGTGTGTGTGTGTGTGTGTGTGTGTGTGTGTGTGTGTGTGTGTGTGTGTGTGTGTGTGTGTGTGTGTGTGTGTGTGTGTGTGTGTGTGTGTGTGTGTGTGTGTGTGTGTGTGTGTGTGTGCTATCTTAAATACATTTTGGTATAGGATTTTTTCACAAGGGTAAACTAAGCAGCACAAACTTTTTTTCAACACTGATAATAAGAAATGTTTCTTGAGAGCAAAAAGTGATTTCTGAAGGATCATGTGACACTGAAGTAATGATGCTGTAATGAATCACAGGAATAAATTCAAACAGTCATATTACATTGTACTAGTTTTTCACAATATTACAGTTTTTGATCAAATGAATACAGCTTTGGTGAACATAAAATACTTCTTTCAAAAACATTAAAAAATCTTACCAACCCCAAACTTGTATTTTGTGTATTTTACCCTGTCAATATTTACTCACCCTCATGTCATTTTAAACCCATATGCTGTTCAGTTTTTCAGTTCAAGAATCTTCACATAGCCTATCTTTCACAGCCATTCAACAGCTGTCTTTAGCTTACAAGCTTTAAAAAGCACCATAAAAGTATAAATGTATTTCATACAACTTTCATGCAAGTCTTCTGACGCCATATGATATGGCTTTGTGAGAGGTATAGACAAAATGTTAGTCTGTAAGAGCGAAGGTCTATCATATTCGGATTCATTGGAAAACATTTAAAGTATGTGAAGATTCTTTCGAATTCACCTTTTGTGTCTGACAGAGAAAAAAAAAAAACATACAGATTTGGAACTGCATGAGGGTGAGTAAATGATGACAGAATTTTCCTTTTTGGGTGAATTATCCTTCCTCCCGGCAGCCTCATCATCTCACTGGCAAGAATGTAAGACTCGGATTTTGGATTTAATAAAACTGGGATTGTTATTGGTAGTCACAGAGAAATGTTCCATTACATTCCATTATATTTCTACTCATAAGTACAGGAGGACTCCAGCAGCATTTTGGTGTTGCTGCACTGGAGGAGTGTAAACTTTAATAGTGGAGGCAATAAACACACACACACACACACAGTGTGGTTTATTTGCAGTGGGCAGTGCAATAATCAGTTCAATAGAGCACAACAGCCTGAGAGAGAGCAACATCTGAACGGTGATTTAACTTTATTTTCAGTGTGAATCGGGTCCATGTGTTTGTTGGTGTGTGCCAGCAGTATTACGGGTGCTGTAAGTGATTTGGCTCATTTCCATCATATACAACATCTCTCCAAAACCCCGCCCTCCACAGACATGTCCAATACCATATCAGCCAAACTGGAACAGTCAAAATGATTGACTGGCAGAGAACATTTCTAATTGGCTAGTTCTCTGATTAACTGGACTATGTTTCAGATTGTCTAAATCACATTGGCTGGTCAGAATAGAAATACGAATATAGGTCTACTACACTATATGCATACTGTGCACAAATAAAACCAGAATGACCTGCAACATTTTGCTTAACAAGCAAGGCAAGTTTACTTATATACTGTAGCACATTACATACACAATGGTGCTTTCATAAAATAATTGTAACCATAAGAAGAAAAAAATCTAATTCAAAAATGAATGTAAAATGTCATAACCACAAATAAGAATAAAAATTGAGAAATCATAAATATAAAATGTTTAAATATATATTTATTAAAAATTTGGCTTATTCCAAGCTCTATACTTGACCTTCCATTTACAGTGTTGAATGAGTAATTGCAGTCATTTTAGCATGTCTTTTTTGACTCATCGTTTAATCAGACTGCCAAGAGTTTTGCATTTTAACACAATATTTAATAAAAAGCGCAAAATGGCCATATCTAATTTCAGTATAATAATTGGATGCCACAAAGTCATTGTGACACTAAGATACTCTTTAACGTTTATGATAGAATAAAGCCTGTTTCAATTACCATTTAAAATATAAAAAGCAGTATACAGTGTACAGTATATGTATATTATGTTATATGTAATATCCCCTCTGTAGCATGCAGTTGAGTTTAGTCTCAAGTATTTTTTTTTTTTTTTGATGAAATTCTTTCAAAGTTGTTTCTTCTTACAAAAATAAGATTACTTCAAGTTAATTTTATTAAGTATACTTCAGTAAATTTCAAGGATATTTTTGTCACAGTCACTAGCTGGTGTGCCCATGCTGACCACTAGAGGGCACTCCTTCTCTGACCTTTGCCACTCAGCCATGAACTTCAGTCCCCATAATCCTTTGCCCGGACTCATCATGAATTATTGCATTCACCTGTTTGTCATTACATTGTTTGTAATTTGCTACTTACTTACTATACCTTGTTCTCTGTCATTTCTCATCGAGGTTTTGTAATTGTTATACTGCATGTCTGAGCACTCTCCCTTGTCTCTTGTAATTTTTTTTTTTGTGGATTGTTTGCAAGTGTTTTGACCCTTTGCCTGGCATGACCATACGATTCTGGATTTTCCAATAAAGCTGCGCTTGGATCTTACTTAAGCCTCAGAGCAATCCATGACAATTTTATAAAAGTATACTTAAGTATACTAGTAAGATATGATATACTAACAATATGAATGGACTATAGTATACTTGTACGTCTACTATTTCAGTAGTGGGACTAATGTGGCCCAATTTTTAGTGTATAAAAGTACACTTAGTAGTAAGCTTTGAGCACACAAAATAGTTTACAATTTATGATAGTTTACTAGTTAAATACTTGTAGCACTTTTTTTTTTTTTAGTTTAAGAAAGTAAACTTTGAAGTATAGCCTACTCTCAGTAAATGACTTCTTTAGTAGTTTTATACTGCTTTTAAGTTTACTTTAGGTGAATTTCCAGTGAAGGTATTCATTTGTATAGCCTACTTAAAATATACCTTTAACAGTATAAGTGTGAAGTAAAGTTTACTTAAAAGTATAAAGCTTGAAGCAAATTAATTTGTACACTACTAGTAGACTACACGTTTTCTGTCAGTATAAATCAAGTATTTAAGTGTAATTTTAAGCAGGCTATATTTCTGAGAAGTACATAAAAAGTAGACTGAAAGTAGCCTATAGCCTACTTTCTTATTTCTAGTTTAAGTAATAGCTATAGCTTATTTCTAGTAATACCACATGAATAATCTTATTTTTTGTAAGGGTCAGTTTGAGCATTCAGTCTGAAGATTGTTTGACCATTGATTTTACACTAATATGCCCATATCACGTGGTGAGTTTCATAAAACAGGACACTGACACTGTTTATCAATAATGAGTTCTTGTAGAAGACTTGTAAGGTTAGTAATTCAAGTTTCTTTTGCCAACTCCATCTGAACGATTATAAATGAGTCTGATTATTCACTTTGTCATGTGTGTCGACTGCATTTATCATGCTGCCTGATAAGTGACATCATAAGCAAAACACAACAAGCACTTCATATGAGTGTAAATCTGCCCATAATTGCTGGGCTCCTCGGTATTGTGACGTTTCCATGGCAATTAAGGTTTCAGATTAGGCAATGGATTAGGCTTGGATTATCTGGGGATTACGATGGATGATCGCAGCAGTCAAAACAAGTTAATTACGCTCTTCATCCATTTATTTCAATCAATTTTGGTAAACACAGAAAACTCAATATTGCACTCTAGTGGAGGCATTGGAAATTGCACTGAGGAGTGATTAGTCAGACTCATGTATTGAAGGTGTATTCATTATATTAATATTTTATAGTGTCAGCAGTCAGCACCAAATATCAGATGTGTTTTCATTATGTCCAATAAGGATCTAGACGGTTTGACTCAATGTGCCGCAGAATTATCAGGCTGAACAGTGGCCTCATTTCATGGAAAGATTCTTTTAAATGAGCTCATTCTATTCAGCTTCATTTACAGCACACTTAAATGTGATGGAAAACGTCCTTGTGCTTTTGATGATTAAAGATCAGCTGTTAGCCAGATTATGCAGGTATATTACAGCTCGCCGGAGTCATCAACTCCAGAAATGAAAATTAAGAAAGGGAATGTCCAGTCCAGTAAATTTACAGAGCTGTCATGTCTGCTCTGATCAGTCTTTTGGGGTTTTACCTTCCTATGGACCAGTAAGAAGTCTGAACTGGGAATTGTTCAGTCTTTGGTCGACTGTCATTTTAAATGTTATTGATAATTGGGGAGAAAAAATACCATTAAACTGGTCATGAGCTATAATAGATAGATATCTGTCTATGATTATAGATAGCTATATTGTATTTACATTAATGTCCCATTCCCTTCCTATCTTAATACGCCTACATGAAAGGTCTTGGAGCATTTTCAGTAAATGTTACCTTTTTTTACAGACCATTAAGAGGCCTCATTTAATGTCTTCTGAACATGAAGATTCAAGATAATTTTTTGTCACTATACGAAGGTATAGCGAAATTGGGGCAATCCTTACAGTGCCATCACATATAACTTTGTGCAAACTAAACATCTTGTTTTTGAGTCACATGACTATAGATTTGACTTTAGTGTTTGAAAACAGAAAATACAACATTAATTATATTTTTCAGTGTATAAGACCATGCGCAATATATATATATAGATAATTGTTTTTCAATAATAATTTTCAATAATATTTTTATTTGTGTGCCATGACATTTGCCCTTTTAATAATCATGGTTTCCTCTTTTTACATTTTTGAAGGAGTGACAAGATAAAAAGATGCCCACATGATTCAGAGGTAAGTTTCTTTTAGAGTTTTTATCAATATCTCGTGGATTCGATGGCATAGATTCATGCATCCAATTTTTTACAGATAAAACCCTATATAAAAAAAGTGTTTCATTTTCAAACTTTACTGTGACTTTAAAACGGATGTATGGTTTTATCCACAGGTGATCAAGCTGCCTTTGTATTATGTTACAGGGCAATGCTAGCGCTGTTAAAAGGCCCCTGAAATAGCCCGTGGATCAAACACCCATCACTCAGGTGTGAGTTATTGCACCTGTGCTGAAAATGCACCGGTCGTGTGCAAGTGCACTACAGCTGCTGTTCCCTGAGCATGATCCTCCAAACCAGCCCTGTGTGTCCAAGAGAAGGATCTGTGACACTTCATTCAGTTAGGCAAGTGTCAGTTCTTTAACACCATCTGGATGGATTATTTCCACGCTTCTCACCCTGTAAGGTCTTTATAATGGGAAGTAGTTCTGGCAAAGTGTTACCTGAGCCCTCCAAAAATGGATGTTTTTCTCTTATCAACTCTGTTGTGAATTTCAAGAAACAAGAGACTGACAGTGACAGGGAAAAGTGTGACGAGAAACAACAAGCTTGGCTTTGGAGGAGGAGAAGTGGTAGAAGAGCTTCCCGAGAAGGAATATCAGAAGGAGTCAAGGAACTGGTTCATCTGGAGGAGAGGATGAGGAATCCTAATGCAAAGTTTCGTGCAAAGTTTGATCCACGCGTCACAGCGAGGTACTGATGATGTGCTGACTTTGACTGAGTTCAGAATAGCATACTACCATACTGCAAAAAATAGAATGAGCAGTATGCAGAATGGACACTTTATTGTGCACAGTATCTGAATTTTCTGTGTGCATTTGTAACGGTACATTTTAGTTGAAGTTAAGCAGAAAATATTTGTTTTATGCCCTACCAGTTGGTAAGATTTAAAAAATATATTTTTGAAAGTAGTACCTTATGCTCAATTAATATTGTAATATATTTTAAAATCTCATTTTTATTCCTTTGATGCGAAGCTGAATTTTCAGCAACCATTACTTCAGTCTTCAGTGTCACATGATCCTTCAGAAAGCATATAGGCTACTTTTCTTTTTTTTTCTCCGTGTAACACAAACAGAATTTTGCAAGAATCTTTTTTCAACAACAATTCACAACAAAAGTGAACACAACTGTCAAGCTCCAAATCATTTGACTTGGTGCTACTTTGCACAATGCACTTTTAATTTTCATTGTGACAAATTAATTTTTTAATAATCTCAGCTGCAGTTTGTTAAATATTTTCCTTAATCAGGACTCACTTTTTGTTTGTACTGCCAGTAAATAAGACACTACACATTATATAATTAACATTTTATACATTGTAAAATAGCTAGATGCCTCTCAGTGAATTAAACATTGATGTAATGAGGTGATGATGTGACAAATATAATTAGGTGATTTGACTGACTGCTGATGGTCCAGTGTAAAATTCAATTTCACTTGCAATTAGATAAATAGTATTCAGTGTACACCCAGTATGCAGTAAACAGGAAGCTAGTATTCCATTCCTAACATAACCTTTATGAAACATTCTTGACAATGCCATAAACTTTATTACTTTAGACTGGATGACAGAATTAAGATATCAAACACGACATGCCAATTAAAGATCTCTGCTATAATGAAATGCTTTATCATATTTATTAGTCCACCAGTGCCAGCCTCGACATTTAATATCAGGCTAAAAGTAATAATGAAATGTAATTTATGAAATAATGAGATGTAATTTAATTTGATGCATCCAATTATAGCAGCACAATAGTCTATCATAGCAGATGCTTTAGTGTTCAACAGGGTTGTTATAGTTAAATAAAACTAAAATCATAAAAAAAAAAAAAAAAATCTCTTTATTATAAACCACTTTAATTGTATAATTTATTGTATACCTTATTTTATTTCAGCTAGTTGCCACGGAAACATTTCTCATTTTAATTTAGTTTAACATGTACTAAAAAAAACTGAACTAACAATGAATAAATTACTTAGGCACATATTTTCAAAAATGACACAAACAAAATTAGACTTTAAGTAAGAAAAAAATATATATACATATAAAAAAAGCATCTAGTATGCTTTTTTTAAATGTTCAACTGTCTTTAGTGTGATGTTGCTGTTTGAGCATGACAAAAATCTGCAAAGTTACAAAGCACAAGTCACTCCAAAAGGAATTATTCTCTATATCAGTGTCACTGTTTCTGAACTCCCTGAAACGCCTCCATCGTAGTCTTGAGTTTTCTTCTGGGAATTTGAACCTGTCACAATATTTCTTATTTAAATCATTTCTGCCAAAGATGCAAAATAAAAGGCATGAGGCCTGGTTAAAATTGGGTTAGCACTGTGTTGAAACAGTTATGGTAAGGGCTGTGGCATTTCTGAAACACATTCAAACCGGTTGACCAATCACAACACACTGCTCCAGCCGACCAATCAGAGCACATTGCGCTATTCAGAAGAAGGGGACCTTCGTAATCGGAAATACATAATCGTTGTGGAAGCGGAGTTCCTGTCAAGCTCAACACACCAGAAAAACATAAACCCGGGCAAGTTTAAAATGGATCAAAGAGTCTACACAACTTCATTAACGGATTTGCCAAATATTACATTTGCTGATGTGACGACTCGTGGAGGAAAACTCCGTCACCAAAACGAAATAAAGGGTTAAAAAATGTCCACGAGGAATTTGTCCATAAATATCAAGGTAAGTAGAGAGCGAGGCTAACTGTTACTGAACTGTTAACTAAAATGACACATCACTAGCGTGTCAATAGCTCTTGCTAGTTGCTTGCGCCATTTGTTTATGTTGCCTTGACTGTGGAGGAAGTAGATTACCACGACGATTGCGCATTTCCGGTCACAGATACGGAAGTTGTGAGAAAGGTCTACTGAGACAGGAACGGACAGACTACTGAGTGTAAAATATATGAAAAATTATGTGTTTCAAACCCTTTCTAGTAGACCCCTAAAACAAAATAAAGACTAAAAGGGCATTATATGGCCTCTTAAATAACCAATAGTATCTAAATGATACTAAAATAACCCTAAAGTTTACATCTGTTCTAGGTATGACATCAAGGCTCTGATTGGCTGTGGGAGCTTCAGCCGTGTGGTTCGTGCTGAGCACCGGCGCTCGCGCCAACCCGTCGCCATCAAACTTCTGGAGGTCAAAGGTCGTGAGGGTCACGAGGCCTGTCAGGCAGAGCTCGGCGTCCTGCGACGGGTGAACCACAGCAATGTCATCCGCCTGGCTGAGGTGTTCGAAACGCCACGTCGCATCTACCTGGTTCTGGAGCTGGCCACGGGAGGAGAGCTCTTGGAGCGCATGCTCGGCCGAGGAACCTTCAGAGAACGGGACGCCACCAAAGCCTTGAAGATGGTGGCCAGTGGGCTGTGCTACCTCCACTCCCTGGGCGTCATCCACAGGGACCTCAAACCTGAAAACCTACTGTACTACCACCCGGGACAGGACTCGCGCTTGATCATAACAGACTTTGGGCTCGCTTGTTGGGACAAGACGCCGGCCTCATTTCGAAGCAAGGAAGACACAAGTGTTTCAACTCACGACACAAACTGCGACTCATCCTTTAGCACTGTAGACTTTGAGAAGAGCCGTCAGAGTAAAGATTGGGCTGTGAGGACACTCTGCGGGACACCGGAGTACCTGGCCCCTGAGATGCTGGCTCAGAGACCCTGTGGCAGCGCTGTGGATATGTGGGCGCTGGGCGTCATCACTTACATCGTGCTGAGCGGATCACTGCCCTTCGACCAGAGCAGCCGCCCGAGGCTCTTCAGGGCCATTCTCAGGGGCAGCTTCAGTTTCCATGGTGATGTGAGTGTCACAATACCTTTCCTCACAGTTATCTTACAATTAATTCAAATGCACACATTCAGTGGCCTAAAAAGTATTTGGAAATCTGTGTAAACAGCCACAGCTACTGACTTATGTGTCGCCCACCCACAGCACGTTAGCTTCCTTTGTCTCAAGGGTGTGTGTGTGTGTGTGTGTGTGTGTGTGTGTGTGTGTGTGTGTGTGTGTGTGTGTGTGTGTGTGTGTGTGTGTGTGTGTGGTGGTAATCAGCGAGGAAGGAGAAGGGAGAGGAGCTTCACCACAGGGCTTTTATCACCTTTAAACTGCAAACACACACAGACACACACATTTCTTTATCACTTCCAACCCCCAGAGCTGTGAAATTATAGGTGCAATAGTACAACAATACAATAATTGCTGTTCTCTTAAAGAGAAAGAACATAAACTTAGAAGCTCTTTATAATCCTGCTGCTCAGAGACAGTAATCAAACATGAAGGAATTATTATTGTTATTTATTTATTTTTTATATATATATATATATCGTACTGAGGGATTGCTGAGTCACAATATAACAAGTAGGCCTACTGTAGTTGTAGAGAGACTATAATAAATAGGCAAATATCCACCATGTCTTGCCTTTTCACAGATACACAGGCTATAACAGTATTGCGGTGTGTGTGTGTGTGTGTGTGTGTGTGTGTGTGTGTGTGTCTGCAGCTTTACAATGCATCCATATGAAGTTGTCTTGTGTACAGGCAATCACCTCTTTAATAAACAAGTTTTAATTTCCAAATGTAATTAATTTTGATATGATTTTTTGTAGGACATAAAGTCCATCTTGAGATTTGTAAAAAAAAAGAGAGAAATAAAAGTGATTAAATTGCTGAAGCTTAAAAAAAAAAAGATCCCCTGAAAAACATTACTAGATTAAATACAATTTTATATTATTTAATACAAGTTCTGACATACATTGTTTTGGTATTTAAATGCAAATTTGATTCTTTTTTTAATTCACATTAAAAATAAAATAAAAAAGGTAACACTTTACAGTGGCCTTGTTACACATTACATGAATTGTGGATAATTACATGCAATTGTTTAACTAACCCTAAACCAAACCCTAATCCTATTCCTAATCCTAACCCTATAGTAAGTACATGTAGTTAATTATTATTACACTGTACGTAAATGTGTGTACGTAAAAATTACGCAGTGACAAGGACACCTTAAAATAAAGTGTAACCAAAAATACATTTCTTTTCAAAAATATATGAAAACACCTGGTTTTAAATACTGGTAAAGAATAAAAACTACAACTGTAAGAACTTGGTATGTGCAGTTTTTATTATTGATTTGCTTACAGTTTCTGATTTATTCATGTTACCATGGATTTTTCATTTGCATTCTATTTCTAAACCCTGCGGCTACTTATATTTACTGTATATTAATGTTAAAGTTAATCAAAAGATCTCGCAGTGGCGACACACTGTGGGCTGAACACACCTGATCATTTAGCGCAAATGTGTTTCATCTCTCTCATTTAATTCTACACAGATGATAGGCTACTCACACTTATTAATGACTCTGGAGAACGGTACACAACAAAGTTTAAAAACAACTTAAAATAAGGACTGAACCTTTTTTTCATTAAATCCTCATTGCAGAATTCATTTTTTTTCGGCGCCTCAAAGTGAATTCAAATGCTGTGCTTTGGTGTGTAATTAGAAACCAGTCGGCCATCCTTTATAGGTTAAACACATGCAGGCACGCAGCGCACGCACCCATGTTTCTGTGCAGATATATATTCAACCACATGAATACACAATCACTCTGCAGGACAGAATGATAAATTGAACCGCAGAACACCAGAGGTAGTTGTTCGGCTCTCACTATGTTTTATTGATGTCAGATTTCTCTCTTTTCCTTGATGAAATGGTTGGATTCTTTACTTCAGTTGACACAGACCACAGCAAGACTAATGCACCTTAATGTTTTCTTGTAAAACTCACACACGCTTTCTTTTTTTGAATGTGTTTCTGTGTGTTTGAATGAAACTTGCTCTTTAAAACCCATTTGTCAGCAACAGACTTGCAATTGTCAATTTCATGGCTGATTAATTGTCATTACTGGATGTGTGTGTGTGTGTGTGTGTGTGTGTGTGTGTGTGTGTGTCTGTGTGGTCCTGGTAAACCCTACATTGTGGTGACCAATGTCCCCAGAAGTGTAGCAATAGCAGTAATTTTGACCTTGTGCATTCTCAGAAAAAAATGGTACAAAAGCTGTCACTGCGACAGTACCCGTTAAAAAGGTTATATGTACCTTTAAGGTACACATGTGCACTCTTTAGGTACAAAGGGCTTCCGCCTCAGTGACAGCTTTTGTACCTTTTTTTCTGAGTGTGGGGACTTTTTTTGGTCCCCATGAGGAACACGGCTTATCAATCATTCTAAATTATGTTGTTGTTGTTTTTTTTTATGTAAAATTGCAGAAAGTTTTCTGTGATGGGTAGGGATAGGGACTGGATAGAATATACAGTTTATACAGTATAACAATCATTATGACTATGGAAAGTCCCCATAAAACATGGAAACCGTGTGTGTGTGTGTGTGTGTGTGTGTGCAAGAGAGAGTCAGAATGGAAAACTAGCTTACTACTTACAGTGCGATAGTTTTATGTATACTTTATGTATACTCATATATTTTATGTCATGTGACCTCATCAGGTTTTATGTTTACTTCAGCATGTGGTATCCAGTTTTTGTCTTTTAATAGTTTGTTGTGAAAATGTCTGGACTTTTTGCAGTCCATGCAAATAATGAGAAAGGAAAAGGGTTAAAATCATGAATCAATTTTTTCTACAGTAATTTAGTTTTTATTAGGTGTAGTATTCACATCATGACCAACCCCCCCCACCCCACCCCACCCTACCCCATGATGTGACAACTTCCTGTATTTTGCTTATCCAATCAGAGTTCAGAGTCAGAATCATCTTTTATAAACTGTTTTTGATTCACACAGGGCTCCATCCCTTATTGTTGCTTGCTTTTCTTTTTTTTCTTTCTGTTATACCATAAAATAAATTCCTCTGAGAGCTTCTCAGATACCAGAGATGGTTGTTAACTCCTTCAAATTAGCGGTGAGTCACAGATCTATTCAAAACCAGTGACATTTATTGACTAATGTCTTCACATTCATTCTGCGACGAGGCGAAAATGCCAAGTTATATATCTAATGCAGCTTAAGAGTCAGAAGCGTCGGTAGCACAGGTCAGTGATGGTCAGACGCAGGCGGTCCTGTCTCCATTCAGGCAGAATCTCTCTGTGTGTGTGTGTGTGTGTGTGTGTGTGTGTGTGTGTGTACTCAGTGACATTTACAGCCATGTTGGCTCTCAGATCCGTGATGATTTGATGCTGTTCTAAACACAGACTGAATGCAAAACCAGCAATGAATGGAAAGTAGTGTTGGTTTTCATGCTGGAAAGGTGTGGGCTGGAGGGTTTGCTGGACTGAGCTACAAAGTTGAGTTACTGATTCAGAGATCAGTATTCTAATAAAGATATTTCATTACGAGTCTTTTCAAGGCTGTTGAATCATGCTCAGTTCTGTAAAACATTCTCTCCAGACAATTGGTGTTAAAATAACCCCTTCAAATAAAAAAGGAATTAAGGAATTCAATTTTCCTTGAGACAAAATATGTTATGGAAATATACTTTTACTTTCACAACTCAAAACTCTCCCGGCTAGGTTTGTTTGTTTATGTAATATACATATATCCACTAGCGGATATAAAACAGCTTTTTTTTTTTATGTAAAAAACTGGTCGTAATTTTTACTTTTAAAGCTGCAAAAGTTCTGATATTATTTATCTTTGTTTCATTGTTTACCAGGGGTGTTTTATTTGCACTATATTTGTTTTTAAATGAACAATTTATTTATTTTATTTCGATTTATTTTATTTTATTATTTTATTGACCTTTAGCTTTTACTGTTTGGCACATTTCAATGTATTTTTTAAATTTTATTTTTTATTTTATTATCTATAATTATTATTATAAAAGCCCGGTGTTCAACATGTTTGTGCGTGCGTACGTGTGTGTGTGTGCGTGTGTGTGTGTAAAACCTTGATTAACATTATGTATGGACTTTTTTTATACTGACAAACTCTCAATCTCTCTCTTTCAGCCATGGAAATCAGTATCTACATTGGCCAAAAGCTTCATCGATCACCTCCTGACCCTTGAGCCCGAGCACCGCATGACCGCTGAGGAAGCTCTCAAGCATCCGTGGCTGGTCAGCATGGCATCCTGTTCCTCTAACAAAAATCTACACCGCTCCATTTCCCGAAACCTCCAGCGGCGGGTGTCACGGGCCTCCTCTCGCTGCCCCAGCTCGGGCTCTACTCCTGGGTCACGGATATCGCTGAGGTCTGGGTTACGGTTACAGCGACAGGTCACAGTGCCTGAAGTTCGCTGATTAGTATAGGGTCAAGTTTTGTCTGGTTAGCATGGACCCAGTGGACAAGATTTCTATGTGAGAGGCCCAAAGTGCTGTCACTCATTTCACATGTAAAAGAGAAAAAAACAGCCTGTTTAATTCAGAAAATCGTCAATTAAATGACTAACATTACAATTGGACCTCCAGGAACAAAGTTAAAGCATTAAAAATGTACATGATCCCTGAAAAATTGTAGATTACCTTTAATGTAGAAATACAGATACAGACCTTTTTTTAAAGGTACATCATCGTGTATGCACCCATACTATATTTATGACGCATTGCTGCTAGTCTCTTCAGCATATCTGTGATCTCCTACTCACGATGAAGCGAAGGAGTTTAAAATCTCCTCTATAAAAAGAAAAGCACAGATCAGCACCTCTGCGCGGTTCTCCATTCATTCCTTCATTAGTCAGATGAGGATGAGCTGATTATATAAACTCACTATTCTATTTTAAAATATACATGTCTCACCCCTAAAGAATCGCGCACCGGACTAAAATGAGTGTAACCTCAAATGGTCTGATCTGCAGGTTTTCTGTCCTGCTTTTCTTCAATCATATTACTGTTTTTATTTGGCAAAGAGCACCTGCAGATTGATTGTGTGAAAAAAATAAGATTTTTATTCAGCAATGGATGCATTAAATTGATCAGCAAATCAGCAAATTAGAATGATTTCTGAAGAGTAATGATGCTGAAAATTCAGCTTTGCATCACAGGAATAAATTACATTTTAAAATATATTCAAATATAATACAGTTATTTTAAATTGTAATCATATTTCACATTATTGCTATTTTTACTGTATTTTTTGAGCACATAAATGCAGCCTTTGGGGAGCATTAGAGACTTTCAAAAACATTAGAAAAATATTACGGACACTGGCTTTTGAACAGTGCTGATTGAAGAAAAGTATAACGTGGAACATTCTGAAAGCACCAATCAGTGGAAATAATGTTTTACAAAAACTCCCACATACCTCAACACTAGCTATCTTCTGACATGAATAACTGTTTAAAAGTTGTATAAAGTTAGACTTTTTGAGTTGATTTTTGATGCTAAAAAACAAGACAAGCATATGTCTGCAGACTTCTAGATCTTTGACACATTAGGGAGTTTTTCCTTGCCATATCACTGATGCGATTAAGTCACTACTTTCTGTAAAACTCGTGAAATATTATACTTCCTTTTTTAGAGTTATGAAGTAGCTTTATGGTGAAATATAGTAATGCCCTTGTAGAGAAAAAGAAAAATAGGCAGTGAGTGCCCTCTGTTGGAAAAATATTCAAGTGCATGGATTTTTTACATTAGGAAAATAATGATGTCTCTTTATTCGAATACATGCATCATTTTGCAATAATTCTGATATGTGATAAAATGCTGTTAGGAACAACATTTTCTTATGCTTATTATATTACTGAGAAACAAACAGATACATTTTCATTTTCTCACCATTAAATGTAATCGTCATTAAAAAAAAAATCTTCTTGTTTTTAATTCATTTTGTGTCTGTTTTCTTTTGCTCTGGTGGGAAATATTTAAACGTCTTCAATATACAGCTTCATATAAAGCTGTTTTGTGCATTGGGTCGTTCTGCTCTCAGCTCAATATCTGTTAATGATGTGTGTGATGACTACTAAAAAAATCCTGACCATTAAACAGAATTACCAATAAAATAACCATGAAGACCTTGGCTGCTTCTGAATTCCTGTGCTTTATTTATGAATGTATTCAGTCTGTCAATTAAGCCATGAGGAAAAATGAAATGAACTGCTTGATGGTTTTCTGCC
Organism: Semotilus atromaculatus; assembly: GCA_031834385.1. Lineage (NCBI taxonomy): Eukaryota > Metazoa > Chordata > Actinopteri > Cypriniformes > Leuciscidae > Semotilus > Semotilus atromaculatus. The sequence continues at coordinate 17,219,134 of JAULUF010000012.1, forward strand.
ATTTTTACTTGACTCCATCGTCATCCTAACTAAAACCAGTGTTATGTAATTCATTAGAATTTAATTATTTGTCCCTTGAAAATGTAAAGGGACCAAAAGCATTGACTATAGAACAATTATATAAACAATTGTAGATTTAAAGAATGTTTATCAAAATTTATGTTTTTTAATGTAACCTCCCTTTAAATACTTTTGTCAGTTCAAGAATAATGTGATTATTGTTATATTTTTAAATCACATAATATTTAATTATGTAATTTTATATTATTTATTTGAAAAAGCAGTTCATGTTTATCTTTGTATTCAACCGCTCGAGGTTGATGGGATTTAGTCATTAGTACAGTATAATTACACTGTTGAAGGTGTAATTAGTAGCTAGTAATTAATGACTTTTTTAGAAGTAAAACTAAAGCTAAAGAAAGCGTTTTCATTATTTGAAATAAAACAAAATGTTTTATAAAAACTTATAGAAATGGGATAGAATCTATTTTTCACCATTAATGTGTATGTGTGTATTTTCTGTTAGAATTCAATGTTGGGTCAGTTGGTTCATGACCCTACAGTTGAGAACCGGCTTATAAAAGATTAAAGGTCAAAGGTCGACGAATGAAGGAGATCAATTGCTTTGTTGAAGATAACAGCATCAAAACGAATAACTGTAAAGGTCAAGTAAAATGTAAAAGTCCCAATTCTGCTCATTGACCTTCGCTCGCTGTGTTACTTCCACTCCACCATATGGCGGGCGGCTCCCACACATAGTGCATGAGTTGTATAAACTACTTTGATGGTGCTATTTTTTTTGCCATTTCTGGACAGTTCTTGTGCCCGTTCACTTCATTGTATGGAAGAAAACTCCATGAACAGTGAGTAAATAATGACAGAATGTTTATTTCTGGCCAACTGTATCGTTAAACTGTGAATTAAAATGAACATGACATTGATGCAACGCACCAAATCAATTATTTGTTAAGTTTGGACGTCTGCATGATGAATCTCATGAGGAAGCGCACACAATGCGCATGTCTATTATTGACCACTAGAGGGCGTGAGGAGATCAAGGTCTTACAATCACGTGACTGACCGCTGTTATTCTGCATCACAACAAGGAGTAGGACAGTGAGTGACCTACTGGAGTTCATGTGTAAATAAGGCAAGCCAGAACAGTTTCAGTGAAAATGAATGCCAAACTAAGGGTTATTAGGTTCTTCATCCATAAAAGCTTTTGATAGCACATGGATACATAGATTACAAAGAAAAACTTTTTGTGTGGAATAACATGCACAATGAATCGTTCCCAATAAGATCAGGGACAGAAAATGTTAAATAAAATAAAAATAAACCAACAGTGTATGATTTTGAATTAATTTAAACAAAGAAAATAAGTATTTACGATTCTTCACTATTTTTAATACAGAAGAGATGGCAGTCTTAGCTAACAGGAAACCCTTTAAATCAACACTGACCCAGCCATTCATAAAAAAAAAAAAAGAAGATTTTCAGTTCAGTGAGTTCAGTGAGAATCCATGTCAATACTCAGATTTAACGCTAGTGTCAGACAATTACAAATGTAATGTGGGGAATTGAAGTAAAGAGTGGTAAATTACAGATCACTCCCTGTCAGAGGTGCTTTGTGGGTGTAAAAAGTCATAAAAGGCCTTCACTACATGTTGAGACAAGTCCGTGATGTGCTCGTGTAGCTTGTTCTGAGACATTATTAAACTCTGAGTCACACCGTATCAACCCAAGAGTTTTCCTTCCCAGAAAATATTACATACTTTTCATTCAGCGTTTGATTGATTCATTCAATTTTATTCAGCTCTGCACATGAGACACTATACTGTATATTTATATATAAGCTAATATATATACATATATATAGCCTGTTTATATATATATATATATATATATATATGTATATATATATATATATATATATATTATGTCAAACCTATTAATTGCATCTAACACAGACATTTGTGTAGGCTATAGCTTATACACATTTTTGGTAGATGCGATTAATCACGCGATTAATCGATTTGACTGCATTATATATAAGTGCTGTCAAATTGATTAATTGCAATTAATCGCATCTAACATAACAATTTGTGTTAGTGTGTATATGTATATATATATATATATATATATATATATATGTGTGTGTGTGTGTGTGTGAGTGTGTGTGTGTGTGTGTGTGTACTGTATATAGGCTACACATATTTACACACTTTTATTTTTTATGCTATTAGTTAATATATGTATAATATGTAATTATGCATATTATAGATGATTACATATTGTAATATATAATACAGTATAATCTATCTGATCAGTCTCTTTCCAACCAATAAAGATGCAACAAAAAAAATAACTAATTAGCTAAATAAAATATATAATTGTTATAAAAAAAAATAATCCAAATAAAACACTTGATAAAAGTGATAAATACTTATAAAATGTCCACCTAAATGCCTGTGTGTGTGTGTGTTTTAAGTTTCCCTGTGTGAAGCGAGCACTCTCCCTGCCTCTCTCCGAGCTCGACCAACCCCGCTGCTCTCCACAGGTGATCGCTGTCTCTCTCCAACCAATGAAGACGCGAAACTTATTAACCCTTTAGTGGAACAACCAGATCGTTCCAGGACTGTGGACTGAGCTGGACTTCATCGTAAAACAAACGTTTGGTCGGTACTTTTGCCAGCAGTCTCGAGTTGAGTTTAATTTAAAGTGAAAGCGCAGTGGATCTGTGCGCGCTGCCGCCGTCGGTGATCTTAGCGCGCGGATTATTATATCACCACCGGGTTTATGAAGACGGATTTTCTGCCGCAACAATGATCCAGATCTCATTCCAAAAAAGATGATTGTTACGTTAGAGTTAGACATGCGTTTTCTGCTGTATGTCCTCTTTTCTCCCCACAACTCCCCAATCCCCCTCGAATGGCTTTGGAAATCTGGTCTTGACATGTTTAAGATGAATTATCACCATCCACCCTGGTGGAAAAACTGGTGAGTTACTCTTTTCAGTGTTATTATAGACAACTTTTTTTATGATTAGATTGAAGGATTGGTAGATTTTAGCTCCACGTCAGATTATGTTGTTTCTTGTTTGGTCAAGAGCTCTTTAGATGTTAATAAACTGCCATCTAATGGCCTGTTATTGTGTATTTTCTGCCCGATTAAATATTCAATCAGTATAATAAACCAAACGCACCACCTTCTGTTTGACCTCATTACAATGATTACATTGCTGTTAAAGGACCTCTTTAAATAATGGTTGTTCTTGTGTTGGTGCCCGTTTTTTTTTCTTTTTCTGTTGGAGCTCGAGTTGAACACAAATGGAAATTGTACTTTTTTCATTTGTTCATATGTGTAAAATCTAAATTCACAATGTGTTTTATTGGCTAGTCCTACTAAAAACATTAAACCAGACCAGCTGGCCATCCAGCTAAACCAGCTGAGAACCAGGTTGGCCAGGCTGAGAGACCAGTTGAAACTAGTAAACCATTTTCAGATGTTTTCCTTTTCTTCTGGAATATATGTGCTTATGTGTGTTTCTTCAGCATTCATTGTCATTGAGGATCATGTGTTTGAATTAAATTCCTCAGAAGATTTGCACAAAAAGTGTTTTAGAGTTGCACTCTTTAATTTGGCATTGTTTGAAGATATTTGTATGATTATTCACAATATTTCGCTGTTTATTAAGCTACGGTGAAATATATTGTCTGGATTGTAGTTGAGGCCTCAACTACCAAACTGACGAACATCCTGTATTTATAGTTAGAAAATTCATTATAAATAATATCATAAGGCAGAGCTTCTTTATTGCTATATATAAATGTGCTGTTTAATTGCATTTTTGCTTTTTTATATATATACACATTAAAAAAATTATATCCGCAAAGCTATTTAAATGACCGTAGAATGCATTTTAACCAGAAAAGGAAGTGATATTTTAAGCATATAAATGCATCGTACTTTATTTAAAGTATATCTCAAAGCAGTGTTAATAAACAGCAGATTGCTATTATGACATCGTACTCATTAATGTGACAACATGCCCCACTAAAAGGGTCATATGTATTGAAAATTTGTTACAATGTGACCTGAGATTCTGGTCATACCATCATTTGGGTTGTACCCTAAATGATCTCTAAATATGTCTATTTCATGAGTCTCTCGTAGTGATTTAAAACCTACTGAGGTTTTACAGCCCAGACTCTTAAACTTGGTTGGCCTTTGAGTGTGATTTTTATGGTTGGTGTTATTGTCTTATTATAGTCTAAATGACAGGGTGGGATTGCTTGAAGCAGTATACGCATATTGTTTTTGGTTTCTTTGCTTGTTATCTTTCTCAAACACAGAGAAAAAGACAGTTTGGCCTTTCAGGCGACCTGCTTTTTAAACTGTGTCTCAGTTTCAAGTCCTCTTCCTGCTCAGAAGCAATTTATGTTGATAATGTCATCAACAAGCAGATGTTTTGTGGGGTGTGCAAATATGATCAATATGTGTTACATTTATTATTATTTACTAAGCACAAGATTGCCCCAATTGCTCTTTTTTTTGTTTGTTTGTTTGTTTTTTAATCCGATAACAGATGAACAGGGCAGACGTGGACGTGCTGAAAGTTGAACTATTTTCACTTCTCTTTTTCTCACTTTCTGATATCTGTTCGGTTCTGGTCTCTTCAGTAAAAATAATGGTCACTGATTAAAAGTGTCATTAGGCTATGTGCACGATTTAAGAACTTGAGTTATCAAGATGAATTAGTGTGCAAATAAACTAGTGTGAAATTATAGTCAGAATGTCATTGTATAAAGTGTGCAGACATTATAGTTTTCATTCAGACTTTTGGGTAACACTTTATTTTAAGGTGTTACACGGTGACGGTAGGCTACATGAACTGTACTTGCTAGTAATAATAGTTAATAATGCATAATAAAAACTAACCGTAACTCTATGTGGTTAATTAATATTACTCAGTACAATGTAACTACGTCACCTTAAGATAAAGTGGAACCGACTTTTGTTGTTGTCTTTGCAGCCTTTATGAAGCTGAAGTGTTTTTTTCAATGGCATTACACCACCATGTGGCAGTTTTCAGAAAGCCATTCATATGTTTACACTGAAGATGACGTGGCTTTAGTCTCCATTAAAAGCTATAAATTGTGTTGTTTGTTTCCATTTAAACCATTATAGCTGCATTTTGTTCTTATGTTTGTGGAAATTACTTCTTCTTTTTTCTTGTGAACCGTAATCATTGTTCAGCTTGTAAACAATTCCTTTTGCTTGACTATATTTTGTGTAATTTAATGTGGTGACTGCGTGGGATGTTTTTTTTGGGGGGTGGGGACAACTTAACAGGCTTTGAATTATCTTTAAGTGTTTATTAGTTAAGGCAGTATAATTAGTGAAGTCAACTTAATTTCATTGGTTTAACTTCATTTGACCGATAGAGGGCGCCGTCTCCTAACATAAAACTGATTGTAACATAATTGCCAAAATGCACGCTCTATACAGCTCTCTATATAAGATGCTCTATACAGTTATTGTAAAGTTTCAGGCTAAAGAAAACAAGTCTATGTTGAATTGTAAGGTGACAATACATGCAACATTGGGTGTATTTAATAGCTTATCAGTTTATTTACCAAATGCACAATAATATGGCATAAAGCATTACTGCTAGCTAAGAAAATTAAGAGTTGAAGTTATACTTCATGTGATTGCATGTTCATATTGGCAATAAAACTAAACATGTAACCTATGCATCAGTGTTCAAACAGCACATATGTACATACAGTTACTGTTTCAATATAATAGACATGATTTTAAAAGCAAGAAGAATTCAGTTGAAGCATGTGACACATTTATGATATTGTGTATCCTATTGTTTGGATGGTAAATAAAGCTCCTTAATAATGAAATAATATCTGATAAACGTATAACGTGTGTGCGCGTGCACATATTTCGTGACCGCGCTCGCGTGCACGGGCCGTGCGGGAATGGCTGAGGTGCGCGTTCATGGGAGTTTGTGAGGGAGGAGGGAAGAACGCAATCGGCTGAGGAGTTTTTAATGTCCGCCATGTTGTGAATGGTGCACTGAGGCAGCGAGAGAAAACACACACACCCGCCTCTGCTTTTCCTCGCTGGATCTCTTCTATTCCATTATTTTTTCTCATTCTCCAACTCCATCCACCCTCCTCCATGAGATCTGTGGCGGTTTTATGGGTGATTGTGAGGGGATCGGATAGATTTATAGAGTAAAATGAGTAAACTGTCGTTCAGGGCGCGGGCGCTGGACGCTCTCAAACCGCTGCCCATCTACCGCTGCGAGGATCTGCCCGACCTGCACGAGTACGCGTCCATCAACCGCGCCGTGCCGCAGATGCCCACAGGCATGGAGAAGGACGAGGAATCGGTACGATTTTAACCATGCAACTTCCGATTTTCTGCGATACAAACTTGTTTTTTTTCTGTCAGTCTGCGCAGGTTTGGATGCAACAAAATGGCCGACTGTTTGTGAAGCGTTTTACACGGTGTTTTGGACCCGGTTTGCAGTTTGCACCAAATTTTAAGTGTGGTATATACAGTTGGGTTTATTTTATGGCTATTAGCGGTGTGAAAGTAGGGTTGTGTCTATCCGTTCAGCCCCGAATCGTGCAGCAAAACACAAAAGGAGTCATGTGACCGTGGAGGTACCGACATTTTGTTGGATTTTTTTTTCTGTAGTGGCGACAAACGGCAGCCAGAGGGCGGGAATTCCCGCTGTCGTGGGAAATCTGGATATATCGGCGAATTTGAAAGCGATGTTTTGGTCAAAAATGTCAATTGTGTATTTATTCGCCTTCATGTTGTTGTTCCAATTCTGTGTGACTTAATTACTTTTTTGGGAAGCCCAGACGGAGAATATTAGGTCTTGTCAGCCTCAGTCCCCATTCACTTCCATGTTTTTTCCCCATACAATGAAAGTGAATGGTGACTGAGGTTGTCGTGTTCCTAACGTCTCCTCTTGTGTTCTAAAAGTTGTACATGGTTTCAACAACGTGAGGCTGCGTAAATAAAATAATTATTCTCTTTTTTTCTTTTTTCTTCTTTTTTTTTGATTGAATTGGCTATCTATTTAATAATTGTCTCTCGTTTTTTCCACTCTTGGAAAAGTAATGGGTAGGCCTATTTCTGTGTAGAAAGCTGCAGTGATGCTTGTGAAAATTTTTATCGCCTATAAATTGCTCTTTGTGAATGCTATTTCTATACAGAAAAATCTTTGAATGCATGTAATCATGAAAAATGTATTTGTCTAAAGATGTGGGAACCTTGGAGAGTGAGGTTGAGCCGAAGGCCCTTTAATAAGATTCTTTACATTCTTATTAGGCTCGGGGCCGCTAGCATCAATGACTGGAATTACATGCATCTTATTCAGAATTTGGTCACTCACTCATACAAAACCAGAATTTAAGCAAAAATTGGTGTTTCTTTATCTCCAAAAAAGACCCCTGGGACATGCAAATATTGTTCTGAATATGTGGTCATGTCACCTTGCATTTTACTAAAAAAGAAACACAATGGCCTTGCCTACTTTTTCAATTCATTCCGTTCGTTTGTGTATTGTAAAGGATGTTAATGAAAATTAGTGAGATCATTAAATTCCTAAGTGAGCTTCTTTAGTATTTCCAGAAGAGAATATTCTTGGTTTTCTGAGTTTGTGCTGGTTGGATCTGTGCGTCTTTTATTAGAATAAACTTCAGAAAATTATTTACAAGTAAACGTGGTCTATGACAGCAGATTGTCAAGTGTCTCTTGTACTTGCTTGATGTAGTAGAGGTTCATAAAGAGTGGCTGTTAAATGTTTGAGGCTGTTTATTTGGTTGGTAGGAGAAGCTTTTCTTCTTTTTAAATTGTATGCACTGTTTGAAGAATTCAATTAATGCAACTTTTTTTTTTTAATAGAAATACAAAATAAGCCTGAGGCCCTTGTGAAAGATGAAGCGTGCATTCGGGTGTCAAGAGCCTTTTCACACTTGTGCTCTTTCGTTGGAATGGAGAGGCCTAGTTTTTAAGTGTGCTTGTTTTTAAAGGGTTATCCTAGTTCATCCAAAAATAAAAATAAATGTCATCAATTAGGCTACTTTCCCTTACGTAGTTTCAAACCCATAAGTCTTTTGCTTATCTTTTCAACACAAATGAAGATATTTTAAAGGAAATCAGAGAAATTTCTTTGACAGCCCACACAACTACCCTACCACTTTGTCACTTCAAAAAGTTAATGAGAATGTAAAACTAATCCACATGAATTGAGCGGTTTAGTCTGAATTTTCGGAAGAGACTGTTTTTTATCAGCAAATATAAACAGAAATCTGTATATAAAGTATGATCGTATGAAGTGATCGAGTCTCTTAAAAAAATGTGGACTCAACCACTCAGTTAATCTGGATTAGTTTTACAAACTCATTATCCTTTTGAAGTGTTAAAGTAGTTGCGTAGCTGTCAATAGAGGGACATACAGTGCTGTCATGTAAATAAACAGCCAAAACGCATATATTTTGTTTAGTTGAAAATTGTGTACTGTAGTGTAGGCCTAAACCTTGGTTCACACTTTTAGTTAGGGCTGTGACTGTCACGATACTTGATTGAATGTTGTTCAATAAAACCATATGATTACTTGCTTTTGATACTTTATTTGAACCAATTTTGATTGCCCCCTAATTGTTATTATAAGTCTATATGTATTTTAAGCCATTTAAAAGGTTATTGTTTGCTTAGTTCTTTTTGTATTACCACACAAAAAAACGATTACTTGTTTTGTTTAATCACCAAAATAATCGTTAATGAGTGACAGCCCTAGTTTGAAGTGTGCATTCTCTAAGAGTTAACGTATACCTAGGCCTAGGCTATAGCCTTAATACTGGTCTGTGTGACCTCTGGTGATTTTCAACAAGCTCTGGTGATTCTTGGAAAATCAATTGAAAACCAGTTTTGTTTCGTTGTACCATTTGTTGTATATTGGTGGATGCAGGCTTTCTTATTTCTACGGGGGGATATTTTATGTCAGTTGACGTTTCTTAGCCGTTTTAAGCCGGACAATTTCTCTGACTGCAAGGACGTGTCTTAACTGGTTAAAGCTCTGAAATACGGATTGTTTTTGAATGTGTGGCAGAGTGGGTTTCTCCCAGCGGTTAAATGTTTGGTTATCCATAAAGGCTGGATTAATCTAGGCTAATTTACTGTCTGTTCAGTTCTCTAGCTGTTATGTCAGGGGTCACAAGCTTTTACAACTCACCGAAGATGTTTTTCAAGCAGTGACACAAACTTTGTCAGGATATAGGCCTAGCCTATTGTGTTTTGCGGCTTTTATGTTTTTGTGGCTTTTATTTTATTTTTGTATCGGCCACATTTTATTTGTTTGTCATTTTAATGCCCAAAGCCACCATTTTAGTGGATTTACTGTGAATACTAGGTGATATTAAGTGCAAGAACTTCCTTTCTGAACAGCGTGGGAACTCTCTGAGACCATAAATAACTCTATAGGCTAATTGTGCTTTCATTAGCGTGTGCTGACTGTGCTCTGATATGCTGCTTTTTCAAAGGTTACCATGTAGCTAGCTAGTTTGCAATAGGCCTAGTTGAGTTTCCTTTTAAACCTCTATAAGCATTCTGTACAAAATAATTTTTTAAATGTCATATATTTGTTGTTCGGGCTGAAGTTTATCAGGAGAAAGGGTCTGAAATTATTAGAAAAAATAGCAGCTCAAGCATCACCAATACCATAAATATTGTCTATTTATATAAGAATGTATTCTCACAGTTTTCCGTTGCTCATTTATCCACTTCTGGGACAGGTGTAGCCACCTGCAAAGGTGTAGTTTGTTTCTAGAAACATCTTTGTGAAGATGATTCAGATGAACGCAATTCCAATAGCAGTGCATGCGTTAATACCACATATAAATGTCAGATTTTTAAATAATTCTGTTTACACTGATTTCATTTGATTGGTAACAATAGCCAGTTACTCATTGTCATTAATGAAGTATTCAGAGAAAAATCCTGTTTTCATTTAGCCTACATCTAGCTATACGTATTTATGAAAGTTTGGTTTAATTAGTAGATTTGAATTATAAACCAACACAATACTGCATGGTTTTGTGTATTGGTAAAGTATTGGTTAAGTATTGTAAGACATTTTTATGGTAGTGTGACAGCCCTACAAAAAATAGGAAAAAATACAATATAAGAAATGAAATAGTACATTAATATTTTCAGATACAGAAGTGTACTGTAACAGTAGCATTACAAAAATTTAATCAACAAATGTAAAAAGAAAACAGTACAGACTTTCACCGTATGAATTAAATGGCCTACTAGGGCTGTCACTTTTTATTCGATATTCGAATAGGCCTATGTATTCGAACATGATGTGAAATATCCGTATTCGAACTATAAATAAACTATTCGGTTTTTAAAGTGCCATGTTTAGCGCAGTTCCACCGCGGGGAACATCGCCAATAAAAAGAGAGCCGCACTTGATCCAGATCAAGTTGATAAATTGGTGTTTCTAGCAAACAATATTAAGAAATGAATTATTCTAGGCTATAGGCCTTACTCCTGCTGCTGTTTAAGCGGTCAAGTTATTGTTTGTTTCTTTGTGCCGTTCCGATGTGCCGTTTTTTTTCCCATGTAGCCTAATTTTGTGATTGGCTATGCTGGTTAGTGCTTAGATTAAGTTGATAACCTGCTGTTTAAAACATTAAGTCAAAGATTTTTTTTCAGACAGGCCTGAGTCCTGTTTGACTGTCAGACTGTTCATAAATTTGTGATTGAATCTCCGTTACGGTGTTTTTCTTTTTTTTTTTTTTGGTGGGGGGTCGGGGCTCGTAGAAATTCAAATATATTCGAATACATTGCTTGCTATTTGATAACCGTTTGAATTTGATTTTTCTCAAAAGTGACAACCCTATGGCCTGATTCTTAAAAGCTACTGAAGTCATTCAGTCAAGAGCAGAGTGTTGTTTGATTAACACTAGTGACAGACGGCAGGTTTATTTTTAAGCTGTCAGTTTAAGTCTTAATGCACAGATCTAATAAACTGATACACATCCGAACTGTTTACATTCACTTAAGATACAAACGACTTTTTATGTAAACCTTGTGTGTATTTGACAGTTTAAGTGCAGTAAGATGCGAAAGAGAACTTATTTCATTACTCTGTTTGACAGGCTTGTAGTTAGGGCTGGGCGATAAAACGATAACGATAGTTATCGCGATATAATTTTTCTCGATAAAACGATATCAAGAGTTCGATAATGTTTATGCGCCAAAAGCTGAACGAAACTCATTTGAACCGCGCGCCACACGGACCATTTATCCGCTCGGCTCAAAGTCCAAACGGCAGCGCGAGCTCATTAGAGCAGATGCGTTTACTCTCGGTCACGAGATCCAGTGAGAAGCGCTTGGATTCAGCGAAGACCACAAATGTCTCAGTGATTTATCCCAGTTTAAAGGCAGATGAAACAGCGCTGACGAACAGGAGAAACACTGTGTGCAACGATACAGTCCGAAGCCTTTTCCCAGGGCCTGAATTTCGTTTTGGAAAATGGGGGGGAAATCCCCCCTTAGGTGATTCTTATCGGGGGGATTTTTAATTTAGAGTTTAGATTTTCTTTTTATTACATTTATTACAAGTGTGTTTTTTTTTTTTATATATATATATATATAAAAAATTCATTTTTTGCATTTAAACATTGCATTTTACAATGGGGTAATTTTGTTCTTAAGAATTTACGCAACACAAGGAAGCTTGATTTCAATCTTTGAATTCAATTGAAAAAAGTAGCACAAATAAATACAATAGAATAAAGATACCTATAAAGAGAAATAAAGTTTTTGCTTAGGTCTGACACTAATATTCAGAAATAGTACTACAGAGACTGAATAAAGTAATCAAATGTAAAAAAAACACTGGGTAGTATTTTTTATTCCTGACTAAATTAAATACATAGGCTATTAATCCTGATTCCTTCAAATGAAAGCTATGTTTTGACAACCAAATGAATGACAGATATGGCTGCTGTCACTGTAAGAGCCCGTGCACAGATCCTGTAGCCACCAACATTATACGGTCACGTGCGATGTATGCTTAAGACATAACCGACTGTGTTTAGATGATACTCAGCAAGACCGAAACATGTTTTTGACTGTTAAAGCGATATAATCCACGAAAAATAACTTTTGTTACCCGCGAGCTGTTTGTGAGGCGGCTTCTATGTGTGACGAAAAAAAACATCTCTGATACAGCGCGCACCTACCGAATAGTTCAAGATCGCGTGAATGTTTAAACTGGTAAGACTTAAAAAGACGTGCAAATGGTAAACTTTAGTTACTCATGATGCTGGCCCGATTATGCAAGTGACAATTCCGTCTATCCCGACTCCCGAAACGCAAGTGTATTATCGCCTGCAGCGCTGAACGACTGCCTTGTGCGGCCCATGTTGAGAGACGAGAGAGAGAGACGCAGCACCACTGAATCACTCGTGCTGTTTGTGAAATTGCGTCTCGCAGAAAGTTTTAAAATTACTGATTTTATTTTATAATCTGTGTGGATTAATTTACTAATACAACCTACATGCTAAAGTGAATCGATGTTTGTGGGAATGATTACAATTATGCGCAATACCTGCAATCCCGCGCCGAAATTCGAGCCCTGCTTTTCCATCTGCAAATTCCCATCATTTACCACGGATTTACTGTAACTTTAGCTCACAAATATTAACTGCAATATGAAATGTGGGATATACATATTGAATTGTACTTTATTATTAATGTAGACAATGTATTAAAGGACTAATGTAATATAATTACAGTAATGCATTTAGGCGTACTGTTTTTCATACAAATACCATAGAAACCATACAGTTACACTTTGCCATGATAGTGAGGTGCTGTAACGTTAGGCTATGCCCGTTTTATCTGTGGTTATCATGATCTAAATGCATGATGGTGGATGACCAATGGTTAATTTTAATTAAACTCAAACAGTCAAAATATTACATTTAAAACCAAATTACCAAATAAAAATTAGCACATGCAGAAACTAAGAAATATTTTTTTCTATTAAGATGAAAAATATTTCATCTAACTCAGATTTGGCAAATGTTCACCTCTTTGGCAAGTGTTTGTCATGATATGCTCTGACAATAAAGAGTAGGCCTCAACCACAATTAACGCTCTGGTTTCTAACTTTCACTAATTTCACTAATAAACCTGAAAGAAATAAAGATTTGACATTTATCGTGAAAATTATCGATATCGACTGATATAAAAAAAGAAATCGTGGTAATTGTTTTGGGCCATATCGTCAGCCCTACTTGTAGTGTGTGTGCTTCATGTGTACACACGCGATATTTTTTTTCACAGGATGGTAGGGGAAGACTTATTAATATTCATTAGGGAACTCATCCCTGATTGGTCTTAACCCCAGTGACTGGTAGGTTTAGGGGCGTGGTTAGGGGTAGGTCATCAGACCCCCAGTGACGGGTAGGGTTAGGGGGTAGGTCATCAGACCAATCAGGGATGAGTTCCCTAATGAATATTAATGAGTCTTCCCCTACCATCCTGTGAAAAAAAATATCGCTGTACACACTCAGAAAAGCTTATGTCAGAATGGCATTTGAAATTTTTTTTATCTGGCAAGGCTATAAGAAACAAGCAAACAATAAGCTTTTGTGATGGTAAAAAACTGAAATGTCATCTACCGTATTTTCCGCACTATAAGGCGCACCGGATTATAAGGCGCACCTTCAATGAATGACCTATTTTAGAACATTTTACATATATAGGGCGCACCGGATTATAAGGCGCATAAGATACTGCCGTCAAACGTTTGACTGGGTTTGCGTTAGGGCCGATTCACATATAGCGCCTAAAAACGCATAGAAAATGCTAGGCGCGCCGCGTTCTCCTTTTACCAAAGCGCTAGGGCGGTTGCGCTCGGGAGGAGTCTGTCGTTGCTAAGCTTGTTGTTGTTAAGGTTCTTGTCACGTGAACTACGGTGCGCTTGCGGCATTCTGAAAAGTTGAGATGTTTTTATCTCGATGCGACGCGGACGCGCTTGGAAAAAACGAGCGCGTCGCACCGCGACCGCGTCGCTTCCATTATGAGCGCGCATACCGCGCACCTACATTTGAAATAACTAACTTGAGCACGCAAAAGACGCGATATGTGAATCGGCCCTTATGCATCCACTAGACTAGATGTTCACCAAACGTTCTGACAACTCCGTTCACTCCCATGGTAACGTTGTTCAAACGTTAAAGGAGAACTCCGGTCAATTTTAACATTGAGCTAATTTTTTTGTAAATTTGGAGTGCTGTCAGTACAGAGAACAACGACAAAATCCAGTGTTGCCTACACCGTGTTATCCTCTTTTTAAAATTTGCACAGCTGTTGACTTAAACGGGGCAAGTTTTAAACCTGCTTTTAGCCTCTTAACAACCTTAATGTGTCATTACAAGTGCACACAGCCATGTAAGTGAACACGGTGAATCTGAATGCAGTAAATGTTAAAGATATGAATAAAAATGATGTTTATTCAGCCAGCTCACATACCCGTATTTTCTTCCTGTTTTCGGTCGAAGTCCACAGTAGGCGACTGTCGAGTGCGCGCGCGCGCGATCATTGGTAACTAAGAAACAGATAGTTCATCCGAATCAGATGTTGAACACACGGAGGAGGTTTGATCGCGCGCGCGCACTCGACAATCATCTACTGTGGACTTCGACCGAAAACAGGAAGTAAATACGTGTATGTGAGCTGGCTGAATAAAGAGATTATTCCTGCCTTCGTGAAAGCTCGGATCACAGTTAAGGCTGATATAGTAGCCCAGGCATCCACGATCCATTGGCAGATAGTGGCGTAAGTCGCCCGGCGCTGTCTCCCCGTCTTGGTGAACGTGTGTTCATCATCCATATATAAGGCGCTCCGGATTATAAGGCGCACTGTCGTTTTTTGAGAAAATTAGAGGCTTTTAAGTGCGCCTTATAGTGCGGAAAATACGGTAAGCGTAAACCTGCTGCTGTGTTAAATGAGATGTGAATGTACATCGTGCTTTACAGTATGTTGGAACGCAGGCGATACTACAATCTCTCTTAAAATGTAGACCGTGGAGACATTTTTATCATTCACAGTCAAAAATTGTATTGCTTTCCCCTAATGCACCTGAAATGTTTGTTGCTGCCCGTACCCCAGATAAACCTTGTGTGACATGCATGAGACATCACAAATCTCTCTGAATTTACTTTTACAATGTCATTTTGAGTTTCTCAAATTTTCTTAAAGAAAGAGGTTTATTTTTAGTCTGTTTCTTTGCAGGTAGCTGTCATTTCTGAGTTAAGGAGAGAAGAGAGGCTCTAGTATTTTGTCACAAAGAAAGCCGCAAATTCCTCCTGCTTTGTCAACTAACATTCGTTAAATAAATGTCTGCTGCGTGCTGATGCTGGATATTCTTCTGGTTTAACCCTTGAACACAGCTGGTTTTTCTGCAGATATTGCACGTCTCACCTCCACATTGACAGTGTTTGTAAATCATGTCATTGTGCCATCAGGATTTTGATCAACAATCCGTCATGAATAACTATGATGGTACAATGACAATTATTGTTATATTAAATGTGATTTCTCTGTGCTATCAGCACTAAACAGAATTGCAATAGAGTTAGCAAATGGGTCTACCTTCTTGAACAAACATTTATGAAATCGTCAATATTTTAGCAATTGTTTGGTGTTCAGTTGGCTTGCAAAAATGCTAATTTTGTGCAGTGTTTATTTTTCCAAGATGCAGGTTACATGTTTATTTTACGTAGCAGTGTTTGTAGCTTGTGGTGTGGTATTTTCTGTCTCTAGTGGCAACAAGTGGAATTGCAAAATTGCTTCTTTTTTTATGTCTCTGATTTTAAGCTCATTTGGATAATTTAATGAATTTCTTTTTATTCACATTCTAAAAGTCTTTTCATCATAGTTGTCACACTGTAAAAAAAAAGTTGGATTAACTTTAAGTTACCTGGTTGCCTTAAAATTGAGTTCATTGAAATATGAAAAAAAAAAGAAACTCAAAATATTGTTATCTGAACTACATTAATTATCTAAGTTGATTTGACAAAATATAAAAAGTTGTGACAACAAATCATCAAAATTAATTTTTACAGTGCAAGCATGATGCTTAATTTTCAGTAATGTGATATGTGGTTAGTGTTTAGACTGTTAGTAGCCTATTTAGGGCGTTGTGCGGTTGGCTGATTTGTCGGCTTTGGCAAATACAACAATCCAGCAACCCATTTTTCCCAGAGATGATGGTTTCCTGTTTCCAGCGTCATTTCGGTGTGTCGTCTAGGCTAGAGGTCATGGCAGCATTCCAGACAAGTTTGACCTGCTTGTTTCCCTGTAGTTCCCTGACAGAATGCCAGGACTTTGTAAATGACTCGGCATGTTTTGTAAAATTAGCATTGTTGCTTCAAACAGCAGTCCGGGCTTTACTCAAAGGGTTTTTTTTTTCTACTGTCTGCTCGGGCCAGTGGTTACATTTTAACATGTTAGATGCCATCACAAAGAAAGTAATAAATTCATCAAATAAAATGGGTCAGTTATTGTTTTTGGTGTTTTTTTGACCCATTACCTTAAATAAAGTGACAGCAAAAACTACTAGCCTTAAGTCCGAAATTTTCTCATGTTAAAAACAGGGTTTGTACGGGTGCTTGAAATCCTTGAAAATGCTTGAATTTTGATGTTGTGTTTTCAAGGTTTGAAAAGTGCTTAAATTTTGGATAAAATGCTTGAAAGTGCTTGAAATTGTAACGGTTGTTTCTTTCACAACAAATACCTATCTGACTGAATATTTCGTTTATTAAATGGTGAAATAAATCGTTTGCTGCGGCCCGAGCGCGCTTGTTCCCGCGCCCCCCGCAGCGGTGGCCTGGTTTCACACTCAACTTGATTCTATCGAATCCTGGTGCGTCTGCGTGCATCTTACGTCATCACAAACGTGCACGCCGCATGATAGAAAGCAGAACGCGGGTCAATATATGCTGTTTTTTATTAATTTGGTGTTATGCGCAGCTGAGTGAACAACACGTTTACTGTGTGTCGCATTTGGCTTTCTGCTGATTGCAAACGCAGGAGACAGTGGATTTCCAATAATTTGTTGGCCTGAGTCCACGCGTTATGTGTGTGCGAAATCGCGAATACACTGCAGACTCACACTCTCGCTCGTATCCAAGGTAAATCATCACCACTATCATCCCTTACATGTGTTTTATTAACTTAATACATCATAATCAGCTAAAACGCATGCGCAGGTCACTTTACTAATTGCGCACCCGAGTCCGTGATTCTTTCACATTAACGCGAACCGCGGCCCGGTTCGGGAGCAGCCGAACTCAGAGCATCTCCTCCAGGTAGTCTCGGATTCGGTACCTGAGGCAAAATTACTAAATATGCAGCGCAAATTATATATTTCTAACACTGAACCAGCTGATAAAATATTCATTTGATTCGATCCGTGAACTTGACACTCAAATGAACCGATCGCATTTTACTGATGCAAAAGACGCGCGCGCGCACACACTGAGAGGGAGCGTGGTGTGTCAGTGTGTACCGGCTGTGGTAAATAATGACGCAGTTACATTACAAGGTGTGTATAATTTAAACTACTTAGTCAACATTAACAGTAGCTGCTGTTCGGTTTTCATACTGCTCTCCTTCTAGTCACTTCTGAACGTCTCTTGATAAAGCTCCAGGTGACGGGTTGCCGGATATCACAAAAAGAGCAAAACAAGCCCCTTAAAAACGCAGTATAAGCAGACATAATAGTATTGCTAATATTATCCTACCAAATTAAAAGGTAGTAACTAATTTATTATGAATAGAATAGTTCAATATAAAATATTTAGATATTATAAACTGATCGATGAGGTAAAGCAATAACATGAGATTGAAAAATTATTCAGCAACACTTTATTTAAAGTTTAATTGCACCTATGAGTTGTATTTAATATCAGTCAGTTGGGGGAAGTTCTTCTAAAAGTTGATGAGTGTCTTTTGTTCACTATATTTAGCTATCAAAATAGTTTACCAAATAAATTATTTGACAAATAAAAGAAAGTCAAACAGGGAGAACTTCTTTTCATTTCTAAAGTATTTGGGTTTATTTACTACAAAGCCATTTATGACGATTTTTCGAGAATAACTACATATATAAATAACTATATCGTGAAATATATCGTTACCGTGAAATAAAATTAGGCTAGTCATACTGTGAAACAGAATTTTGGTCATACCGCCCACCCCTACTGCATGTCATTTGGATCAAATCCTCCAACAACAATTTTGAAAAATAAAACCTGTTTTGCTTCAATTTCTGATCCATCTGCTATTACGAAACACAATTTTGGCTGTTTATTGCATATTATCTCTTTTAATGTGGAAAAAACACTAAATAATATTTTTTTCTATGTATTATGTAATTTACGGTGGTGTAAGCTGCTGGAAAAAGCTTTAAAATGGACCTTGAAAGTGCTTGAAAAGTGCTTGAATTTGACCTTGGAAAAGGTGTACGAACCCTGTAAAAAATAAATACAACCTCACGTTATGTCAATCACGCTTGCACACTGCCTCCGAAACTTCTGTCCGTCATAAAAAAAAAATCGGATCGGATCAGGTTTGATTTTCTTCGTTTTTCGAATGCGTAGCAAGCAGTTTGAATGGTGTTTTGACAGTTCAGAGCCACCGAATCACGAATATTGTTAAAGGTGCTGTAGGATGTAACATTGACAGCTAGCGGTTGAAATGCGTACTGCAGTCCAAATTCAAATTGGAGAGAGTTGATTCTTCCACCCCTCCTCAGACTCAGATTAACATTAAAAACAGAGAGCAGGAATATTAGCTTGCTGTCACATTAAGACTATGCTAGTATGTGATATGCTTCCATCTGATTGGTTCATTTGAAGCAAAATAAGTTCATCTCTGTTACAAGTCGCTTTGGACAATGTTGTGTTATTAATCAGTAGGGCTGTCACTTTTGTGAACAAATCCTGTTCGATTTTTGAGACATAAGTGTTGATTGAATCGATTGTAAAATCGATTTTCCATGTCTAAAGACGTTTCCATTTTCAACACTAAATATAGGCAAATCCACGGACAACTAACAGGCATTATTAGAACGAGCGTAAAGAGGGCGCTTGAGACGAGCATAAGTCAGAAATATTTCTGATGATTTATTGGCGTGAACTTTCGTGCAGAATGACAAACAGGAGTGCAACCGTCAGGGATTGAAATTAACACCCGCCAAAGTTCATTTAACGTTGTCAAATCACGAGTGTTTCTATGTTTACTCACTTTGCTGGGGAAGTTCGTGTAGCCAAAACTGCGCGGATTTAGCGCAAATACGCAACTCGTGAGTCCTCTTGATATATTAAATACAGCGTATTGCGCAGAACCTGTGCATTTCTGGCTCGCTTGAACATACACGTCACTAAGCAACAAATAACGGCGCGCTTGTTCACTTGCATTGAAGTAGGCTATTGCGAATATTAAAAAGCATTTGGTTAACAGAAAAGACATTGTTATTTTCCAATATACTTACATGTTCTTTGTACTGTATTGATCTGTCCACCTAGAACACATTTTTGGTTTAAAAAAAAGAAAGAAAATAAAAAAGGACGTTAAAATCGATTCCCTATTTTCGTTTTCGAAACTTGTGTTGGTTGGTCCGATCGATTACGTTCGAAAATCGATTGCACAAAGTGACAGCCCTATTAATCAGTTGATCCTGGATCAGCCAGGCCAACAGCAGGTCACCGTGTATGATGATTCGATGATCCTGGTCTTGTGGATTTGGGCTTTACGCTCTATTGTCTTTAGATTGAAGTAGAGATGCACAGATTACAATTTTCTAGGCCGATTCCGATTTTCATTGAGTTTGACCTGCCGATACCGATTTTAGCCGATTCCGATTTTATTTTTTCTAACCACTTTTTTATTTTCAATAACACATATTTATTTTCTATATTTTTTTTTTTAAAACACCATATACTTTTACTCAAACTACAATAATAAAAACAAGTTTAAATGGGTACATTTTCTATAAATGACACAGCCTACTCCAGTTCTTGTTAAAACACACAACATGCAAATTCTGTGCATTTTGGGCACTTTTAAATCCTTTTTTTTTTTTTTTTTTTTTTTTTTTTACTCGCCGGTCATGGCCGATCACCTGAAAATCGTCCGGTTCCGGTCACGCGCCAGTCAATCGGTGCATCTCTAGATTGAAGTAATAGTGTTAAGGCAGGGCGATATGATGTTGTATACCATGCAATGTGTCAGTCGGTTGGTTCTGCTCTACAGTGAGT
Source organism: Semotilus atromaculatus (assembly GCA_031834385.1). NCBI lineage: Eukaryota > Metazoa > Chordata > Actinopteri > Cypriniformes > Leuciscidae > Semotilus > Semotilus atromaculatus. The sequence continues at coordinate 17,239,515 of JAULUF010000012.1, forward strand.
TAATACTAAGGGTGTATCGGTTCTCTGTAATCATCTTAACTTTACCGGTCTCCACACACACTTGCACTACGGTTAATCTCAAATCAGACAGCGCATAGTCTAAGTTTTGTTGAAAATAACGTGGAAAACAGACAGTTCCACTAATACATTTTTCTGTCAATTGAAACACATTCTGGCTTCCCAGTACATTACAACAGCAATGATTAAACGTGGACATCAGTTATTCTTTGTAAATCCGTGAAACGGATGTCATAAAATTGGTATAGAAAAAAATATTGTTCAGGACCTGGTATCGATTTCGATTTTTTTTAATTATTTTTACAATACCCAGCCCTACTCATGTACATTATCAGTATATTGGATCAGTGCGTTATGTCTTAAAGTGACAGCAGCCTAATATTTCTGCTGTCTGTGTTTTTAATGTTAATCCAACAAGGAAATCATTCACTGCTCTTGACTGAATAGCTTTTGTAACTTTAAGGATTAATCTTTACCGTGAAACATGCAGTGTTATTTGACATGTGATTACTTTATTCAATTTCTGTACCTGAAAACTGCTTTAGATACCTGAAAGCACTGTTAATTTTATTTGTATCTTTGCTCTATTGTATTTATTTGTGCTCTTGCTTATAGATAGATTAGCCTATTTGTTCTTATTTTCTTTTTTTTTTAAATTAACATTAGTTATTTTTTTCCTGAACATAACACCAAACCATACTGAAACCATGACCATTAACCTGTGATACAAACCGAACCGTGAGTAATTTGAACCGTTGCACCCCTAGTTAATACCACAACAAATCCACAGTGCGGTTAAAAAAAGTCTGTGTCAGACTGGGACTTATAATATAGCTTTATTGCAATTAAACTGAAATGCACTGGTTTTTACAATGGCTTCAGACGTGTAATTTATAATGCATTATATGTTTTGTGTTTTTAAAAACGGTAGGCTATTTTGTTACATAATGTGAATGTCAAGCTTCAGTCAAAAAAATCAAATGAGTCACTTTTTTTTTTTTTGTCAGCTGAACTCCTTTTACCTAAAATATTTAATTGAAATACCCCCTGAAAAGAACCACTTGGAGGTCGTGTTTTGGTCTCTTTCAGAGCTTTTTTTGTTTTATATGACCATTTTGTTCTCTCTCCCCTCATCTGTTTGTAATTATGATCCTCTAAGGTCAGTGACGGGGTCACCCTCGGCGGGGGGAGCATTTGCAATCCGAAGGTTATTCAGAGGACTGTGCCAAAGGAAGTCTGGCTTTTGTCTGCTGGTAATTGCCTCCTTTCGAGAGACCTTTCAATGAGGGCTCGCAGCTGAGTAATTTAAGACGAGGTGTGTGTGTGTGTGTGTGTTTTGAGAGAAAGAGTTGTGACTAATGAACTAGCCTATTGAAAGTTAGTTTTTAAACTATGGCTGGCAGGAGCACAATGTTAATACTTTTTAAGCAAATAGACATTTTGTTTGCTTTCTTGCTGCTATTACGTCACCAAGTTTGTTTGAGCTCCTCTGGTGAAATGCTTCTAGGCTGTCATGCATAATGTTTTTTTTTATTATTATTTTATTTCCTTATGCCAAGTGTAATCATTTCAGATGAGCTCCTGGGGTGCATGACGTCAGGCGAACTGGCCAAATGATTTGGAGTATTTTTGGAGACACTGCTCTTTTGTGTTTTTTAGAGTAGATTTATTTTGTTTTATGCAGCCTGTTTATGGCCTAGGCCTACTTATTTAAGGGAGTTTTCTGAAAACTGGTTGAGGTTATTGCATTAAAATGGTTTTGCCAATTTCTCTGAAACCACCACAGCTCATCTCTTTTGTGGTCTGATCTATATTACAAATTCATAGGGGAGGTAAAGAAAAGCACGAAAGTGTTGTGTAAATGGGGTGTAGTTTTGTTGTAATGATCAGGCTAGATGCTGGCTTTGTTTTTAAAGGATTCTTGCATTGCCTCTTCTGAGTCAGCACAGGTTTTTGTACCGGGAGCAAATGAAGGCAGATTACTGCGGCATGTTTTTATCATCTTTGTGGAAAAAATTATGTTGTGAATTGTTTGGAATCAAGCTGGTCATGATGATGATCAAAATATTTATATTTTCAACTCTGTCCCATGCTGCTCCTGCATATTGTCAACTGTTTTGTAAATCTCTTTGGCAAATGGCAATGTTGTTCTGCAATACGCAAGCACTAATGACATTCTGTTCAAAACGATTTTTTTCTTTTGATTTGAGTCTTTAATGATTAATTCTGTACAATTTAGAATCAATGCAACATCTTGTGGTTCCCTTTTTTTAAATTTTTATAACTTTTCGAATGGATTCGCTAAAATGAATCAGACTTTACAATGCTAATGAACAATGTGACAAAATAGTCTTTAGGGCTGTCACTTTTGAGAAAAATCATATTCGAACGGTTATCGGATATCAAGCAATGTATTCGAATATATTCGAATTTCTACGAGCCCCGACCCCCCCCACCAAAAAAAAAAGAAAGAAAAACACCGTAACGAAGATTCAATCACAAATTTATTAACAGTCTGGCAGTCATAAACAGGACTCAGGCCTGTCTGAAAAAAAAAAAATCTTTGACTTACTGTTTTAAACAGCAGGTTATCAACAATCTATACGAAGTGGCAGTAGCCAATCACAAAAGTAGGCTACATGGAAAATAAACTGAATCGGAACAGCACGGCACAAACAAAAACTTGACAGCTTAAACAGCAGCAGGAGTAATGCCTATAACCTAGCCTAATTCATTTCTTAATATTGTTTGCTAGAAACACAATTTACCAATTTGTGATCTGGATCAAGTGCGGCTCTCTTTTTATTGGCGATGTTCCCCGCGGTGGAGAACGCGCTCGGAGCGCGCGCGCACACACAGGTATTTGCGCGTCAATGTTGAGAGAAGTGGCATCTACGGTGTAGAACCCAAAATATTTCCAAACACTACTTTTTAGATGAGTTGGGGTCGTAATTCTCCACTCAGGCTGGCCGTTCTGTGCGTTATCTTCCATTTTCAAAACAGGGAGACTATTGGCAATTATTCGCTTGATTTGGTCATGGGCCGACGCTACAATACGTTTAGAGCGCCCACTCCTGGATGAGATGGCAAACAATAAAATAAAAAAACAAACGACTAAAAAATGCGCTAAACATGGCACTTTAAAAACCGGATAGTTTATTTATAGTTCGAATACGGATATTTCACGTCATGTTCGAATGCATATTCGAATATCGAATAAAAAGTGACAGCCCTAATAGTCTTTTGTACATTTATTTTAAGACCCTTTTTTTTTGGTTCAATATGATCCTCTACTTTGTGAATAGGAATGTTTACTGAAGCATATGTCTCTGTTTATGGTTGCCATAGGAACACCATCTCCAGAGGGCGATCTCCGCCCAGCAGGTGTACGGAGAAAAGAGGGATAACATGGTGATTCCTGTCCCAGAGGCCGAGAGCAACATCGCCTACTATGACTCGCTCTACCCCGGAGACTTCAAGATGCCAAAGCAGCTCATTCACTTACAGCGTGAGTACACGAATGTAAATGAGCATAAACGAATGAGGGAGTAGTTCTTTAATGGAGCAGTGTTTTAGAGTGGTACCAGCAAGGATTGTTATGAGGGACAGGTATTGTTAAGTGTATAAGTGTTTGAATGGGAAAAACAAAGTGATTGAAGCCTTTGTTACCAAAATCTGTCTGCAAATTCCTAAACGGCAGGTGTTTGTTTTTTTTGTTTTTTTGAGTGTTTGTGGATTGCAGGCTGTGCCATCTGCCACGTCTTATACATTTTGGTGCTTTCACCTCATCTGATTAAGATGAAAATTACCCTGAAATTACCCTTTCCTTTAAACTGTGTTTATTTGAATGCATGGACCGTTCTGAGCATCTTTTTGAGCATCAATGGTGGGTGAATTAAGAAAATTTCCCAGCCATAAATATTCTCACTGTCTATTAAACTGCATCATTTATTAAAAAAAAATAGTTTTTGTTCACATGACAATGGAATTACTAAATGTTGAGGAGTAGGGCTGGGTATAGTTACCGATACCTTGATTCGATACTGGTTCCTGAGCCATAGTCTTTTAGATACCAATTTTATGAAACCCCTTTTAACAAGATTACATTACATATTACCTTAAAGCTACACTGTGTGATTTTTACCCCCATCTAGCGGTGAAAAGGTATATGACCATCCAGTGAATATTAGTTTCTGTTCCTCTCTATTCCGATTTCGTTTTAACTCCTACGGTGGCCAATGTAGTCCAAGATTAACATGGCTTCCAGTTCGACCTCCTCGACACGGTGCCATTGAGTGTTAAAACGCGAAAGGCGAAGCTTGATGTCCCTCTTTGGCTAATGTACTTTCAAGATGGAGGGGCAACATGGCGGCCAACATTAGAATCCCTCACCCGTATGTATTTTCAATGGCATATTATACACTCACAAGAATACTTTATTACTTGAACGAAGTAAATATACATTAATGAGCACATATATTTTTGAAAGAACTAAGTGTTTTTAGCTAAGAATAAACTAAAAAAGTTACACAGTGTAGCTTTAAAAAAAAAAAACTTTGGCATTTATTTTTTCAGTTTGCCTTTTTTTTATTTTTTTTTATAGACTTAATTACTCTTAATGGGGGCTGAATGTAGCTCAATCTCACACACAATCTCTAAAGCTGGCTGCAAAGCACTGGCAAGAGTAGCCTAATGATTAGGACTGTGTCTGGAAAAAATAGCAGGGAACCACGCTCCATTCTTCCAGGCGAAGACGGAGCAACTTTCTGCTTTTACGTTTATTCTGTGCAGTGTCAAGTGCTTCATCAGATTTGTTGTGTTGCCGGTCTTGGCAACAATGATCTTGTCGCAAATATTGCATTGCACGCTGTTGGCATCGAGCCTGGTGAAATGTTGCCACTCTTTTGATCTTTTCCATCTATGGGTAATGGGGCTCTTGCACACTACAGCCTCACGTGTGAGCCACGTCTCTGAGCATAACCGGCATAAACTAGAGTTTTTCCTTTATTTTGCCACAGCCAATCATGCTGCATTGGCTCGAAATTTGGTTCCAAACGACTAGACATTTTTTGATACTCGATGGTATCGGAGCATTTCTGTGCTTAAAAAGTATCGAACTCAATACCCAGCCCTATTGATGAGTCTCGGCTGAAATACACTACATGACTTTTGCTCAGAATTTTGCCCCGTTTTGCATGCAATGGCCTGGTGTTACACTTTAAAGTAGATCAAATCCTTGTGTAATATTTTCCCAACAATATTGAATTCAAATGTTAACTTAATCTTTAATATTTGGCAACTTCTTTAAAACAGAAATGCTACAGCCACTTTAATTTCTTGAATAAGAAAATGCGGGCATCAAAACCTGCAAATTCAGAGCAAGGGTTTAGGCTTTTATTTTGAAATTGATGAACGGTTAGCATATTTAGAAATATGTTATGTAATCTCCTGTGTTGCTGAAATGATTCCCCTTACAAATCTGATGAAATGGCACACATTGTGTTCCCAGATGAACATGCAGAAATGGAGTTTGAGACGTGCTCCACGCATGTGAATAAGTTCATGTGGAGCAACATCTGTGAACTGAGACGGACGTAACGTACACGCATGCAAATAAATTAAGCACTCAATAACATTATCTATGCTGTAGTATGTGTTTAAAATGATTTTAATACATTGTGCAGCCTTAGAAAACGGTCTAATAATGCGGTTCATGAATTCTCGTCTGTGGAATGCGCCACTTCCGGTATTTTGCCGGTTACTCGGCACGGGTAAATTGCAATCGATATTTTTTTTAATCGAGTACTCTAATTTGATCGAAGAGACACGACAGCCCTAATTTTATTGTAACTTAGTACTTCCCAGTAAATTATTTGTTGATGTGGCCTAGGCTAGTTAATGTGTGCCATGTTCTTAGATACCTCTTAGTCTGGTTTAATTTGTTTAGGTTCGCTGTGTGGGGTAGTTAATATTTAACTGACATGACTTAATTTCTTGGCTGTTTCATCTATCTTGAGTGTGTGTTATAGGGGTAGATGGAGTGACTGGTTGAGTTTAAGTGAGTTTGGCGGCCCCTGGGGAGTCTGTAATTGGAGCAGGAGGTGTCCTGCTGTCAAAGAGTGTCTGAGCACACGCTCTCACACACACCAGACAAGAAGGGGGAGGGAAAGTGGAAGTGAGGATGAGGCACTGGGAACTGTAGTGGGAACACTGTTCAGATGGGGAAGTGTGTTTGTCTCCTGGGTTCTCTGAGGGTGTCTGCAAAACATACAGGATGATCAAAATGTGTCTTTGCATCGCTCACTCAAGAGAGTTTGCATTGATTTTTTATTTTTTATTTAGTTGTTTCTTAAACCGTTTTTTAGGAGACTTTTCAGACAGTCTGGTCCATACTGGAGCTTAATTTGGACTAAGTCTTATGTGCCATTTAGCAGCCAGTAAATCTAAAATCGATGCTACCATAATAGACTATCATGCAACAAAGTGGTAGCCCATTTAGAAAAATTTGTCTGTGAAAGGTTGTTTCAGCCGATACGACTACCAATTTCATGATTGTAATGCCGATTCTCGATCATTCACTCTTTATTTAAATGGGTAGTTCACTAAAATGAAAATTCTGTCATTTTATTCACCCTCAAGTTGCTTCAAATCAATCTGTATGAATTCTTCTTCTGCTGAACACAAAAGATATTTTGAATGTCGGAAATCAAACAGTTGATGGTCCCCATTGACTAACTCATATCGGTGAATGTTGCAGTGTTGTACAGTAAAAGTTGTGATATTATTCTTAAACTTTTTTGTCTGGCTTAGTAATAAGTATAGGTTTGGTGAGTGGAGTAGTCAAAAACTGTTTGTTTCAAAATCCTGTTCCTTTGAATATTAAACGCATGTTCCCTCATGCTGTTATAAACTGGCTATTTTGGCTAGTGCTTGCAATTTATATGTGCAAAAGGCTTCTGATGATGTGTGGGCTAGATGTAACTAAAACAAAATTGCACCTTGATGAAAAAAGTGCCCATATTTTTAGACCCGACGAACTTAAAAACATAAACGAACCAGGGATGCACCGAGATGAAAATTCTTGGCCAAAACCGAAAATTCTGGATGCACTTGGCCGAAACTGGAAATTACTTTAAGATAATTATTAATTTTTATTAATAAAAATTAATAATTATTTAAGAATTAAAATTGTAAAAAAAAATTTTTTATAAGTATATTATTATTATTATTATTATTAGACTTTTAAATTAAATGCAACAATTTTATTGCCTGGGTTCCCCCATGCTGCCTTGCGCGCAGCGTAATTTTATTCACTATGCTAGTCAGCCTGGATTCCATGGACCAGATTTTCACCTCAGCGAAGGGACCAATCACAGAACGGGGAGGGAGCAGCAGTTTATATCTATGGATCCAACATGGCTGCAGACGTGAAGTTACCTCTCGATCATAGACTGTAAAAAATATTGACGTCACCCACAGACTTTCTGAAGAACGGTTTTGAGGCCGTTTATGGGGGGTATGGGCGGCGCCATCATGGAAAATCTTGGGAAATCAAATACAAATGTTCAGAAAGGATACAGAGGTGGTGTGATGTGTTGTCAGATCATGGCCGAGACGTCAAATTTCACTCGGCGCAGCCCGTTATCAGCTGTCAATCAAAGTTAACCGACCTTATTTGTGATACATTTTATATCTAAATACGATCTAAACTAACAAGTTAGAAAAAAATTCACCCCCCTCACAGTTGTCAGGCACTCGGAACCTATCGAAAAATACAATAAAAGTCCATGGGACCAACCTGTAAAAACATGAATTTATGCTGTGAAAACGGACATTTTAACATGGGGGTCTATGGACATTTGCTCCCTTTTGGGACCTGCCCCTAGCGGATTTTCGATGTATTGCAGTTTTTCGCACTTCCGGGTAGGTTTCATGTTTCAGATTAGAATGTCGCCGCTTGCTCTCGATGCAGCCTTAGATATTGTTCTAAGTAGTTTAGAACGTACATTTATTTTGAAAAAAGAGCAACTTTTCTGTCGCTCTACCTACGTCATCTGATATAATTGAAACGATTGGCTATGATCTACGTACAGGCGCATTTGATAGACATTCGTAGCACCCAATAAACGGCTCTGAGCATTCGTAAACTACGCCTCAAATACGAGAAAATTAACATGTGTTTCCCAGACCCATGTCTCAGTGAGACGAGGTCTGACGTTAGCCAGGCTAATAATTTTACTGAATCTGAATTTAAAAAAACTACAAGCCAATAAAATAAAATAACCACACTTTTTTTTTTTTAAGTAACACAGCCCTATATTCAAATAATATTATATATCAATATACGATTCTTCATTCAGTTATATGCAACAAACTCCGATAACAGATTTATTTTTTGACTAATCAAAATAATGTGTAGTCCTAGAAAACTATTATTGTCAGAGCATGTGAGCAGATGGCAGGCAGTGGATCAGTGAACGAGAGGGTAGCGTCATTTTATCAGCGTTGCCCAGCACGGCTATACCATGTTACAGCACAGTAGGGATATTGCAAACAGAAGTCTACTACAGAGAAATTTTACAGAGCGGACTTTGCTTTTCCGGTGAGCGTGATCAGCACATGAGTGGAGCGTTTGGGCCGTGAGCGACAGCAGGGTTACACACAAGGAGCGTAACACTGAGCAGAGAGCGCAGCGTGCCCACTCACACACGGAACGAAGAGCGCGGCGTGCACACAGAGCGGAAAAGCAAAAAATATGCTTTGCGAGAGTGTGAAACCTGATCACGGAAAACCGGGACTCGGCGGCATATTTTTGGATTATATTTTCGGCCTTTTTTCTCTTTGGCCAAAAAAGAGATTTTTCGGCAGACGAAATTGAGGTGCATCCCTAAAACAAACACAAACTTTTAAACATAAAGCTAAAATCAGAAAGGAGACCAAAGCTTTGTTTGAGCTTGTTTAACCTCCAGTGTCTCTCTCCACAGCTTTCAGTCTGGATACGGAGCAGCCGGACTACGATTTGGACTCGGAGGATGATGTTTTTGTGAATAAGCTGAAAAAGAAGCTGGAGGTGGAGGCCCTGCAGTTTGAGGAGATGATTGACAGATTAGAGAAAGGCAGCGGACAGCAGGTTATTAAAAAGATTCACCGCTTACAATGTGAACTGCATATAAAAATAAATAAAAACCTTGGGGATTTCAGACAGTGACGCTCAACTTTAAATTAAAAGCTGAAGTCAAACCTTTCTGTCTGAATTCTGGATGTCTGTGTGGAATCCTTAAACTAGATGTCCAAATAGAAGTTAACATTTGAAACATTTAAAAGATGAACAGCTGTTAGCTAATGCTGATAATCTTAAAATATATATTGTTATTAAAGGGGTCCTATTATGCTTTTTCAACTTTAGGTAGTGTATAATGTTGCTGTTTGAGCATTAAAAAGGTCTGCAAGCTTACAAAGCTCTATGTCTTCTCCGAAGGGAGATATTTTATTTATCAGAATTCACTTTCCAAGAACTACAACATAATTTTATCGGGCTTTATGAAAGTCATAATGTTCCTTATTTAAATAATCCCCGCCCACAGATTACGCAGAAAAGCGGACGAGACCTGGATGAGCTGCTGCTATGTCAAAGAGATGCTGTTTTTTTCCACAACTTAGCCTATTTGTTTGACCTTCCTAAGCCTGACGAACTTCGAATATGTAAAATTTATTTTAAACATTATAATCTCAATGTTTATCTGTGCGCTGGTCATTTTGAAAAGAACAGCTTCCAGAAACACAATGCAGGCTACACACAAAAGCTTCTCCTGAAATGGAGCAGTTTCTACATTATCGGGACAATCTAAGTTGCGTTTTCTATTAACAGTTCTTATAAGTTTTATGTTGTTGCTACACTCGCCTGCTATCCAATATAGTGTTGTTTAATATATATTTTATAAGGCTGTTCACTGCCCCTTAGGAAAATTAACCATGCTTTTGTGATCGTTACTGTTTGTATAAACCATAGTTTTCCGACAAATATCATGATTAAATGGTGGATAACATCTTACCTATAATGTACAAGAAAAACATACTACTACAAAACATCCTGTAAATCCGTGCTTGCAAACTGCTTGCGTGAAATCCGTTCTAGATGCTCCTTGTTTTTTTTAACATGGTCAGGGTCTGAATCTGGTTTGAAATTGCCACCATCCTTTATATTTACACTAGAGCAGAATTCGCAGTTATGGAGGGGTGGGACATTTCTTGAGCACTCGCTAAACGCTGCCAATCACAACACACTGGGCCAGCTAACAATCACAGGACATTTCATATTTTGGAAGGAGGGGCTTAATTGAAACTAAATGCTATCGGGACAGACTGGGGAGAGAGGTGCTGTAATAATGTAAAATATGTGACTTTGTAAAAGAGCATAATGGGACCCCTTTAACTTTTTTCCAGAATTTCTTTTTTGTTCAGCACAGCTGAATTAAATTTGATCAAGTGACATTTACAGTATTACAAAAGATTTCTATTTCAAATGAATGCTGTTCTTTTGAACTTTCTATTCAAAGTTTCTAACAAAGAATCCTGAAAGGTTTTCATAAATATTAAAAGGGATTGTTCACCCAAAAATGAAAATTGTCATTTTGTTCCATGTTGTTGCAAACCTTCGAGTTTCTTTTTTCTGTTGAACACAAAAGATATTGGAATGTTGGTAAACAGACAATTGACCGTAGCCATTGACTTCCGTAGTATGGAGGGAAAAAAATACTATGGAAGTCAATGGCTACCGTCAACTCTCTGGTTACCAACATTCTATAGAAGAAAAACTCATAGGTTTGCAACAACACAATGTTGAGTAAATGGTGGGTTAACTATTGATGAAAAAGATAATTAGAAATGTTTCTTGAGCAGAAAATCGGCAATAGAATGATTTCTAACGGGTCATGTGACACTGAAGACTGGAGTAATGATGCTGAAATTTCAGCTTTGCATCACAGGAATAAATTACACTTATAATATATTCAAATAGAAAACCAATTATTGCAATGGTAATTCACAGTATTACTGTTTTTACTTAAGCTTACTAACCCCAAACTTTTGAACTAGTTTATATTTATATTGGTCTGTTTTATTTATTTAATCTTTTTATTTTTTTATAATGTTTTATTAATAATAATAATAATAATTAAATTTTTCTGTACCACAGCTGGTGACCCTACAGGAAGCAAAGCTTTTACTGAAGGAAGATGACGATCTGATCAGGGAGGTGTTTGAGTACTGGAGCAGAAAGAGGAAACTGTGTAAAAATGGATCCCTCATCCCAATTATCAAGCAGGAAAGGCGGGACGGATCCAGTACCAGTGACCCCTACGTGGCCTTCAGGCGCAGGACAGAGAAGATGCAGACGAGAAAGGTGAGCGATCCTAGTCAGAGCTGTGGCACTATCGATGTTTTATTCTTAATCCTTAATGCTGATCCTCTAACGGACTGGACAGATGAAAGCAGTTCAATACAGCAGTCACTTTGATCGATCTATCAGCCCTAAAAGGAGCCGTATTTGACACTTTCGGTTTTTTCCTTTAAGTCCACACAATTTTGTAGGTACAACATCTACTAACTGATCAATGCGAGACGGCCATGTGGGGTGAACTTAAGACGGAGTCTGTTGTTTACTGCTTGAATAATTGAAACTGCCAACCTCTTTTTATTTGATTCATATCTTTTTCATTTATTATGTCCTTGTTCTATTGTTTTGCTTTCTTTATTTTATTACTGACTGTTTGTCAGAATAATTGCTTAAAACAGGAGTTGTGCTCAACACACCCTTTTACACACCTGGTCACTTCATGCGTTCGATGCGTGGAAATGCCCTCCGAATTTCTTTAGAGACTGATTTAAATCTGATCACTCAAACCTCTTCATGAGGTGATGATTTGAGACTCATTCCAATCGAAACTGGATCAAACCTTTGAAGGCACGTATGTCAATTTTACTAATTCCAAAATGGTAAAAAAGTAAATGTTTGTACACGCCTGCCCTGGTACTGCAACACACATCACACATTCGCCACAAATTTGGACCGTTGCAGATGAGTTGCTGACTCTCGTCATTAAGCCGACACGCATTACTGCCACAAATGAAACTGAAAATTTGGCATCAGATCCTGAAGCTCAACATGGTCATTTTCATTAAAGGTAGTGAGACTAAATACTCCAATCAGTAAAAATTCATGTGACCAGGTGTAAACGGGTCCATTATTTTTCTGTGGTATTGAAATTGATGTAAAGAATTGTGAAATTTAATTTGTATTGGTATTAACAACAGTAATTTTGACAATTTTGATTGTCGAAACTTCAATTCGACATAAATCAAAGGTTAAAGTATTATAAATCAGTTACTTCGGTTTCTATTTCTAAATGTTCTTATGCAATTAATGCCTCTAAATAGTAGTTAATATGAAGTGTACTAATTTTTCCGTCATGACTCCCCAGAACCGTAAGAATGACGAGGCGTCTTATGAGAAGATGCTCAAATTAAGAAGGGACCTGAGTCGAGCCGTCACTATCTTGGAGATGATCAAGAAGCGAGAAAAAAGCAAACGAGAACTGCTTCACCTCACATTGGAGGTTGTGGAAAAGAGGTACATAGACAAACTCTCAGCTGTGAAAGTGTCATCAGTGGTGTCGAGTGCATGGGTTTGTTATGATGAATGTACATGATTGAGCTTAACTTTGCTTTGCGTTTTAATATGCCTATAACCTGCTTGTCTCTAGAATTTTCTTAATTGCATCTTTAATTGTGTTTTACTGTGTGTGCATTCATGCATAATGAGAACGGGTCATGTATTTTTAATTGGCTTAGGCATCATTGCATACTTAATTAAGGGGCTTGTTTTTAATGGCTAAATGAGCGATTATGCATCACCTTGCTTGTTCATAAAGGGCACATGATCTCGGGGTCCATTATTCATTTGTCATCTTTAATCACTGAGATGTTGGGAAATTTGTAATGCATATGTAAATATCAGTGATGTCCCAAGACTCAAGGATCTGATGTCTCACCAGTTGCAAAAAATTGTTTTTCTAAAATGTCCACTCTTTCCCCTCAGGAACACCATGCCAGACTTTGGTTCAGAGGTGATGGCAGAAGCACTAGCTATGGTAAAACCTGTTTACAAGATTCCCATAATGCCCTTCTCCAGCAGCAGTCAGTACCGCCACCAGGACCACATGGACTTCAAAGACTACAAGACCAAGGTGGGTGCATGTCTTCACACTGGGTCAAAACTGCATTGTTGAGAGAGAGAAAAAAACAGACAAGTTGCAGAAGTGTATGTCACATTTTATTATTATATTCAGAAATGGTGTAAAATATCAATAAGCAAAACTAAATATTTATTCGTTATTAACATTTATTTATCAACATTATAAACGTATTTTTGTTCCCCTCCACAACAAATCCTTTAAATTTAACAGTAGTCAGAACAGGAATTAAAATGTGTAAAACGCATATAAATTAGTTGCATTTAATGTTAAACGTAAAGCCTTAATAAATGTATTTAAAGCAAAACTGAAACTACCAGCTTGTGGGAATGCACTGTACAAACAACCTTGGGTTCACGTGACTTATATTCTGGAAAATACATGTACTTACGTGTACCGTATGTCTCTTTCTTTCAGCCTGAAAAGACAGAGGTGGTCAGAACAAAGAGGAAGTATGAGAAGAAACCCAAAATCATGCCTCTCTCCGCCCCATTGCATACTGGCCCCTCGCTGTTTAACCCCAAAGACCTCAACCAGTACGACTTCCCCAGCTCTGATGACGAGCCCTTTTCACAGGTACACACACAGGGAATTAGCTTGACTAGATGTATCACAGTTTAAAGGAAGTTTTGAATTACTCTAAAGCCTACAAGGGCTTAATCAATGGCATCATTTGGGGGCAGAACTACAGTACTGTTCAAAAGTTTGGGTGTCTCAAGCTCACCAAGACTGACTTTATTTGATAAATACAGTAAAACGCCAATAGTGTGAAATATTGCACTTTTAAAATAATTTTTCTATTTTAAAATATTCTCAATTTAATTTATTCCTGTGATGCAAGGTGAATTTTCAGCATCATTACTCCAGTCTGCAGTGTCACATGGTCCTTCTGAAATTGTTCTAATCTGCTGATTTGAATCAGTTCTAATTATCAATGTTGAAAACAGTCGTGCTTAATATTTTTGTGGAAAGGATTCCTTTTTTTTAAGGATTCTTTGAATAGAAAGTACAAAGGAACATGTAATTGTTTTGAAATCAATCTTTTGTTACATTATAAATGTTTTTACTGTAAATGTCTTTACTTTTGACCAATTTAATTCATTCTTGCTGAATAAAAATATTAATTTCTTTAAAGAAAAGCGACCCCAAACTTTTCAACGGTAAAGTACCTGTACCACTGGTTGCACAGAAATTTGTGCACTTAACATTTAAATTAATTGTGTGTTGGTTTGTAAACTTTGGACTTAATTTTTTTATGCAATTGGTGCATAAAAGACATCCTGTTCCCGTTGTGCAGATACATTCTGGGTCGTCAGAGGCCGAGGAAGAGAACGAGCCCGATGGAGTGTTTGCCTTCAGGCGGAAAGCAGGATGTGTTTATAACGCTGTAGGTGTTGAGCACTGACCTCAAATCTCATACCTTGCACTTCCTCTGTTCCACATCCTTTCATCATTCCTCTTTCCTCTCCACTATTGTTCTACACCTCAGTGTATCCTGATGTGCATTATAGCCATGTAAACCCTAAAGTTGCTAAGTTAACAAACAAGAATGCGATAATCCCTTCACATAGATGATCCCTTTAAATGCTGCCAACATTGGTGGCTCCCTAGGCATTACTGACACTGAGGCTGTTTTTGCTGCTGTACCTTTAAGACTTCCGTTTGTAAATCATTTTTATGGTTGACGAATACTTTGACCAAGTCACAATCCCTGTATTTCCTTTTCTACTTCGTTTAACCCTTTTCCCTCTGTTTTGAAGGTCACGTTTGGTTTCTGTTGTTCTTGCAGGCCCGTTTGGATCAGAGCGGTGACTGGCCCTGGTCTGGGGAAACGGAGGGAGCATCATGTGACCCGCGGTTCCGATACTCCCTCACCAGTCTCACCATTCCCCGCCGCTGTGTGGGGTTGGCACGGCGGCGGCTGGGACGGGGCGGCAGGTGAGTCAAGCCCATGTGTTTCGGTCTCATCCCACTTCTTGAATTGTATTTCATGTTTTCTTAATCGGATTTAATCTGTTTCTCAGGTTTCTTCTGGATCGGGCCTATTCGGATTTGAACGGATTATTCCAAAGTCTGGACTCAGAGCCGGACTTCTCTTTACCTGCTTCTCCTCTCCATAAGGAAACCACTTCCCAGACTGTTACCTCAACCAACACATCCTCTTTATCACAATCCTCACCCTCTTCCTCTCAGACTTCGTATTCAGACCTGAGGCACATCCTCAGAAACATCAAAGCGTGCCGTTGGAGGCACTTTAAACCACGGACACTAACCAGCCAATCAGGCGCAGGGAATGCACTGTCCCGGAGACCGTTCAGGGGTTTGGTCAGGGGCGGCGCAGGGCCGGGTGGCAGTACACTGGGCAGAACAGCGGGCATGGGACCACCTGCAGTCGGTGAGTGAACTCAAACTCAAACGCTAGTGTGCATGCAAAGTGCTGGAACTGTTTGTTTGCTCATGTTTAATTAATCATCGTCGATGAAAACTGGAAATAAACTCTGCATGATTGACGGTTATTGTAATTGAGAAAGCTCAGTGTTTGCTCATCGCAGCGATGCATTGGAATATTATTTTGGGCCCTTCAGTGGCAGTGCTCTTTTTTTTTTCAGCAGGGATATGAAAAACTTCATATTTTTATAAATAACAACTTGATAGCTCGACTAAATGACTTGGGGAACGTTTTAAGAAGCACTGTATAAACTCAATGGCCCAAAATGTCTTTTGGGGGTTCTGTTTTAATAGAGCAATGTAGTATGCTTTCTTTTTATATAGTGTGTGTGTGTGTGTGTGTGTATAGCTAGCATCAATATTATCTAATTTAATTTCAGAAGTTGTGTACATCTTTGCTACAATTAATTGTCAGCCTTTAACATACATTGCATTAGCTTAAACTGGGCACCGGCAAACGTTATCAGTGTTTTAGTAGTTTCCTCTACATTTGACTATAAAAGCAAAGATTTATGAGCCGGTTACAGAACTAAATATAATATAAACCATTAGTTTTTTTTTATATATATATATATTTTTTTTCAATGCAACTGGTCCTTGATTCCCAGCTCTACTTAAGAGTCTATAATGTCTACCAACACTTGAGCAATGACAATTATTTCTTATTACAAAATATTTTAATGAAGACAAATCAGTTGACAGTTGGCTCTTCATTGTTAATAGAAAACCAATAAACCAGAAGCAACTGTTCATCAGAAGCACAGCTGCATCTTTTCATAAAACCTCATTCAATGCGTCCAGCATTAAATTAAACTCTTTCAGATGATGGCGAGAGCACAGCATGTGCAAATTATGTAGTCTATTCTCCTGTTTCATATTTGTGTATTGCTTCAGTGATCAGCTGCGTTTTTTTTTATATTTACGTGGTTGCAGCTCACTTGTTTTCCTCTCTTTGTTGGAATTTTTTTTGCAGTATTAGTTAACTAGAGGAGGAAGAATATTATTTTAAAACATTCTTTAGCGTTGTAATGAGAATATGTTGATTGGTCAAACTTTTATTTCTAGTCTATTATAGTCTATTTGCAGAATTCATCAGTTGACATTTATTCTAAACAAAAGGTTTCCTTTTGTATTATTTCATCAAAATATAATGACTTTCACCACCCCTTAAAACAGCATTTCTGTATATAAAACTATATTACGAATAACATCATAACCCTAACTAACACGACATCTGTGTTGCAAATAACATTGTGTTTTCCTTAATACTTCTACTCTCTCATTCAACAAGAAATGCTGTGGAACTACGGTTCTATATGTCAGATGTCTAATATTTACATGTGTTTGTTCCAGCGTTCACAGCTGAGCAGTATCAGCAGCATCAAGAACAGCTGGCCCTCATGCAGAAACAGCAGCTGGAGCAGATACAACAACAGGCCAATGACACGGCCTCCAGTCAGGTGTGTAACACAGAGACACAAGTGTCACTCACGTCTGAAAGTGTGATGCTTTATATAACAATCTGCTGGTGTGCCCTCAGTCTCTTGTGTCCAAGACGTTGGACTCAGTCAGCGCCCAGTTTGCTGCCTCTGCACTCATGACCTCTGACCAGCTTTTGACCCTAAAGGTTAAAGAGGACGGCATAGGAGGCGGAGTCAATGGTGTCGTCCAAGCTTCAGGTTTGTGTTTTGGACAAGATTCAACTTTTTCATTCGCATTTGCTCATCCTGAAAATCATTATACATTTACACATTTGTATAATTCATAATTGTCTCTTTGCCAGGCGTTTCCAAGGGGTTGAGCATCTCCGCCATGTCCTCTGCTTCTGTCCTCGCTAGCCAACCAACATCGACCGCTGCGCCACCCACCTTCCTCTCCTCCTCTAGCAACTCTAACACAAGCACCGCCCACACGGCCCATAACCCTATAGGCAACAACACCGCCAACTCCACTTCTCAGGTCCTGATCGGCAACAACCTACGTCTCAGCGTCACCACGCCCTCTATCGCCAGTCTGAATGCCCGACACCTTCCCAGAAGTCTCAGCAACGTGCCACCCGCTGCCTTGAAGCTCGCCGCCGCCAGCAACTGTCAGCTCCCCAAAGTCAACACTGGGTAAAGCATTTTTTTATTTTTTTTATTGCACAAACACAATCCAATGGAAGCTTGTTTCCGCCATGGAATAAAAATAAATACTAAATATATAAATATAAACTCTCACTTTTAAGAAGTAGTGCAATTTTGAGATATCAACTTGCAATTGTGAGGGATAAAGTCCAATTCTGAAAAGTCAGCTCACAATTTTGACATTCTCGCAATTGCGAGTTAATGACCTGCTATTCTGTGAAAAAATTATAAAATTTACTATATAAATATTTACTGTAAAAAATATTGAGACTATTTTCTTTCATTGTTTTATGTAATTTTGTTTGCAGATATTTCTTTTTGCTATATTCAGCCCACAATTCAGCACCGCCTTCTGTTTATTTGTCTTTGTAACAGTAACAATCCAGCATTTTTCAGCAAATATTTGTTTATTAGTAATATACCAGCATTTCCGGTCTGCCATTTTTGTCAATTTCACCAAACAGTGACAGTCCAGCATTTATTTTTTTCAGTATAGCTATTTATATTGCAAATATTTGTTTTTATAACAGTAGCGATCCAGGTGCAGTCACACCTTGACTTAAGGCATGAACATTTGCTTTGGACATCAAAATATGACGTCACTCTTTTGTCTTTAAATTTGAATAAACTGTAAATAAAAAATACATTCATAACTGGTAAAGCTACTTGTCTGTCCACAATGAATGGGAGAAAATTGCAATGCTCAAAATGGCTCAATTTAACTCTTGAAAGTTGAGCTAAAGAACCAGATGTATGGTAAAATATCCCTATTTCAGGAAAATAACTCTTTCATTCCAAAGTAATAAAGAAATTACAGCAATGTACACTTCACAAGGAATAACACTCAATTTTATAATGGTTATTTTTCTGTAATGAGACATCCTTGAGGACGTCTATGGCTGCAAAATGTGATCTCCAGAAAGAGACGTGTTGTTTAGATCCCATAATGGTCACATGATTTTTTGTTTTCCAAAATCTAAATTCTTCTTGCTTTTCTGCCTTCTCATGTTTACATGGGTGCAAATGCGCAATGTTGGAAATGTCGCATTAAGCACATACATTAGTCAGGTTTTATTTGATCATTTACCAGGTTATTGATCCGTTTCCTGTTTGTTTACAGGGAGAATCACGAGCAGGAAAAGCAGTCCCTCAACAGTATAGCAGAGAACACAGTGGCCATGGAGGTGACGTAGTGACTGTTGTCTGGGTGGCGTGTTTTTTTGTTTTTTTGTTTGTTTTTTCTTCTGCCCAGTCCAGTCTTCTGGTGCTGTGCACCAATTGGGTTTGGGGAAGCAAAAGGACAGCGGGTTTCCACAGCAACTGTCTGAACGTGACAAAAAATGTCGTCTCTTGTTTTTCTTTTTCACCCCCTTTTTTAGTTTTGAACATATGCTGTTTCTGTTAAGAAAAGAGATGTGTAAATTAAGAATATGGCTAATATTCAATGTACAGAACTACATATTTGTAGAAGCCCACCACCACCACCACCCTTGTATATACGCTACTTGAATACAGAACTGTTGAGTTGTGATGTTTTGCACTTGGGGAATCAAAAAGAGAAAAAAGCGAATGAGGGGCGAGTGTGTGTGAGTGAACCGTGAGGTCAGGTAAAAGTGAGTGTGTGAATCGTGCATGGTGAGGAAACCTGCTGTTCTACCTATTTATTGTGCTGTGTTTACAATTATTTGTTCTTTATGTTGGTTCTTTTCTTTTCTTCGTACACTGTGCCCCTCAGTTGTTTCCTGCGGTGTTGTAAGTGTTTAGGTAGCTGTCAATTCCTGAATTTCCCCGGTTTCACGTTTCGACTGGTTCACACTGTGAATCGGATTGAACGTTAATGGTGTCATGCCATTTTCCCCCGTATCGTTTTTATTTAATTATTATTTTTTTTTTATTCATTTTCCCCTCTTCTTCTGCGAGGGATGGGACATGTGGGGGATTGACACCCTTTAGATTCAGGGTTTATTGGGAGGGCAAATCACATTTTTGGGGGGTGGTTATATGAATCTTCCATTTTATCATCCCAAATAATAACAAAAAGACAAACAAGGGATGAAGTCTTCACTTTGGGAGCTTCCAAGGCTTCCGGGTCAACTAAGCACTATTGTTTTGAATTGTTTTTTTTTAGTTGATTTATTGCTGCTTTTTGTATAAATTCAGTTCCTTTTTCATATGATGGAAACTGTTTGGTTTGTCCCCGTTTTTATTTCTTTGTACAACAGAGTTATTTTTGTATCTTGTTTTTTT
Source organism: Semotilus atromaculatus (assembly GCA_031834385.1). NCBI lineage: Eukaryota > Metazoa > Chordata > Actinopteri > Cypriniformes > Leuciscidae > Semotilus > Semotilus atromaculatus. The sequence goes on from JAULUF010000012.1 coordinate 17,259,604, forward strand.
TTGTGTGTGTGTGTTGCTTGTGGTGAAGCGTCTTTTGCGCTTCTTAAATGGAAGACTTCATTCTTTGTTGCTAAACGTCACGCGCAACGGCCAATAAGCGCCCAGTGCGGCTGCATCCGAGTCATCATTCCGGTTTATGACGCAAGACCAAGAAGGAGCAAAAGAGGTGGATGCCAAACTAACGTCATCTCCTTGGCCTTCTCTAAACGCATTTAACCTGCAGACTCTGGACTACTTCAAGGCCTGACAAAAACCACAAGTTAAAGGTTGTGCCTTCCTTTGGGAATGTCCTGCTCAGTCTCTTCCGTGAAGAGGATGCTCCGGGTCAAGGCCGCAGTGCCTGCGGTACACACTTGTCCGGAGCTTGGATCTCTGATGCCCAGTCCATTGGCTGAACTGAATCATCCTCCTCCAGGGGTTTCTAGTCTGATCTGGATGGAGGCAAAAAAAAAAGAAAATATGGAAAATATTAAAAAGAAAAAATATTATTGAATAAGTGGAAAAAAAAAGATATGTGACAATTCAAACATGAATCAGACAATAAAGCCCAGGTTATATGTGAACTAATGAGTTGTCTTTTTATTGTGTGAATAAGTGCGTGTATGGATGGATGGACGGTCAATAGTAATTAAATCTGTTCATATCTTTGTCCATATTTGTCTTGAGCAGTCCTCCCACTGTTCTTCAGAGAAAATCATCCAGGTCCCACACATTCTTTGGTTTTCCAGCATCTTCTGCATATTTGAACCCTTTACAACAATGACACTTGAGTTTCATCTTTTCACTGGTGACTGAGGGACTCGTACACACACCTATTACAAATGGTGAAAACTGTCACTGACATTCAAGGAGGACACATTGGATTAAAAACCAGGCGGTGTGAACATCTGCACAGGATGATTGGGGGTTAAGTGTTATTTTGTTTTACAGGAAATATGCAAGTATGTTATAGCTTCTGGACCGTACTTTCCAGTTTCCACCCCTGGCTTTTAATGTGTGTTCACGAGAGCACCAAACTGTAAAGTTCTCAGAGATGGATGCATGACTTCAGGCTGATAGTTTTGTGTGCACACTCAGATCCCGGAAACTCCCGATGTACACAATCTCACAATACACATGCCACAAGACCGGATCCCGGAGTGCACGTAGCAAATGGTGGAACATTGGAATTGAAAGCAGTTTATGCATTGAATTTCCTCCATCAACATGCTTGAATGCAATTACTCAGTTTCCCTTTGCTTCTGGCCATCATCTTTTTATTATTCCTTGTGAATAAAACCCAGTCCCATTCTACAACATTTTCTTGTTGAACATCATGTGAAATGCACCATAAAATGGGTTATGAATTGAATTGATTATTCTACAGGCCTTGGGGCAAGAGAAATGGAGGACAGTCCTCTTTTAAACGAGTCTTGAATCTTGATTAAATGTCAAGTGTGGAGTCATTGCATGAAAGCAGTAGGAGATTGATTTCCATCTTGTGAAGAAAATATAATATTGCACACATTGCAATCTATCAGATTCTGAGACTGTATTTTTTGTTTTGTTTTCTCAATCTGTTTTTGCATCCCTTGCACAAGCTTGCTTTCTTGTATTTTTTTCTTCAGAGATCGAGCGGGCTAAATTTCAGTATGGATGCCAAATCACCTCTCCGTGTGCCAGAAAGCCAAATATTGTTTTTATCGACCACAGTTGAGAATACTAAACTCGCCTGTTACCATAGAAACATATTTAAAAAAATCAATTGAGAGTTTTAGGTTGAGTTTCTTCATGCCGTAGCTTTAGACTTGATTTTTCATTGTTCTGATAATGTGCATGTGGTTATTCTGTTTGGATGTCAGATGAAAGAGTGAGCGAGTGTTGTTCTGGGTCCTGAAATGAGTGCTCACTAAGGTCCCTGTAATGACCCTGCTAGTTCTGATATGGTCAATCACAGCATGGAAATATTCTGTGGTCTCTGCACAGCTCAGTAAGTGTGACTGCATCACGCTGTATACATTTTTGGTAATTCTGTAAAAAGAAATGAGTGAGAAAAGAGTGAGATTTAAAGAGGACAGGCCGAATAACATTTAAGCATATATTGTATTTAAAAAATAATGCAATAAACATTTATATATTTTAATAAAATATATGTAATAAAATGTATAAGAGAGAGGCCAATCAACATGTTTAAAACAAGCAATAAACGGGCCTACAGATTATTTGTATTTTATTATACAAATAATCAAAAGAATGCTCACCGTGCTCTCCTGGCTAATTAGGTGCTGACACCATCAGTACAAAAATGCAAAAAAGGTCTACACTTATTGCAAACAGGAGATATAGATTACAAATGTTTCGGCCTATAAAAATAATGAAACAAAAGTACATATTTATAATATAGTATGTAATAAGATGTGAGGTTTAAACATGAGAACATGTTTAAAATAAATGATTTTAGTGTGTGTGTGTATATATATATATATATATATATTATTGTAATATAAAGTAATGAAATAATGTTTTTTTTAATATTTTTCTTAAAATATATAAGAGGAGAGGCAAATGAACATGTTTAAAATAAGCAATTATGTTCTCAAAAGATAAATATTTTTTAATAAAATATTAAATAAATTTTTTTTTTAGCTGTATCTTTTAAAATACACAATAATTATATATTTAACAGATTATATGAGGAGAGGCCAATGAACATGTTTAAAGTAAGCAATTATTTATTTTTAAAAAAAATAGTTTATAATAATGAAATACAAATTCATATTTTTATCATTTTAATAAAATATAGAATGTAGTTTTTAATCAAATGTATAAGAGGAGAGGCCAATGAGTATTCAACATAAGCCATTATTTGAATAAAAAACATTTATATTTTAAATAAAATATTATTTATTATTAATATTCAAATTATTTATTAGATTTATTACCATTTAACTAATTTAACCCCTCTTTGTTAAGTGTGTTTGTTTCTTACCATTGAAGTGTGTTTGCCTGCAGCGGTAATGTTGAAGGCTCACAAGTTAGTGTTAAAGGAGCCGTATGTAAGATTGTGGCCAAAACTGGTACTGCAATCACTTTCAAATTACTGACTCGAGGTTGCTAGCCTGGGAAAACCCAGACAACTTCCGGCAAATTTAGATTTGCTCTGAAAGTTAGTCTGGCAAAGAGCTCATTCAAGCCCATTTCCAGTCTGCAGAAATCGCGGCACCAATCAGAAACGTTGGGGCGGGCTTTACACGATGACGACAGCGCAGCCAGCAACTGTGAAGCAGATTTCGTACATTACAAAGATGGATGCCGCCGTGGAACATCACTCGTTCGAATCAGCTAGCGTCTGTTTTAAGCAATTTAAAATATCCTTTTCGTTATAAACCCGAGCAAAGAACAACACTCAAAGCCTTCATGTCTAAAAAATATGTTATCGCTGTCTTACCGACTGGATTCGGCAAAAGTCTGATATACCAGTGTGGCGAGCAGGACGATCGAGGCCGAGGGAAGTGAGAGAACGGCGTGAGTGAGGCCGGTCTCGATCTCTCACGGAGGAGCGGAAGCATAAAAGGAGGAGCGACGACGGTGAAGATCGAGAGAGGACAGGCCTGAATTTTATTTGATGTTTTGTTTTATTATGTGTGGCGGCAGTCGACCGTGAGGGACTTTGTATTTGTTTTATTATTAAAATGTGTGAACTTTCCCCGGTTTCCGCCTCCTCCTTCCCACAACAACGAGCCCCGTTGGTCAATACTAAACGAATGGGTGGGTCTTAGCCATAGACTGTCTTAGCGAGAGCCCTCTGCATACGTCATCTCCTTCATCGCTCTGATTGGTTTTTAGGTCTATCCAATTGCGCAAAGAGGCATTTGAGGGACGTCCGTTGGTGACGCCCCTTTGGAAATGATTTGTCTATGGAGCTTTGCCAGACCCTAACTCAGTTTCAAACTGAGAAGGGTCTGGTTTTAACCAGGCTACGAGGTTGCCAGATAGGCCGCAGGATCCGATTCCGACACGTTTGTATCTGCAGCTGTGGGAACTAGAGCAGAGCTGGCAACCCGGATGCCGCAACACTACTGACTTCGTGATTGGTAGATCGGTGGAGGGTGGAGCATCAGACCAAAACACAACATGAAAACATCAACATCAGTTGAGGGCTGCAACTTCACTTTTTAAATGACAATACCCTGGCCGGACTGCTGTTGTCAGTGATATAAGTATTTGAAATGAACATGATTTCTTAATGTCTAGTGACATATCAGGGCCATTTTATGATTAATTGAAATACATTTCTTACATACGGCTCCTTTAAGTCTCAAACTGATGTTTTTGAAATTGTTAAAATATATAATGCATCTACCCAGATGCTGTAGGTTGTTCTAAATAGGGCTTTGGTTACTTTCTGGTATAACTCTCTATGATATTTAGTGTCTTATAACGGGTTCCTCCTTCGATGCAAGTCTATAAGCCATTTCTGCTTTTTTTATGTTTGAGTAAAGTTAGGAGTTCCACAAAGAACCTTGTTTTTGTTTTTAGTGTGAACAATATGATCTGAAGAACATTTTTCCATTAGAGCCTTTTGTGCAATGGAAAGGTTCTGTGGATGTTAAAGGTTCTTCATGGAACCATCAATGCCAATAAAGAATCCTTGTTTTTAAGAGTGTAATGACATCACAGGTCATGAAGGGCTACTGGTTGGGATCATTTCAAGGTGAATGTTCGTGAAGGCTCAGGTGTCCTCTGGCACTTCATTCTGGAGAGCAGAGTATGCGGTGGAAATGCTTATTGACTGTTTGTGTGCGATGGACTCAGTCCAAGTCTTTTAACGTGTGCTTTGATCCGAGGAGGAAAACGTGATGAGCCAACAAGAGCCTCGGATCAAAGGTGTGTGTGTGTGTGTGTGAGAGAGAGAGAGAGAGAGAGAGAGATTTTATCGTCCTTTCTTTAAAAGGATAAATAAAAATAAATAAATTAAAGAAGTAGCCACTCTAAAATGAGATTCTCATCAAGGTCAGCAAGTCTATACAATTTCATGACATGTAATTTCAGGTTGTCAAATCTAACATCAAATCCTTTGGAAAGTTGAAAACATTTTCCAAATCGATAATTGAGATCTGCACACTGTTAATGTTAATGCTTTTGCACCACTTGACATTAGAAGAAATCAAAGTTGAAAACCGAACCCTCGCTGCCTTATAAAACGCCCTGATTGGAATTGATTTACAGTTTACAGACAGGTTGATAATATCATGCTGCTAATCTAATAGCATGGTACTCTAATAAGCATACATTTGCATAAATCTGTTTTTAATTACACTGAGCAATTTTTATCTGTTCTTTGGAGTATTTAACTAAATGTTTATTCATAACCTTTTCACTGAGCTTACCACAATGCATCATGGGAAGGAAACACGCAAGGCATCATAATTGTTAAACTGTTCACTAGCCTTTGAGTTTGTGTGAGCCTTAAAATGTTCCCTCCGTAGGCATCAGCTCGCTAGATGTTAGTGTGGCGCATATTAAAGCTATAACCTAAAATTAAATTGTGACAGTGGAGAATCCCGCTGTGTGTTTGTGATATTCTCACTTTTTGCCGAGTATTTTCAGCTGATTGAAGGGTGAGAAAAATGATTTGACCTTTCTGGCATTTCCCAGGAGAAATCGAGAGGCAGTGATTTCCCTTCACTCACAGAAGACTGCCGTTGCTATGGTTATACCACAGTACTGTTTGCATTAACATAATCACAATATTCTGTAGCCTACATGTGAGTGCCTACTTAATTGCATTTTAAGGTGCATGTAAACAGCCAATGAAAGACATTAAGGTAATGAATTTGAGCGTATGGATTTTTCATCATTTTAAAATGCATCCACACGTCCTTCATTAACGTCAGAGAGACTCCTAATAAAGCATGCAGGGCGGTATGTCTTCTCGTTTTATCTAAGTAGATGAGAAAGTTGTTTGATTTTTGTAGTGCCTTTGTCCATATGACGGCCAACAATGACTCATCACGACAACAAAGACCCTGTGAAGATCACAGCAGAAAAAAGATGAGACTGAAGCTGCCTCAATGCTAAATATATATATATATATATTTTTTTTTTTTATCAAAAAAGAAAGAAATACTGTGGAATTCATTAATTGTTTTCAGACTAAGGCACATAATCCAATTCCAGATGGCATTGTGATGTGGAATGATTGATTAGATGCTGTAGTATGAGCTATTCATCAATGTTGCCTATTCAAAATGGCAGTTTGATTATTCGCTAATAGAGCCGTAGTGGCGCAGTCAGAACACATTACCTCTGAAGACGCCATGGCAACGGCTTCTTTCTTCCAAGGTGATGCAGTCAGGTGACAGAAGGGATGAAATGTGATTGGTTAAGAAAACTACCTCCTGTCAATAAGTGACAAGTCTATTATGTGTCACTGTTCAATAAGGGAGCTTGTTTCAAAAGTTTGAAAATATTACTAAAGCAGTAATCAATGGCCCATTACATGGATGGATGGATGGATAGATAGATAGATTAAAAAGTTTCTCATGTTATATAGTGTTATTTTAGTACAAACTATTCATATTTTGAATGTTTCATTTTTATATTTTTAATTTTCATTATAATTTTTAGTTTGATTTTGTCATTGTTATGTGATTTTGTCTTTTATTTTATTTTTTATTATTAATTATTTTTTAAATCTATTTAGGCCTTTTAGTTTATTTTTATTTCAGATTTAGTTTTAGTTGGCTAGTAACTTAAACTTAGTTAGGTGCCAAGACAGTAATAAATGATTTTAAGATTTGATGAGTTTTGAAGATTAGAATGATTTTAATAATTTAATGATTTTTAAGTTTGAATGTAGCCTATTACGTTTTTCTTCTAATATTTGTATTTTAATCACAGCTTTATTTAAATTAATGACAATTTTATTTACAATAACAGCACATGGACATAAAACTGCAAAATACTTTTTGACTCTAACAGGAAACTTTATTTTTGACTTTATTATGAACGATACAGATTCTTCTCTTAGTACATTGTGAGAGCAAAACAAGTCTCGGCAGTGTGTGGTGAGAAACTGCAGTCTGGGAAAGAATTAGAAAATGTCATTTATTTATGTATTTTTGTCTGAGTGTCTGGGATGTTTGGCACAGGGTGTGTTTTGGCAGGGAGAGGATTTGTACGCACCTGTTCTAAGAGTGAAGAGGCCGAGAGACTGAAGGAAAGGACGGAGGAGAGGATAGATGGATCACTGAGAGGGCTCACAACAGAGTCTCTGTGTCTGATGCACCTGCCTAACCCTCATCCGCCCGGAGAGAGAGAAAAAGAGGAGAGACGCAGACGGATTGGAGTAGATGCCCTCAACTCTCTGTTTTGGTTAAAATTGGATGCACAAAATACAAAGACTCTCTTTCACCGCTGTGATTAAAAAGATAAACTTGCTGCCATGATGCAAGACTGTTGTGGGTGGTTGCCAGGGCGTTGCTATGCGGTTGCTATCTATCTAACCATCTATCCATCTATCTATCTATCTATCTATCTCTCTCTCTATATATATATATATATATATATATATATCATCTATCTCTCATTAGCATCTTCTCAACTTTCTAACATAGGTTGATATTAAATTATATTTGCTGTCTGTCTCTTCATACTTGTTTAAGATGCTGAGAGCAGGGAGTCTAAATCTTTCCCGCTGAGCATGTCGGTCTGATCGATGCAGCGGTCGATGTTTAGTGTGCTACTGAAGAAGAGGCTTGAGGATAATGACGGTAATTGGCTGGTTTGATAGATCGCCAGATTCATTCGGCCTGTTTGCATAGAAAAGAAAGAGAAGAAACCCTGGACTGCATTTCATACACAATGAGCGATAAACTATTCCCCAAAATGTTCATGCTGCTTGTACCAAACATATCACTAACTATCTAATGTTGAGATCATTTCAAACATAATCTTCTTTTTTTTTAATGCAGATTTATGTAGCTATTGAGAAAAAATACTAGTTTGCATTTTGTAGATTGGCTTGGTCTTTTCTTTCTCTTTGAAGTACATTATATATATATACACTCACCGGCCACTTTATTAGGTACCCCATGCTAGTAACGGGTTGGACCCCCTTTTGCCTTCAGAACTGCCTCAATTCTTCGTGGCATAGATTCGACAAGGTGCTGGAAGCATTCCTCAGGGAGTTTGGTCCATATTGACATGATGGCATCACACAGTTGCCGCAGATTTGTCGGCTGCACATCCATGATGCGAATCTCCCGTTCCACCACATCCCAAAGATGCTCTATTGGATTGAGATCTGGTGACTGTGGAGGCCATTTGAGTACAGCGAACTCATTGTCATGTTCAAGAAACCAGTCTGAGATGATTCCAGCTTTATGACATGGCGCATTATCCTGCTGAAAGTAGCCATCAGAAGTTGGGTACATTGTGGTCATAAAGGGATGGACATGGTCAGCAACAATACTCAGGTAGGCTGTGGCGTTGCAACGATGCTCAATTGGTACCAAGGGGCCCAAAGAGTGCCAAGAAAATATTCCCCACACCATGACACCACCACCACCAGCCTGAACCGTTGATACAAGGCAGGATGGATCCATGCTTTCATGTTGTAGACGCCAAATTCTGACCTTACCATCCGAATGTCGCAGCAGAAATCGAGACTCATCAGACCAGGCAACGTTTTTCCAATCTTCTATTGTCCAATTTCGATGAGCTTGTGCAAATTGTAGCCTCAGTTTCCTGTTCTTAGCTGAAAGGAGTGGCACCCGGTGTGGTCTTCTTCTGCTGTAGCCCATCTGCCTCAAAGTTCGACGTACTGTGCGTTCAGAGATGCTCTTCTGCCCACCTTGGTTGTAACGGGTGGTTATTTGAGTCACTGTTGCCCTTCTATCAGCTCGAACCAGTCTGGCCATTCTCCTCTGACCTCTGGCATCAACAAGGCATTTCCGCCCACAGAACTGCCGCTCACTGGATGTTTTTTCTTTTTCTGACCATTCTCTGTAAACCCTAGAGATGGTTGTGCGTGAAAATCCCAGTAGATTAGCAGTTTCTGAAATACTCAGACCAGCCCTTCTGGCACCAACAATCATGCCACGTTCAAAGTCACTCAAATCACCTTTCTTCCCCATACTGATGCTCGGTTTGAACTGCAGGAGATTGTCTTGACCATGTCTACATGCCTAAATGCACTGAGTTGCCGCCATGTGATTGGCTGCTTAGAAATTAAGTGTTAAGGAGCAGTTGGACAGGTGTACCTAATAAAGTGGCCGGTGAGTGTATATATATATATATATATATATTAGGGCTGTCAAATGATTAATCACGATTAATCGCATCCAAAATAAAAGTTTGTGTTTACATAATAAATGTGTGTGTTATATTTATATAATTATTATATATATATATAAATACATACACATGCTTGTATATATTTAAGAAATATTTGCATGTAGGTATATACTGTATATAGATTTATATGTAATTTATATTATATATAAATATTTTATATAGTATAAATAACACATTTTTCTTAAATATATAAATGCATGTGTGTGTACTTATATATACAAAATAATTTTACACAGTACAAACACATTTATTATGTAAACACAAACTTTTATTTTGGATGCGATTAATCGTGATTAATCATTTGACAGCCCTAATATATATATGTGTGTGTCTATACAGTATATTGCCATTTGGTTTAAACAAAATGTAATTCTTTGAGATGCACTGGCCAAAATATTTATTGGCCAAAGAATTTAAAACATTCAAACTAACCTTTAAATTGTTTTAAATCTCCAAGCAGGCACAGGCTTTAACAATCCAACATTCGTCTGCTTCCCTGCTTTTTCTTTCCTTTGTTTTGTAGCTAAAATACGTTAAGCTGTTAATCTTCTTAAATTGTGTTCGAGTTGCAAACTTCTCATCAGATCAATAGTTCAATCCGGTGGAACGGCTGTGAACCAATGATAGGATTGACTCTGAGGGAGAGAGAGAGAAGGAGCGAGTGTATGGATGCAGTATGTATGTATGTATGGGTGGATGGTGGAGTGGATTTATTTAGCATTTGTTTTTAGGGCTTTGTCACAAAGGCTTTTTTTTTTTTTTTCACTCCCACACACACAAGATGCGCAAGAGAATTAAATTTGGTTGTAGCATCTCAGAGACAGCCATGCACATCTCAGCACTGAATGCTGCAAAATCATGCGTTTGAAGCAAGCCAAGTTCCAGAACAAAACACAGAGGTTGATTCTGAAGTTAATAGGTATTTTTGTCTCATCCTTTGCTATATTATCACTCTCATGTAGGCTAGTTATCACTATATGGTTATCACTGTGTAGGCTATGTGCGGATGGGCCTATGTAATGAAGCGTGCACGTCGCCGCTTGTCAAGCATGGAAAATAAAAGTTTTAATCAAATTCTGAATGTAATATATTAAATAAATTTTTACATCGCCTATAGACAGCGCGTAAAGAGCGCTCTCTTAATAATCACTAAAAAGCTGTCGCTCATTCATCGCGGTCTCACAAAGTTCCGTTATATTAATCAGTGAAGCTATCAAAACATTATGAATCTCTTATTTATACATAATGTCTACATTTTGTTGGAGAGGATTTGCGAGCATGAATTCAGCGCTGGACAAAAAGTGATTATTTTATATAAGAAGATAGCTGTGATTAGATAGCTAAGATAGCTGTGGTTGGCTAGCCTGGATGCCAGCCGAACTTAGCCCCGCCCGCAACATTTGAGGTCGTGAAGTTCGGTCTGGACTTCATCCGTTGTGAATCAAGTATGGCAAGCCGTTTTAGCTTAAATTGACTCAGCCTTACTCGTCGTAATTGCATTTTTACTAGTAAAAATTTAATTAGAGAGCTCTACAATTCAATTCTTACTAGTAGCAATTATAATTAGAGAGCTCTCTAATTCAATTCTTACTAGTAACAATTATTATTAGAGAGCTCTCTAATTCAATTATTACTAGTAAGAATTACAATTAGAGAGCTCTGCAATTGGATTCTTACTAGTAACAACTGAATTAGAGAGCTCTCTAATTATAATTGTTACTAGTAATAATTGGATTAGAGAGCTCTCTAATTCAATTATTACTAGTAAGAATTACAATTACAGAGCTCTCTAATTCAATTCTTACTAGTAACAATTGCAATTAGAGAGCTCTACAAATGAATTTTTACTAGTCATATGTCTCCATTGACTTCCATTCATTTTTAATTAGAGAGCTCTACAATTGAATTGTTACTAGTAAGAATGCAATTGCAGAGCTCTCTAATTGAATTATTACTAGTAAGAATTACAATTAGAGAGCTCTCTAATTCAATTGATACTAGTAAGAATTACAATTAGAGAGCTCTCTAATCCAATTATTACTAGTAACTCAGTTACTAGTAAGAATGCAATTGCAGAGCTCTCTAATTCAATTACAGAGCTCTCCAATTATACATATCTTTAATTCGTTTTTTTACTAGTAAAAATTCAATTAGAGAGCTCTGTAATTGCATTTTTACTAGTAAGAATTGAATTAGAGAGCTCTCTAATTGTAATTCTTACTAGTAATAATTGGATTAGAGAGCTCTCTAATTGTAATTCTTACTAGTAATAATTGGATTAGAGAGCTCTCTAATTGTAATTCTTACTAATTCAATTGTAGAGCTCTCTAATTGTAATTCTACTAGTAACAATTCAATTGTAGAGCTCTCTAATTAAAAATGAATGGAAGTCAATGGAGACATATGGCCTAATTGCAATTGTTACTAGTAAGAATTGAATTAGAGAGCTCTGTAATTGTAATTCTTACTAGTAATAATTGGATTAGAGAGCTCTCTAATAATAATTGTTACTAGTAAGAATTGAATTAGAGAGCTCTGTAATTGTAATTCTTACTAGTAATAATTGGATTAGAGAGCTCTCTAATAATAATTGTTACTAGTAAGAATTGAATTAGAGAGCTCTCTAATTGTAATTGTTACTAGTAAGAATGAACTTGTAGAGCTTTCTAATTGAATTCTTACTAGTAAAAATGAAATTACGACGAGTAAGGCTGGGAACAATTTAAGCTAAAACGGCTTGCCATAATCAAGTAGCCTATGCTCGAACCAATAATCAAATTGTCTGGGCGGGCTTTATACGATGATGGACAGATGAGCAACAGATCTCCGCTGGAGAATTTAGATATAGATTCAGCCATCGCGTCTGTTTTAGAAGATCTAGACAGCGCATTCATTTAAAAAGAGGAACAGAGAACCGCGATCAAAGGCATTTGTCGATCGGAAAGATGTTTTTGCCGTTCTTACGGGATTCGGGAAAAGATTAATTTGTCAGCTGGCCCTGATGATCGCTAAGAAGATGGGGCGTAATGAAAAGCCTGTGGTCATTTTTGTTTCTCCTTTGGTCGCACTCATGGAGGGCCGACTCGTGAAAGAAGCAACCGAAATGGGCATCACGGCGATGCAACTCGGCGTGCACGACGAGGTGGACGTAACCAGCGGTCGTTGCCAGCTCCTTTGCCATTGCTCTGATTGGTTGTAGGTCTATCCAATTGAGTGCAGAGGCATTGTCTTTCCCGGTTCGGTTGAAACGCCCCATAATCACAGCCCAAATGGATCAGTATCAGACTCACGCTGCAACGCATTCTCATCCCAAGGCGTCATATTCTGACACTTTGACAAAGCGTCTAAATCCAACGCCCATGGAACCCTTTAGCGTCAATATAACACGCAGAGACGACGTCAGGCTAGTGGTTGGCCATTGTTCAAGAAATGCAATCTGTAATTGGCTATATTGCTAACCGCTGAATAATAATAATTTGTCATTCTCCAGAGTGCAAACACAGATACGCTCTGGATCGTTTACCAACTGTTTTCACTAGTATTTTAATTTTACAAAGAAGACAAACACGGATCCGACCTTACTGAGTTCTTTCACCTCTTCTTGCACTTGAACGCACACAGTTTTCTCAAAATGCCAGTCTTGACCAGTATTCTCCTTGCATTAGGTCTTAAAGTGGCAGCAAAATGTTAATCAAACAAGTAAAAAGACAAACAGAAAATCACTTGCTGATCTTGTCTGAAACACTTCATTTGAAGACTGCAGTGTTATTTTACATGTGACTCTTTTCGCTGAGAAGTGGATTGTTGCCATTGATGTTCATGGTAGAGCCAGCAGGCCGATGACAAACAAGGCTTCTGGGCTGCTCAAAACTGTTGTGAAAACACTTTTCACAGAATTTACAAGTCAGAATTTCACAGAATTTCTTCCCCATGACTGCTTAATAGGTTCAGTCCGTTCTATTTCTTCAACATGGCTGTCATGGGAGCTGCTTTCTTCCCCTGTAGTTAGGATGAACAGCGGTCCGCACAAGAGCTAAAAAAAATCAGAGCATTTTCTGCATATATACATAGGCTACATATGCACACTAGTATGATTTTCCGAACACAACCAAATCTTGTGTTCTAGTAATAGCTCCATTACAGGTCCGTAAACACAGCAGTCAGATCAGTATTGGATGAAACCTCCATGAACTCAAGCCCCTGTCATGCTATCCGTTTGCTCCTCTAATCTCTGACCACATGAGGTGTATTTGCTTATGGATTATCAGCACCCTGTCTGTCGGTTATCAGATTTACATGTAGGATATCACACCATGGGAACTGTGGAGATTGCTGTGCTACAATATGAGCAAGACTATAAAACTATTTGTTATAGGCCTACTGTAAAATCATGATTTGATCTCCTTCAAATAGAGTAAGTCATTTTTAAGAAGCTTTTGTCTAATTTCTTTATTTGATATCAAATCAGCAGTATTACTATAGAAACTGTCTTTTGGTGGAAAGCTATATTACTGTGATACATTACTATAAGGAATGTGCATCTAACTGGGATAAAATGTCATCCGGGGCAAGGGTATAGCGCCCCCTGTAGTCAATGAAGGGCAGATGCCACTTCCACTTATATGTTTCACAAAATATGCATTGTTGTGAAACAGTTTTTTTTCATGCCTTAATACACTTAAGCTTTTCTGCTAAGAAAAAAGTTTAATTCTTTGACTATAACAATACAGCCCCTATCAGGTTTAGTTGAGTATTGTGTCCAGTCCTGAAGTATATCTTTAGTGTTTACACTAATCTCACCCTGCCTTCTGTTTACTGATCCAAACCTGTCAACGCACAGGAATGCTTTTGCATTACAGAAGATGTTCACACACAATATTGTTTATTTTACGAACACTGCAATGTAAAAAATAATAAAAAAATGTACTGGTAATTTTCTGCCAGGACATTATCTAGTAATTTTACAGAACTTTTAAATAAACGTAAAACTTAGTGCAATGCGGAATTCAAAATACAGGTAAAACCTGTAAGAAAAACCCAAATGGAAAATTACTTCATATTTACAAATAGCTAAATTGTGCCCTACTTTTACAGACTTTACAGACATTGTGCTCTTTTTTTTAAGTGTGCAAGTAAATTTTTGTTTCTCATAATTTTTTTAATCTCTTGGTGTAAAATATTTTGCTTGAATATATATATATATATCACACTGTATACAGTAGTCAACATTTGAAGTGGATCAAAAAAGTTTATCAAAGTTGTCCTAAGACAAGAACGTGTATTGTTCAAAATTCATGTATATCTTTGATGAAAGGTTGATCCACTTCAAATGTTGACTACTGTATATATATATATATAATTATACATAATTTTTTTTTTTTTTACTTTTTCAAATTTCTCACCATCCAATTTTTGTCTTATTAGGCGTTTGCCTCTTTTCAGTTACAGTACATCACTTACATCCCCTTCAAGTGCAATATAACACTAACGCTGTGAAACCGAGCGCCATCCAAATGAATTATCACTTATCAAGTGCGCTCTGCTCTTGCCAGGACATCTTTAAATGTTATGTAAGCTGGCTTTGTAAGTTATTAAAGAATATTTGTTCACAGCACAGATGTTTCGACTGTGAGTGTGAAAAGACAGCGAGAAAGAGCAAAGAATTGTGATGATGTGGTAATAAATAAAGCAGAAAGAGTGATAAAGAATGACAATATTAAATGCTGTTCAGTTGCTCTTTATTGTACAGATGCTCATTCAGTCGATAAATGTTCTGCCATTTATGTTAACCAGCAGGACTTGTCTTTCTGGATATATTGCTGTGCTATATGCTTTGATCTGGTATCCTCCCAGTCTGGTTTAGAAGCTAGTCCATGTCCTGTTTAGAGCCTTAGGTTATTTGAATAGCTCAAAAACATTGAACATATTAAAGGGGTGGTATAATGCTCCTTTTTACAATATGTAAAATAAGTCTCTGTTGTCCCCAAGAGTGTGTATGTGAAGGTTTAGCTCAAAATACCCCACAGATTCTTTTTTTTTTTTTACAGCATGTTCAAATTGTCCCCAAGTGTGTGTCCCTTTAAATGCAAATGAGCTGCTGTTCCCGGCACAGAGGGCGGAGCTTCAACAGCTTGTGTGTGTGTGTGTGTGTGTGTGTGGGTTGGTTTATGTGATTTATGAGGACACAAATTTGTATAATGACATGTGTATTACACTGGTATTACAACGTATGGGTGGTTTATGAGGACACTTCAAAAGTCCTCATAAATCAAATGGCTTAAAAAAAAATAAATAAAATGTTTTATTAAAAAAAATTAAATGCAGCATGTCTCCTGTGATGGGTAGGTTTAGGGATAGTGGCAGTGTAAGGGGATAGAATATATAGTTTGTACAGTATAAAAACCATTACGCCTATGGAGAGTCCTCATAATGCTGTTGCACCAATGTGTGTGTGTGTGTGTGTGTGTGTGTGTGTGTGTGTGTGTGTGTGTGTGTGTGTGTGTGTGTGTGTGTCTTAGCAGCTCTGATTACCTCACAGACATGCACTGAAGTGTCAGAAACTGTTCTGCCTTTTATGTTTAAACTGGAGTCGGACAATGATGGAGAGACTCAAGAAGAAGTGACAACATGTAAGCAACAGGACGTTTCTGAATGGTTAGTTGATTCATTTATGTTGCTGATGTGGAGTTAACTATCTCCAATTAGCATATTCTGTCATGATAATCTATAAATAACTTGTGTGGGAACTGTTGTAAGACGCCTACAGAGAGACATGCTATTGCATTTGTGTAATGAACTATGTCATGTGAAAAGACGGATGCGACAGCTTGAGCAGACTCACAGATGTGCTCTACTAACAGCTCTTCCTCTTCTCAACATGGACTGTGTGTTCCCGGGGCGGGGTTTATGTACATTTTAGGGTTTGTGATGTCACTAACCCGGGAGGAAGCTTGTGTAGTCCCTACCAGCCGTTTGTTGTAGTCCTTAAACGATTTCTTTAAAAGCAAATATCTTCCTTTGCTTTGAACTTTGAGCGTTGTAACTTTGCAGAAGTTTATGCTCAAACAGCAACATTACTAACTAAAGTTAGAAAAGTGAAATCATAATCAACCACCCCTTTAATATATATTTAAAGTACGTATAGGCTACATCATGGAATACATGTATACAAAACAGGCCTCATTTCAGGAAAACAGGAGAATAGGCCTATAGCCTATTTTTTATGGGTCATACATACATCTGGATAATTTTAGTAAAATATTTACCCCATTTATTTTAATGCTGATTTTCGTTTTAAGATAAAAATAAAGACTTAATCAAATTAAATATTAAAATCAGCATGCATTAAGAGAAGAGCAACATGTGCACATTTTATAGGTTTTGAATTATGAACATTATGAACATTTTGGAGGGAATGTCTTTGTGTTATCATGGAAAAACGAAACAATTATATTTTCCTTGGGGTAATAATAACAATGACTTATTTCTTGACTTTGGAGTGAACATTTTTATTTAGACATATTATTTACAGTTTTCATGAGAATGACTGACTGCTCTACCCATTCATGAATTAATATGATCAAATCTTTCACATAACTAATGATGCTATTGGTCCACTCATGGCTGAAACAACTTATGCTTCTATACTTCACAGAAAGATGAAATAACATCAACTCTACTGATATGAGTTCCAATGGGAGACTCTTTGATGTCCTAAAGCGCCATTTAGTGGTTCAAAAGTGTATTGCAAGTTTATTTATCAAATAATTTAGATTAAGTCAATTTGGTCCTATAGTTAGCCTATATTGACTCATCCATGAGAATTAGATGGAAAACTGGTCCGTGGAAAATGCTAATCCATGTAAATGTCACATATTAAATGCAATTTCACAGCCGGTGAAGGCTCTGAGCACGTCAACAAAAACGCTGTGGTGCATTGCAGACATATTTTGCATTAGCTTTACATTCTGAGGAAGCCGGACTAGTTTGATCCGTCACAGCCTGCTGAGATCAAACAATTAACCTTCAGTATATTGAAAGCAACAGGAGAATGCTAACACAAAACCTTGCAAATAAAATAGCAGCAGTTGCTATAGTAACTTGTGCTGAAGTCTTAAGGCATTTGTGCAACTCCATAAAACATGTTTCAGTTGCCAATGAGCATTCGTAATTTACTCAAAGTTTTAGTGCACTGTAAACGCCTTAAAAAGGGGGGAATAAGAGTAGCTGGGAAGATGAAAAGTCTTTATTGTGTTTTCCTGAATGTATGGACTATGATTTGTTTGAATTTAGAAAGATAAGTGGCCTTTTTTTCTTTCTAGGTCTTTCAGAGTCAGACGACTAAAAAGTCGCTTTAATTCCGTTCGTCTGCCGGAAGCTAGTTATTTTAGTCACTAAAGTTTTAAATATGGATATTTTTCTTACACAAACGCATCGCTTTGCTTCATTATTAACCCGTTAGAGCCGTGTCGAGCACTTTTATCACGGATGGATGCACTTTGATTGATTTTTAAAAAAAAGATACCTATTCACTGCCATTATAAAGCTATAAATATAACTCCGATTAGACACTAGTCTACTGTACGAAAATCTAGTCTAGTGTACGAAAATCTAGTGTATTGTATGAAAATCTAGTCTAGTGTATAAAAATCTAGTCTAGTGTATGACAAAATCTAGTCTAGTGTATGAAAATCTAGCCTATATGAAAATCTAGTCTAGTGTATGAAAATCTAGTGTATTGTATGAAAATCTAGTGTACACTACCAAGTGCATGAAAATCTAGTCTAGTGTATGAAAATCTAGTCTGAAAATCTAGTCTAATGTATGAAAATCTAGCCTAGTGTATGAAAATCTAGTCTAGTGTATGAAAATCTTGTCTGAAAATCTAGTCTAGTGTATGAAAATCTAGTCTAGTGTACGAAAATCTAGTGTATTGTATGAAAATCTATAGTGTACACTACCAAGTGTATGAAAATCTAGTCTAGTGTATGAAAATCTAATCTAGTGTATAAAAATCTAGTCTAGTGTATAAAAACTAGTGTATGAAAATCTAGTCTAGTGTATGACAATCTAGTATAGTGTATGAAAATCTAGTGTATTGTATGAAAATCTAGTGTACACTACCTAGTGTATGAAAATCTAGTCTAGTAGTGTAAGAAAATCTAGTCTAGTGTACGAAAATCTAGTCTAGTGTCTAGTGTACGAAAAATCTAGTCTAGTGTACAAAAATCTAGTGTACATTACCTAGTGTATGAAAATCTAGTCTAGTGTACGGAAATCTAGTCTAGTGTACGAAAATCTAGTCTAGTGTATGAAAATCTAGTGTATTGTATGAAAATCTAGTGTACACTACCTAGTGTATGAAAATCTAGTCTAGTAGTGTATGAAAATCTAGTCTAGTGTACGAAAATCTAGTCTAGTGTATAAAAATCTAGTCTTGTGTATGAAAATCTAGTATTGTGTATGAAAATCTAGTCTAGTGTACGAAAATCTAGTCTAGTGTATGAAAATCTAGTGTATTATATGAAAATCTAGTGTACACTACCTAGTGTAAAAAAATCTAGTCTAGTGTATAAAAATCGAGTCTAGTGTACGAAAATGTGTGTGTGTGTGTGTGTGTGTGTGAGAGGGCAGGTTATTATCTGTGCTGAGCGTGTATAATTCAGACCTATGGGACGCAACTTTAATCGCATTCTGCAGCCGACAGTTATAATTGCGTCGCATGTTATGACAGTCAAACTGACAGGCCCAAATGAACTGAGAGACAAAATAATGAGCATTGTTGTCTTTCTTTCTAGCTATTTCTTTTCTTCCATTATCTTTCAGAATATTCTCTCCCAATATTCTTTCTTTTCCTTGAATACCCTGCCAAGCACCAGTAGCTTTCTTATAGCCCAGTCTTCTCATAATTATTCTGTTTTCTGCACCCGTATCTTTATATTTCCTGGACATATATTGGACTCAGAAAGGCATACACCCACCATACTTTCTGTATCTAAAAATTCAATGCAATCAATTCAAACATTTCAACTTCCATTTTTTAGCATTTCCAATATTTCCATTTTAACCACAATTTACAACATCTCCTTGACTTAAGCTATCATTTGAATGGAAAGTAAAGACATTTTAAAACAAAATAAATGTTTTAATTGTGAAAATGGTAACTTAATGCCATTTACTGACTTAACTGCAAGCATGTCATACTCTCATGTTTGCATAATGGCTGTTTTCGTAATGGAATATAGCATATTGTACAAAATACCTCATGCCTACTGTTTATTTTTATATTATGTTAAAAAGGCCTTATATAGATGATAACAATATACAGTATACAAAATAGTATTCTGTCCAGTCATGAACCTGGGCTATGACCTGCTATTCCCTCTTATCAACACAAGGTTGCGTTGTACTCTATAATACATTATGAAGTCATAGGCTTTGCAAAATATTCAGACTATTTTTCTGTGATGAATCGCAACATCTGCGCTAAGCTCCTCTCTTGCAGAGGACGAACATAACAGGCCTGCACACACTAACCCCAAACACACACACTCAGAGGTATTTAGGCCACGTCCAACCAGAACAGGTGTTTTCCCACACACACACACACATGCACAAACACAATTCTATCCTTCGTCTATTCTCCTAATGATATGTAAAAAGCGAAACAGCTGACGAATGCCTAGGTTATTCACATATTTAATAAGTTATTTGATGTGAGCTTTTAATAGCACCTCATGAACAAAGACAACTGTAGAATTGTCTGTAATGAAACTAGTGAGATGGAAACCACTGCTAAATTTGATTTTTTTTTTTCAAAGGATTTTCCCACTTGTTTACCTGAATGAATTTGTCAAATTAAAGGCATAATTCATCCCAAAATGTTATATATATATATATATATATATATATATATACAGTATATAGGCTAATAGAGCAAATTAGCAACCAAACAAGGCACAGGTGAAGAACATAATCAGTTACCATAGTAACAGTCTGTTGGTGCTTCTCAATACTCAAACTGATGCTTCCTTGTTTCCTCGCTCCTCTGTCCTCCAACCTGTGACCCGGAAACTGATCAAATAAAGGCATTTTGAAGAACATCTCAATTCTCTAACTGCACCGTGATGAGGGGGAGGAACGAGGAGTGAGGAAGCTTCCAGAAGAGCGATGAGTGAGGATGCACAGGTGTATTATGTGGAAGACACACTTAAATCCTCCTCCCCCTTCACATCTGTCAGAATACTTTTACCTTATATCACATATCTTATAAACCATATATATCACATATTTCAACAGGGCATATTGCTTTATTATCATTGTTTATGAATTGATTAAATAACCAGCTGATTATGCTTTGAAGTGACCCTCGAGTGATCAAGAATGTTCAAATATACAAATAAGCTTCCCTTTGATTCCTCCGTCCTCATTTTCTTTCCTTGCAGCCTTCCCTCGCATCCTACAGAGGGTGGAGATGAGACGCAAAAGAAGCAAGTTCAGGAAAAGAGGATGCACAAATTTAGAAATGAGAAGCACACCTTAAGAAAGAAACTCAAAGAAACAGGAACTGAACAGATGCAAAAAGCCCATGAAAACAGAAACTAAACCAAAAAAGTATTTTTTCAGTGGATCACAATAGGTTAAAGCTCTTTTCCATAATGGAGGACCAAAGTATACTCTACCATATTTTTATACAATTGCTTTAAAATGCTACAAAAAGGGAAGTACACATTAAAAGCACCATAATTGTGGCCCAAATGAGTCAAGCATTAGTCTTCTGTATAGCCATATGATATGTCTGTGTGATGAAAAGTCTGAAATTTAAGTGATTTAAGTCATAGTTTGCTGAAAAGAAAAAGGACTTGGAACGACATGAGGGTGTGTAAATAATGACAATAATAATTCAACTATCCTTTAAATTGTTACTTATATAAAGCAAAGTATTTTACAAATTGATTAGGTTTGTATTGCACAGCTCTGCCTTGAATTTGTCCACAGTCTAAATTGGTCTAATTAACTAGAATGTCCCTTATTTTGGCAACACCCAGAAAAGCCTTTTTTTCCCCCTGAATCCAAGCTGTGCTCTCTTTTTTTCTGTGTCTCTCCCTCTATCTCTCATCCATCTTGCCATTTAAACAGAGCTGTTGAGACCTGTCCTGCCAGCTTCATGTCGCCTGCGCTGATGTCCTTATGCTGGACAAGAGCGACAACAGGCGTGTGACTAGGTCATGCAGTGTGACGACCAGAGATAGCAGATACACACACACACACACACACACACACACACACACACACACACACACACACACACACACACACACACACACACACACACACACACACACACCAGCACAATCTATTGAGCCGACGTGTCCGAGGGTTTAGTGAAAGGACATAGAGATTGATGCATTTTATTGATCCCCTAATAGAAATTCAGGTGTAAGGAAATGAGCTGGGGATGATACTAGAAAATGCTCTATTGCCATTTTCACTGCACATGTATACTTACACTGCTTCAGTGTCACATGATCCTTCAGAAATGCTGATTTGGTGCTCAAACATTTCTTACTATTATCAGTGTTGAAACAATGGTGCTGCATAATATTTTTGTGAAATACAATTTTTTTTTTGTTGTCCAAAAGAACAACATATATTTGAAATAATAATCTTTAATACAACATGATAAAGGTCTTTACTGACACTTTTCATTAATTGAATGCATCCTTGATAAATAAAAGTATCTTAATTATTTTTTAGCAAAAATCATTATATTCTATTTTACTTAAATATACACGTTACACAGTAACAAAAAGTAAAGTAAAATAGGTTGCATGTCATTTCATGTTGAGTTTAAATGGCTTTTTGTAACCAAATAACTCTCAGAAGTCAGCAATTATGGAATGTGTCAGCAGCTGGTTGGGACATCTGTGACAATACAGTAGTGCAACTGAGAAACATATTTTTAACAACAAAAAATGTGTAATGTATCACAGAACTAATTCTGTACAAGCAGTGACCACACTGAAAATTCTGTAGGCTATCTGTAATTAACAGCAGTATTACTTATACAAGAATCACTATTACTCATTAGGGATAGGGATTTAAAGTCTTTTGCAACATGTGTCATTCCTGCCACACCCGAATATGTGTGTGCATGCAACACTTGTGATGAGTATTTTCCAGCAATGCCATATGTGCATGACGTTATGGTTGTGATGCCAGGAAGTTGGCTCCCTTTTGCTTTGGCTATCCTACAAGCCTAGATGAATATGCATCGCTTGATCAAAGTTCCTGCGAGTGAATCCGAGCTGATACAAGATATTTAAATTTAACCATCCAAGATCTGCCAGATTTTGGCCTCCAGCTCTGCAAAAGACATCCCCTGGCATCTCACATCCATCAGGAGGATCCAACGGATCCCTGAATCATCCAGAATCAATGCTGTGTCTGCAAAGAATATAGCGAGTGGTGTGTGTGTCTGCATTTTGAGGGTTACTGGAAAAGTATACACAGTAGGCAACCTATAAAACACATTAGCCTACAGTGTCAAAAAAAGAAAAGAAACAAAAAATGAAAATTTGCTCTGTTGTAGAATTTGGGATCTTGATAAGTGTGCATTTGTTTGTTGTCACAAAGTCTCAGCAGTAGTGTTTTATCTTGACACATCAAATTAGAATATTTTTTTTTAGAATTTTATCCTGAAATTTGAAAGTATATAGGCCTATATAAAAATATTTTTCGTGTATAGGCTAGCCCTTGTGATAACTTCCTTATGAGAACTCGCCCTCTTGTTTGTTTTAGTAGGCTATCTGTTGTTAGGGGTGTGACAGCCACTTCACTCCATCCATCCAAAACCCATTTCCAACTAAACGGATCAAACACAAAGAAGTGAGGACGTTCGGGAGGAGTGCTCATCATCATCATCCTCATCCTCCTCCTCCCCACAGCTGAAGATGGCGGACCCGGCCGAGTGCACCATCAAAGTCATGTGCCGTTTTCGGCCTTTAAACAGTTCGGAGGTGATGAGGGGAGACAAATATATCCCCAAATTTCAAGGAGAGGATAGTGTGGTCATCGGGGTGAGTTTATACTATAATAGCATGATGAATTGCCGCATTTGCTCCTTTGTGACACCCGCCGTCCATTTCTATTAGCATCCGCTAACCACCTGCAGACGTATCCTGACAGAAAATATATTTTTTGTATTCCTATGTATGTGTAAATGTGATAATAATTCGTGTTCTAGTATTATTCTAAGTAGGACATGGTACGTGTGAGGCTATAAATCTGTAGCATAATCGCAAGTTGAATCGTTTTTAGTCATCGTTAGCTCGATGGCTAACGTTAACAGTCCTCAGATGTAATGCAGGACAATGTCAAAATGTTTCATTTTAAACTTATAAATAGGAAAACCTAATCTTTATTTGTCAATTGAATGATTTTGGATTTTAGTGCACTTCTAAATGGGGGTTGATAAGTGATAAGTAACCGCTAGCCCGTAGGCTAATGTTAATCGGTTTGTTTTCATTTGTAGAAAATCAACAAAAGCTTGCTAAATATAGGGCCTATACATATTTCGCACATCATACGGAAATGTTAAGTTAATATGAGTTTAAAAAATGAATAAATTAAGTGAATGTGATCATAACACTCACTGATGTCAGTCTGTTATGATGTGGCCTAACGTTACGTTACTTTTAAAACGTCAAATGTACAAAGACCATCCAAGTCATTTATTTTGGCTATATTTGTGCTTTATTGGGAACAGACACATTCATGTGTATATTTACAGCATGCAATACAACTCACTTCCAATCATATTTGTGGGCCTGCACATAGACACTAGTTTAGTTAGGCTATATATAATCCATATGTTCCTACATCTCAGGCTTTAGGCCAGTTTATTAAAATCTTTTTATATATATTTTATTTATTAAGATTTAGTCTTTAAAGCATTTGCCATTTTTGGACAGTTGTAAATGTGAGGGTGATATTGGCCAGATTTATAAAGTTATTTAAAAAAAAGTTATTGTTATTATATTAATTATTAATAATGCTCTTCAGTTAAAGCATGACTTGAATGTAGGCCAAAATGGCCTACATTTTCTCCTACCTTTTCTCTGATGGTAATGTTTTCCATTCCTGAAGTTAAAATGTTCACATGTTTTGTAACAAAAAATAATAAATAAGTTGCATTAAAATGCTGCATTGTTTTTGCATAATAGCCTTCTCTTGTTAAAATGTTCCTGGATAGATCAGATGTATTGTCTATTTTTAACCATAGGCCTACATCTTTACTAATTTATTTGCATTATTAAAAAGGCTTAACATGCTTGCTAGGAATTGTGTAGTTAATCTGTAATTGAGTGGCAGTATCTGATGTTTAATGTTTATTCTGCCTTTATGTGCCTTTTTACATTTAGTTAAACTAGGCTACTTGTTTAAACTCATACTGCAGTATAGGCTAGATAGATGTTTATTAGAGTGACAATGTCCTAAATTTCCCTCATGCAGTCTGTGCAATGTACAGCTGGGTATTAGGTGGAGCAGTTTTGTGGTTTTGCTGTGGTCAATTTGCCCTGGTAGTTTTTTGTGTGTGTCTATATCAGGTCCAGAATTTCGATGGTTTCTACTTCTTGCCATTTTGGCCTCCCATTTCTGCAGTGACACTGTCTGACCAACACTCACCCTTTTGTTTTCCAGTGCACTGGTGTGTTTTTTTTTATGTGCGTGTGTGGCCAAATGAGTTTTGTCTTCCAGCTGTTATGAGCAAGTCAGCATCAAGCACCAGAGCAACTCTTCAGCTCTGGTGAAATGTACCGTGCTTGTGTTGGTATAATGGCTTTTAGCATGTGGAAAGATCATAGATTGGGCTATAATAAATCTTGCTGTAACAAAGGAAACCAAACCTGTCTGTCCAGTGTCCAGCTGCACATACAGGGATCAGTATTGGGATTATGCATGTTTTATTGTGTTGATATCTGTCTCCGTTCAGTATTAGTTCATAAGGGAATATGCTGTAATTAGCTTTTTCTTTGCTTGTTTCTTCCTTTTCTCTCGTTGTCTCTATGCAAACACAGCACAACTAACATGTGATGAACCTTCCCATCTCTGTGACCGTTGGGAGCACAGTTATAATCCCTCATTGGGAATACTGAGAGTTGTAAACAGTGCTGCTCCATTTCTGGCAGTGGAGAGGATGCCTCAGGAAATACAGATATACAAAAACACTCTTCACGCAGTCTTGTGATTGTCTGAAGATTTTATAAGAAGTCACTGGTTTGAAATTCCAAAGCTGTGATGTCATGCATTATTAATATTTCAAACTTTGACTATGAACCTTTTGGTTCACTGAATGTTCAAGTTATTTTGTTTGAAAATAACTGTGAAAATGTAAAATATTAGTATTGTTGTCAACGGTTATGGTACATTATATTTGCTTTACAATGCATGAGGAATGCAAGAAAAGCCTCATCTGTATGTCGCTGTGTCGTGTAAATGTGCTGGAGGTGTTATTGATATATTCGGTACAATGTTATTGTTCATTAAAATATTAACAATCATGTTTTAAAGTTGAAATAAAATTAATGAAAATAACTTGAATTAATGAAAATGACTAAAACTTAAAAAAACTAAAAACTAAATGGAAATATATATATACAACAAAATTATTAAACCTTAAAATGAGAACTAAAAATATAAAAATAAAAGCTAATTCAAAAGCCTAAATACTGTAGTAGTATATAATGCTATACTAACACTAATTAATAGTTTGATATTTGGCCATGTTATAGAAATAAAACAATAAATGTGCCTTCAAATGATCAAAAGTGTCATCTCTAAATAAACTGATGTAAATAATATAATATTAAATGAATGAATAAATAATAATAATAAAGCATTGTCAGTACATAACACACATTCTGTTTCCAAGTATTTTTTCGAGATTGTGTAAATTCATTAATGCCATCAATTTGTGTATATTTCTTTTGCTGTGATTAGGGATGTATAGAGATATACATAAGATATCTTAATATTAGCACTGACCACTGAAGGCTAATATTGGTCAACCTCTTGTTAAAATAAATGTTCAATGTTGGCGTGTGTTGTGGTGGACTCAGGTTGTCTGGACTAATCTGCTTAGCTGTGTTACATTCACAGCTGTTTCCTCACCTGGTTAATCTAGTGGCATGGTGAGGAAATTTGGACGTGTAATAATAACTCCGTCTGGTCATGTCAACCCGATTCAAAGAATCACCTTGCCTGCTAATGAGCTGATTCGTTGCAGACCCTGCTTCCGAACCTTCACAGTGAAGATGAAGATTTTGTCAGACTGATGTAAACCCATAAGTGTTGAATGGTTCGGCTCATAAGAGTCATTTGCATGTGACTCGGACTACAGCTTACAGCTGTCCATAGAGGACTTTTTTTTTTTTTTTGCAGTATTTTTATCGAAAACACCTGCTTTATTTGTGAGCACTTTGCATAAATGATACATGACAGTGTTGTTGGTTATTTCTTTATGCCTTTTTGAACTTTTTTCGTATGCTGTGCAGTTCACAAATGCCAGTATTATCGATTTTTGTTCACCTGCGTAAATTTTTTTTTTCTATGTAAACGCGTTATATGAACATCTTTAACCGTTTTTTTTTACATACAATTCGTCACATACAATTCACAAGCTTACAGTTTCAAATATTTTATATAAAACTTCAGTAAGTACTGTATTTTTATTTAAAATAAAATTTTTTGTGTTTAGAAAAGATATTCAGTTGCAGTGCTTTATTGGATAAGCATACAGTCTTGCATCTTTGTCTTGTCCATTTTTGTAATGTTATGATTCATCTTCTTGCAGATTGCTTAGTTCAAGGCTTAAAACCATTTTTTAAATGCATTTAGAGAAAGAAATAGGAAACAAACTTCTGAAAGCAGGGCTGCTAATAAACAGGGTGGTCAGGATATTAAATCTGTTGTTTTAGCCGTACAGAGCGAGCTCATGCCTGGACGAAGATCTCTAATATAATGCTCTTATTGTGCTCTGAATTTCACACCTGATTTACGGTCACTGCTGTTTGTGATAAAGGTTAGAGCCGTTCGTATCAGGATGGAAGGATGTCTTGTTATTTAGCCTGCAGTAATGAGGTTCTTGTTTAGTCTGTGCTTATTCTCTTAGGTGTAAAACGTTTCTCCGAAGGATCATCTTTGAGTCTTATGACTAGTCTGCTGATTCAGAGTTATATATAAAGAGAAACGCATATGCATAATGACCCATCATTCATTCTCTGTCTGTCTTTCTCTCCAGGGAAAGCCGTATATGTTTGACCGTGTGTTTCAGTCTAACACTTCTCAGGAGCAGGTTTACAACGCTTGTGCTCAGAAGATTGTGAAAGGTGAGGAACGAGTCATTCAACCAGATTCTGTCACCTTCATGTTGCCATTAATATTATTTAGTATAAGTAATTTGTTTATTAATTAACTTCCCTGAATATTGTATTAGAGATCATAAGATCATATTCAAATGGTATATTTTGTTGTCTTTGTGCCCTGCAGATGTGCTTGAGGGTTACAACGGTACAATATTTGCTTATGGACAAACATCCTCTGGAAAAACACACACAATGGAGGTGAAAATTAATCTAGAAATAAGCATAATCAGTGTCATAAATGATTTTCAAATATTAGGTAATTTAATACAAACCCAGTGTGGTTTTGTTACTGATTCCACAGTTGTTTTAGGTTTTAACATTCTGCTTGTGGTTTTTGGTAATCAGTGCATTTACTGTACCTTTAAATCATCTCACATCATCATTGCGATTCAATGTGTGTTTGTTGATTTGTAGGGGAACCTGCACGATTCTGACGGCATGGGCATCATTCCCCGGATCGTCCAGGATATATTCAACTATATTTACTCTATGGATGAAAACCTGGAATTCCATATCAAGGTTTGACATGCATGACAAATCAGTGTTAGTTATTCAAAGGGTTCCCATTGATATTTTCAGACCTAGAAAAGCCGTTTGAATTAGGCATGGGAACAACTTTGTGCTCATCTCCAGATTTTTAATGGCCTTGTTATTGTTTTTTGTCTTTTTAAATCTCTATAAAAGGGATTTATAATGTTACTAAATATTTCTGAAATGGCTATTCTTTTGAACCATCAAAGAATCCTGAAACCACAAAATATATTAACCACAAAAATATTAAGCAGCACAACTGTTTTTAACATTGATAATAATAAGAAATGTTTCTTGTACCGCATATCAGCATGTTAGAAGGATCATGTGACACTGAAGACTGGAGTAATGATGCTGGAAATTCAGCTTTGCCATTAAAAGAATAGGTTACATTTTAAAATATATTAAAATAGAAAACATTATTTAAAAAAAAAAGTTTTAAAATTTGTAATACTATTTGACAATGTTGTTTTTGTGTATTTTTGATTAAATAAATGCAGCCTGGCTGAGCTTAAATGTTAAAAAAAAAACAAAAAAAAAACGGTAGTTTTTGAACAGTAGTGTATTAATTTTATAACTGCTGGTAATAAAACTGAAACTCACAGAGCTTATCCACATTGGCAGGTCTCCTATTTTGAGATTTACCTGGACAAGATCAGGGACTTGCTGGATGGTACGTATGACTGAATATGAAATCAAATATAAAATTCAGTTATTTTTGTGTTGTTTTATGCATTAGAGATTGTATATTAGAGTCGTCTTTCAGATTTATAAATAATAATAATTAGGATTTAATTAGGGTCAGAAATAGGCTAATTTAAAATCATAAATTCTGTCTCTCTTTCAGTATCTAAGACCAACCTGTCTGTACATGAAGACAAGAACAGGGTTCCTTACGTAAAGGTGAGGCTTTGTTTTAGTATTTAGCTGTGGATGTATTGGTGTAGAGGTGGTTCAAATGTTTTGCGTGTCTATCTCTTTCTCCATCTGCAGGGTTGTACTGAACGGTTTGTGTGTAGCCCGGATGAAGTGATGGACACCATTGATGAAGGCAAATCCAACAGACATGTGGCTGTCACAAGTAAGCACATGCAAATCGGTCAGACAGTTAGCTGCAGGCTGAACTTTTCCACACCCGTTGAGTTATATTAGCGAGAGTATTTTTAGGACGTTCTTTCTTATTTGATTGCTTTAGAGATGTTTATACAATCTTAAGATTTTCCTGTTGTCAAAGTTGAGTCGAAATGTAAACTCATGTTTTCTCTGTGGTGTGTGTGTGTGTGTCAGACATGAACGAGCACAGCTCCAGGAGTCACAGTATCTTCCTGATAAACGTCAAGCAAGAGAACACACAGACGGAGCAGAAACTGAGTGGGAAACTCTTCCTGGTGGATTTAGCAGGAAGCGAGAAGGTAATGGAAAAGGGAGTTATTCTCTATATCAGTGCTCAATGTTTCTGAACTCCCTGAAACGCCTCGGTTGTAGTCTTGAGTTTTCCTCCGGGAGAAAACGCGTCACAAGATTCCTCATTTAAATAATTCCTGCCCAAGACATAAGCAAAATAAAAGCTATGAGGCATGGCTGAGTTGAGTTAGTTGTGTGTTGAAACTCACGGTTATGGTAAGGGGCGGGAGATTTCTGAAAGGCATTTGAAGCAGTTAACCAATCACAACACACTGACCCAGCTGACCAATCAGAGCATAGTGTGCTTTTCGGAAGGAGGGGCTTCATAGAGACAGGAACTAAACCGGGCGTTACTGAAAGACTGTGAAGAGAGTTGCTGCAACAATGTGTGAAAATTTATGTTTTTTTTGTTGTTGTTTTTTACCATTCAAGCAAAAAAACATTGTAGTAGACCCCAAATACAGAGTCAAGACTTTGTAAAAGTCTTTAATATTTGTGGCAGCACTGTCTCTGATTTGATGTTTTTGACTGCAGGTCAGTAAAACCGGAGCAGAAGGTGCTGTGTTGGATGAAGCCAAAAACATTAACAAATCTCTTTCCGCTCTGGGCAACGTCATCTCCTCTCTGGCTGAAGGATCGGTGGGTGTGATGAACCTGATTGTTACAATTATATACGATTACCTATGCCATTAAATGGATGGAAGGGTAATGAATGAATATTTCTTTTCCATGTCAGACGTACGTTCCCTACAGAGACAGTAAGATGACGAGGATCTTGCAGGATTCTCTGGGTGGGAACTGCAGGACCACTATAGTGATCTGCTGCTCTCCATCCTCATACAACGAGGCTGAGACTAAAACTACACTCATGTTCGGACAGAGGTGAGGAGACATGCACGTATTGGCCCTCATTTATCAATCTTGCGTAGAAACGAGCGTATATGTTGGCGTAAGATTATTCTTACACTCCTCTCACCGCCTGATTTATGAAGCTGTGCGTACCTTTGAAATCCAGGTGTACGCAATACCTGCCCTTGATAAATGCCGCGGCTGAAAACGATCGTCATTAGAATAACACGCCACAATATATTCAAGTCTCCGCTTCCCCCACGCCCTCATTTTACGCCATGGACACACGGAAGACGGCAAAGAAGAGAAACTTGACCTATCACAATGCATTACTTTACAGCACGTGTTTTGAAACAATTAGCATTTAATTTCGTATCACGTCACATGTATTGGGGTGTACAATAGTGATGATGATGATGTGATGTGGAGTACCATTCATTCACATTAATAATTGCATGATAATAATTGCAAAACCGTGTTATTAAAATATCTTGCAGAAGATATACTAATATCAGTGTTGTTGGGGACTAACGGAATACACCGGCGTTACGTATTCAGAATAAAAATTATGAGTAGGCTAACTGTAGTCTCCACAGAACATAAAATAGGCCCATTCATTTTATTTTATTTTTTCGTGTTCGCATTTATGAGGAAAAAACAATGATATGGACGTGAGCGCTCTGAAAGCGGCACTAAAAGATATTTTAAAACTTTCACAGAGACATCAAACAGAAAGCATAAAACCTTTCTTTAAACTGAATTTCGTTTTGTATTAATTGTATCTTAATTTTAATCAATGTTTCATCAACCAATTGCCTGGATTTCATAAATAAGAAGTAAATATATCAGATGATAGATAAACACGAAACGGAGGCGCCGGGCGCGTGAACTGGAGCTCCTCTCGTAAATGAACCGAAACTCAGAGTATAAGGAAGCCTCTCTCACAGACATGTCTACTTTTAAACAGAACAATTCAAAACTAAATATTTCTCTCTGGCGCGTTCACTACTGCGAAGATCGCGAGTCAGCATCGTCAAATTCATCTTTGCAGCCGACACAAACACTTCTTTATTAATAAACAATTAAAATATCTCCTTGCTATATTTTACATATTCATAATCATTACTTTTGCCGGTTCTTTGACAGATTTTTACACTGAAGTTTATAATTAGCCTAGCCTATGCTGTTTTTTTTTTTTTTACAGTGGGTCATAATAGGCCTATATAATATCTTTTAGTTTGTCAGTGCGTTTTGTGGTGTTAGGAATTGTTTTTCTGCGCATTTCCGCACTAACTCAAAACGTGCGTACATGTACACCACCTCCTGAGCTGGTGTAGGATTTGAGCGTGCCGTACGCCAACGTCCATATTGATAAATCTCAAAGTCACCGTGGTTTTGGGTGTACGCCAGGTGTACGCTGGAAATTTGGTGTACGCACTTTTGATAAATGAGGGCCATTGAGTTTAATGAGAGTTTTAATGAAACTTTAGTGTTGAGCATCAAGTCATTTTTCGGTTCTCACTGTCAGAGCAAAGACCATTAAGAACACAGTGTGTGTGAACGTGGAGCTGACAGCAGAGCAGTGGAAGAAGAAATATGAGAGGGAGAAAGAGAAGAACAAGACGTTAAAGAACACCATCACCTGGTTGGAGAACGAGCTCAACCGCTGGAGGAATGGTACTGAAATGACACACACTCACTTCATACTCATTCAGCTGTGTTTGCTGAGAATTACACACAACTGCATTGAATTTTATGTTTTCAGGTGAGAGCGTCCCCGCTGAAGAGCAGTATGATAAGGAGAAGGCAAACGCAGAAGTTCTGGCTCTGGATAATGTGGTGAATAATGATAAAATCACTTCGTCTCCCAGCATGCCTGCCCTCAAATTCACTGACGCTGAGCGTGAGAAGTGTGAGGGTGAATTAGCCAAACTCTACAAACAGCTGGATGACAAGGTGAGACAAACTACTGACCTCAAATGAATGAAGCTTTTGAACTAGTGTTGCTCGACCTAGCTGATTTTAAGATTATTGGCATTTAAAAGTTTTATTTATTTTTTAAGTTTTATTTAAGTTTATTTTTAAATATTGTGTGAAATAACATTTTTGTTTCAGCATTTTTCCCCCCATATCATTTGCTCAAGTTAAATTACAAAGAAATAAATGCCCATCCCTAGTGTTATACTATATTTCACAAATATTGTATTGTATATTTGTATCCAATACACCGTAAGGATAACATTAGTACCATACATCAGTACCATCTGACGTGCATGTTAACCTTTTCAGCTTACAGACTTGTGATTGTGAAATGGGTATTTTAGACCTGATGATTAGTGTTTTTCAAATAATGTAAAAAAACAACATTCTGTTCATAATAATGTTCTGCTGTAAAATCAAGATTTGCTTTGCCTCTCTCTCTCTCTCTCTCTCTCTCTCTCTCTCTCTCTCTCTCTCTCTCTCTCTCTCTCTCTCTCTCTCTCTCTCTCTCTCTCTCTCTCTCTCTCTCTCTCTCTCTCTCTCTCTCTCTCTCTCTCTCTCTCTCTCTCTCTCTCTCTCTCTCTCTCTCTCTCTCTCTCTCTCTCTCTCTCTCTCTCTCTCTCTCTCTCTCTCTCTCTCTCTCTCTCTCTCTCTCTCTCTCTCTCTCTCTCTCTCTCTCTCTCTCTCTCTCTCTCTCTCTCTCTCTCTCTCTCTCTCTCTCTCTCTCTCTCTCTCTCTCTAGGATGATGAGATAAATCAGCAGTCTCAGCTGGCTGAGAAACTCAAGCAGCAGATGTTGGATCAGGAAGAGGTGAGAGCTGAACATGGACATCAGATTTACATGACTTCCCATTTGCCTTTTCCCAAATGATAAGTTACATTCCCGCCTAGTGGTTAGTTCACACTCTCCTTATCTGTTGATTTACAGATTTGAATCTGGACCGTGTTATGTCCCATCACAAGAATTTGATCCTTATGACCCTAAAGTTGAGCAACATGTTTAATGACTAATTTCACAATGCAAAAAAAAAAAAAAAAATCTCCATTTGTATTGTAGCTGCTGGTCTCAACACGGAGGGACCATGACAACCTCCAGGCGGAGCTCACCCGTCTGCAGATGGAGAACGACGCGTCTAAAGAGGAGGTGAAGGAAGTGTTGCAGGCTCTGGAGGAACTTGCCGTCAACTATGATCAGAAGAGTCAGGAGGTGGAGGACAAGACCAAGGAGTTTGAAACCCTGAGTGAAGAGCTCAACCAGAAATCTGTGAGGAGAAAATCTCATTCTTTACTCTATAATGTATACAATATATTACTATAATATATGTCAAATGGGAAGGTACCTATAATAGTGCCAGATCATATTTTTATGGTGTGCCTTGGTGTAAGTTGGCTAATCTGAGCTGTGATTTTGCAGAGCGTTCTCGCATCTATTGACTCTGAGCTGCAGAAACTGAAGGAAATGACCAACCATCAGAAGAAGAGAGTCACTGAGATGATGTCATCACTGCTTAAAGACCTGGCAGAGATCGGCATCGCCGTAGGCAGCAATGACATTAAGGTAACAATGCAAAGAACCATGACGTTGAATACTATGTTTCTTTATCCTTGCTGTTTAATTTCCTTAAAAAAAAAACTGTTTCTTTTTCTCTGTCTGTGTGTTTCGCTCAACAGCATGAAGGTGGAGGTCTCATTGATGAAGAGTTCACAGTGGCTCGTCTGTACATCAGTAAGATGAAGTCGGAGGTGAAGACTCTGGTGAAGCGCAGCAAACAGCTGGAAGGCTCTCAGGCCGAGAGCAACAAGAAGATGGATGAGAACGAGAAAGAGCTCGCAGCCTGTCAGCTCCGTATCTCTCAGGTAAACAAGAGGAAAAGATAAAGCAACAAATCTTCTGTCTTTTTGGAGTAGTTCACCCAGGAATGAAAATTTGATTATTTACTTATTATCCTTCTATCATTTTAAACTGAAATGTCTTTCTACTGGACATTAAACAAGAAGCCGCTCTTTTAGTAAAGTCTCATGTTTTATATTGTATTGCTGTAGCTAAATGGAAACCCCACATGTTCTTCATTACAATAATGGCATGCCTTTTACAGGATGCTTTAAAAGATCCTGAGATATTTATGTTTTTGTCTACAGTATGAGGCAAAGATCAAGTCCCTGACAGAGTATCTGCAAAACATTGAACAGAAGAAGAGACAGTTAGAGGAGAATGTTGACTCTCTCAATGAGGAACTGGTCAA
Organism: Semotilus atromaculatus; assembly: GCA_031834385.1. Taxonomy (NCBI): domain Eukaryota; kingdom Metazoa; phylum Chordata; class Actinopteri; order Cypriniformes; family Leuciscidae; genus Semotilus; species Semotilus atromaculatus. The sequence goes on from JAULUF010000012.1 coordinate 17,294,375, forward strand.
AATCAGCGCCCAGGGTACACATATATCCATCTTTTCTTTCCTCTCATAAATGCATTTTAATGGCCATATAAACATAAAAACCCTTTACTTTTACTGCCCTCTTGTGGTGAGATTGCATTGGGTGTGAAAGGCTTGTTTTTGTGATGTTTGTTTTCTTTTGTGCAGAGAAAGTTCATGCAATGGAGAAGGAGAATGAGATACAAAGTGCTAATGAAGTAAAGGTAAGCATGGTAAGGTAATGTTTCTGGACTTTTTTTACTGAGTGTTGCCCAATAAACTGTTTATGTAGCATTTATGTGTTCTGTGGTTTAGATTGCATCAATTCTAAAGGGGGCTTATGATTTTCTTTTCTTCTAAAAGAGAGATGTAATTGATGATTTTTCTCGGTTTGTGATTGGACAGACTGCTGTCGAGCAGCAGATTCATAACCACAGAGAAGCTCATCAGAAACAGCTAAGCAGCCTTAGAGATGAGCTGGAGATCAAGGAGAAACTCATCACTGAACTGCAGGAGTAAGACACACACACACACACACACAAATATATATACTCCTCTTCAGACACTGAATCAGGGCCACATGTGCTCAGGCTCATTTTCCTCACTTTGTTTTCTGTCTGCAGTCAGAACCAGAAGATCATGTTGGAGCAGGAGCGCTTGAAGGTGGAGCATGAGAAACTCAGATCCACTGACCAGGAGAAGAGCCGCAAACTGCACGAGCTCACGTAGGACATGCACCAAACATGCAGAGATTGGTATAGTGTGCTGGAAACGTTGTGTCTGGTGTGTTAATGATGAAATATGTTTATAGGGTGATGCAGGACAGACGGGAACAGGCCAGGCAGGATCTCAAAGGCCTGGAGGAGACAGTGGTAGGTCATTTTGTTCTGTGCTTTAGAGATGATTCTTACATCTTCGTTTGTATGTGTGCGCTCTCTGATCACTCACTTCTCCTCAGGCCAAAGAGCTGCAGACTCTTCATAATCTGAGGAAGCTCTTTGTTCAGGATCTGGCCACGCGGGTGAAGAAGGTACAACCATTGTGAATGCGTAATTGATGAAAATAGAAATAGTTGATGAATTGATGAAAATGAAAATAGTCTCAATGTGGATTTTAAAAGCTAAATGTTTTATAGGTGCCTAAGTGTATAGCTGTCATTTTGTTAAAGACTTTTTCTTTCAACTAATGTACCATGTAATCAGGGAGTTTGGGTAGGACATATTGAAGAGTGTGTCCCTTTATTTAAATGTTTTATTTTATAATAACTTTTTTTATTTAAAAAATATTTTATTCTTTATTTTATTTTTATAATTGTATTTAAATTTTTATATTACATTTAAATGATTTATTTTATTTTTTAACTATTTTATTTTACTTTTAATATAAAAATATAGATAAATAATTGTATTAAAAATGTATATAAAATGTATTTTAATATCATTTATATTTGAATATAATCTTAAAAAAATATTTGACTTTATTTAATTTTTGATTTTTACTATTATTAGTAAATTATTAGTAGGCTTTAATTCACTGCCATCAAAGCTAATAAAATAGACATCATAAAACTCCAGTTACTCTCAGGCCTTAATTATGTATCAACATATTTTTCAGAGCGCTGAGATGGACTCGGATGACACTGGTGGCAGCGCGGCGCAAAAACAGAAGATCTCATTCCTTGAGAACAACCTTGAACAGCTCACTAAAGTGCACAAGCAGGTAAACACACACTCAAGACATCAGATACCTCATGCATTCTCTCACAACACACACGCTCACTGTCTCTTCTTTCTCTGTGTAGCTGGTGCGTGATAACGCTGACCTGCGCTGTGAGCTGCCCAAGCTAGAGAAGCGCCTGCGGGCGACGGCGGAGCGCGTGAAGGCTCTGGAGTCTGCGCTCAAAGAGGCCAAAGAGAACGCAGCACGTGACCGCAAACGCTACCAGCAGGAAGTGGACCGCATCAAAGAGGCCGTCAGAGCCAAGAACATGGCTCGCAGAGGACACTCTGCACAGATCGGTTAGTTCTCACACACACACACACACACACACACACACACACACACACACACACACACACACACACACACACACACACACACACACACACACAATTACTAGATTCAGCCATATGTCTTTCAACATGCTTGAAAGTTGCAAGGGACTTGGATAGGGTTTCAGAATATCATTCTACCACAGAGCAAACAGTGAAAGTTTTTGATCGCTAATATGAAGTGCTTCTCGCTCACTTTTTTTAGGGATGTTTGTGGATTACAATAATTAATAATTTTTCATTTCATGATTTCTTTGAATTGAACACAATTAATGGCCAGTTTTTAAGCTTTTCAGTTAATATTCTTAAGGCTGAAATATACTACATGACTTTTAAAATCAGAATAGATTTTAGGCGTCATAAACTTGCCGACTTTGTAAATAATAAAAAAACGTCATTCCAAAAACAAAAAACTCACACAGATTCATGTGCGTGATTTCTATGAGACACAAATGATTATGATATGTGCTCTAAAATTGGCACAAAACATTGATATCCTCCGACTGGAATCAGAGTCTGCAGCTAAAATTTTTTAATATATGTCCATCATACACTACGCAATTTTTTTTTTGTTGTGAAATCTGTAACCTTCTACTGTCCAAAATCAGCTCTGACTTTGACTAGCGTTGACTGGTCCACACTGCAAATCAGGGTAAAAATCTGTGCAGACATCATGTAAATTATTCCAGCCTTTTAGAGTTTTTTGATTGAAGGATTTAGTTAATAGACAATCAACTTGTTTTGGATTCTAATTCAAGTTATATTTCCTCTTTTTACAGCCAAGCCAATCAGACCAGGTCAGCCCCCTGTCGCCTCTCCCACCCACCCTAATGTCAACCGCTCCGGGGCGGGGCTCTTCCAGAACAACCAATCAGTGGCCATCCGTGGTGGAGGCGTAGCCAAACAGTAAAATAAGTGAGTAGATGCTGCATATTACGCACAAATGTGACACATTATGGAGGTAAATGGGTTGCAAATATCATTCTTTCTTTTTTTTTATGTCTTACTCCCCCCTCCTCCTTTCTTTTCTGTTTCCAGCTGTTGAATGCTGAATATAACCCCAGTAGCCCCAGCTGAAGCTGATATCACCCCAAAAAGCTAAACAGGCATTCCACAGCACGGGAGGGTTCAATACTATACATATGAAAATGAATATAAGTATATATATGTGTATGAAACATGAAATACTATCCCCGTCTGGGCTGTACAGTTGTTCCTCCATTCTTATATCTTCCCTTAAAAAATATAAAGAAAACTAAAAAAGACAGGCTTTTTGCACCAGTGGACACGTGTGTAACTAGCGTGTATCTCTTCACTCTTGCACAGTCGGTTTCTGCTCACATCCTGCTCTCCACGTCCCTCACTGTGCCAAGTTGAATGTATTTCAAAATTACAAAAGAAAAAAAAAGGCAGAAATGATTGAAAAATGGTAAAAAGGAACAAAAAAAAAAAAAAACCTACTAGCTGTGCTATTTTAGCCTTATTTATGTACGTTCACATTTTGAGTTTGTTTAGAGAGTTAGCTTGTTCTCTCTGGCTTTGAGTAGTTTCTATTAAACATTTCACCTAAATAAGTAAGTTAAACACTACAATTGAACTGTATATAAATATATATATATGAACCATTGAATTAGTTTTTGTAATGATGGACATTCTCAGAAGAAATTATTTAAATTATGATAAAGGGTCGTCTGAAAGTGGACAAACAAGATGCAGTTCCATGAAATGAGAATGAAAAGGCTGCTTAATGTAGACACACCTGATCTACAGGTATATTTAAAGCACTGTACGAACACATTACGAGTAATCATTGTTACAGCATAAAGACCTGTGTGAATGTCACAGCCTGAGGTCTTAGACGAGTCGTAGCTAGGTAAAAAAAAACACTAATACTATCATCACATGCTCATTTCAATATTTAACTTTAGTTCTCACTATTTAAACAGGTAGAGTTTGCCGTATCGATGCTGCTGCTCCATAGCTCAGTCACTACGAATCATAAAAAATCACGTGTGGATTTTTCCTCTTAGTTTGGCTTAAAATATTACCAGACAGGATTGTAATTACAATGTTTTTGAGGCATGGAACCTGCCATTTAATTTGAGATAGTTGACCCAACAATTAAAAAAAAAAAAAGTATATATATTTTATTGTCATTTATTCACCCTCATGTTATTCCAAAGCTGTTAGACCTTTTCTTTTATGCAACACTAAAGGATATCAGTGTTTATGCTGCTTTTTGAGAAAATAAACGGGGATAGACAATTTCAAGCTCCAAAAAGAAAAGAAAAAAAAACACGCCATTAAAATTTTATGAATAATTAAAACACCGTTATATTCCAAGACATGCAGTCCTAAACTGAAATGTCATTGTTCACTTTAGATCTTCCCCTCTGTAGCTCTAAAATCTCATTTGCTGCCATTAGTTTACAAGACAGAATGTAATTTGGCATCATTGACATCAAACCTGCCACAACATGTCTTTATGCACCATATTTGAACAAGACTCCTGAGCTTCGAGATTTTCAGTGGTTGATGGTGTCTTGTAGCTCCTTATCATGGTTTTCCTTTCATGGAAAAGAATGTCTTAACTTATTTCACAGAAAAATTTATTTCATAAAGGTTTGGGATGACATGAGTGCATAAATGATGACAAGCTTTTTTTGGGTGAACTGTCTCTTTTTAAGGGATTCTGATCAAATCCCACCTCTTTCCTCTTTAGATACTCCCTCTAAAAGCAATACAGCAATTTTCTAGTTTGTTTTACTCTTTTTACACTTACACTTGTCATTTTGTCGTTTTTGGGGAGTGATGTTTGTGCAGTGGTCAAACAGCCATTGGAGTCACAATACACCTACACTCCTGTTTTTACCCTTTTATTTGATTTTTTGTTGTTTTTGGTTCGGTTTAGTCCATTATAGGGTCCATATTTTGACGTTATGCATTTTAGAAATGGCGATCGAATCTTCCCGTGATTTGAGCGTTGCAAACAACCCAGGGGAACCCACACAGCGTTTAGTTCTTGCTCATACAACCAAAATACAATCTTGGATTATTGTTTGATGTGGATTTGTTTGCCTTGTGTTTTGCGTTTGCGTAATTAGACCTGCTGATTGGCTTTCCACAGTCTACGATTCCAACGCTTTTCATTCAGCACAACGTTACTGCCTTTCATTGAGTAGTGTTAATGGGTGGGGCCTATTTAATGGTGGGCGGGGTTTATTTAATCATTTTAGGTCATGTTTTCAATTTGTTGCACTTGCAACTAGATAATATTGTTTTATTTATTTCTGTTTTATTGTAGACTAGGAATTTTGCCGTTAATTTTTCTTTTGTTCATTTTTTTTCAAGTCTACTAATGTGTTCTTTTTCTTATGCAAAGTGTATGTAGATTCCAGTATACTTGGTTTGCATTTTCCTGTTTTTCCACGTAAATTGGATCCAAATCCTACTAGGTGTCCTGTGTAAATGACTGTAATACTGTAGTAGCAGGGGAAATATTGAAGATGACGTTTTAAGACCTTTTGTGTGCAATATAAATCTGGTGTAGTGCAAGTTTCACATTACTGAAGAAAAGCGATGGAAGAGGAAATGAAAACCGCACTCAACAGTCCTCTGAAATTATTTCATTTGTCTAACGGTTGTCTTGTTCACCGAATTTAAACTTATAAAAGCACTTTAAAATGTTACCATCTCAATTGAAAAAACGCACTTGTTGAAAACTGAAAATTTGCATCTCAAACATTGAATTTCTCAGTGAATTTTCCGATTATTGTTATTGAGGAGCTTCTGCAGGAGGTCATGTGTTTTGAAGACTGTCAATTTTGTTTTTTTGTTTTTTATTTTGCATCTGCATTTTTAACAGTTACTGGGAAAAACACTCCTTTTAATGCTCTAATGGAAAGATGTAATGGTGATGAAGTGATCAGATGTGTGTACAGTTGGTTCTTCAGAGTGTGTAGACTGAATTGCTGTGTATATTTCCTTCAGTTGCTTACTGTAGGCAAGTTTTCACCCCTTGACATGAAACACAAATAAAGTATAGGGTAAAATGCACCTGAGTATGCTTGTTTTTGTTCTTGAGAGAGTTGCATAATATAATATGATAAGAAATTGGATACGAGCCGACTTTTAAACAAGTATAATATTAAGTCATGTTGTTGCATCAAGTGATTTGCCAGTCAAAGTGTTTCAGGAAAGTCTGCCAGACAAACTGAGTTTGGTGCAGATGAAAGTGATTTTTTTTTTTTTTTTTTTTTTGACTGATGTTAGAACACTTGAGGAAAGTGAACACACACTCACTCACTCTCACACACACACAAACTCACACTCACTCACTCACACTCTGATGTAATGTGCCTGTTATTGTTGTTCTTGCTGTGACACATCTCTCTCTCCCTCACACACACTCACTAGGACTCAGCAACAGACCCTTGCCCAATGGTCTGCTCTAAGTGAAACTCTCCACACAGACCCGATTACATATAAACAGCTAAGAGAGCATGCATCAAAATAACCCTCTTATAAATAGACCACGACTATCCAAACGGGGTTTTCCTTTGATACCCAGAGAGCACAGCAGTGATTGTGTAACTTCCAGAGAGCTGCAGACCAGAGACAGAGGAAGGACGACAACATCCAGAAAACTATCAGAATGTCAGACGATCAGCCCTCTTCACCCTCCAGCAGCTCCTTGTGCCCAGGCTGCCAGCGTGAAGGGTCTCTCCTGCTGCCCTGTGGACACCGTCTGTGCCAGGCTTGCCTCCAGCTGTGCCAGCAGGAGCTCGGGCAGGACCAGGCGGGCTGTACGGAGTGCTACGGTCGCGAGCTGTTGGACAGTGTGCTGAAGGGGCTGCTCGACACGCTGTTCCTGGGGCAGCCGCGCCGGGTGGGGAACGCCACGGAGGGCACAGAGACGGCAGAGGATGGAGATTTGTGCCGACATCACAGAGACAGACTGACTCAGTACTGTAGAGAGGACGAGGAACTGATCTGTGATCAGTGTCAGGGCGAGGAACATGAAGATCACAAGTGCAGCTCCATTGAAGACGCCACACAAGAGTGTAAGGTGAGAAACGGGTGCATAAACACATGCTTTATCGTTTGAGCTGTTAAAAAAAAAAAAAATCAAAATGATGCTTGATGCTAATATGATGCTTGGAGGAATTGTCATCAAGGCTCATGATTGATGTACTATTGGCTGGTATTTGGCCATTTTGAGTTTTTTTTTATTTTTTTTATTTTTTTTTACCGATAACCATTAATGTCTTTAGTAATGATATAGACCTGATATATAGTCTGGTAATTCAGATGATATTTACCATTTTGAGGTTTCAAGCATGCAGTTCGATGTAATCTCAAATTACTGTACCATATCCAGTTGAGTTCAAAATTTTATGACAGCCTGGTTAATATTTCAAATATTTAGAAACTTAGATAATTATTTTAATATTAAACATTTTATAGTGACTTTTAAGTAAATAGAGTGTGACATAAGTGTTTTGTATTTTTGTTCTGCAATTTTATGTAGGTATACATGTTATTTCCTATATTATTTAACCCTGGCAATGAGGACTAGATAATACACTCAGCTAGAAGAATGACTGAATGAAATTCATCATTGGAGTTCAGGCACTTCATTGTAGATTTGAATGATGTTAAGTTCTACTTCTGTTCTATCAAAATGCGCGTTTATTTTGCATGCAGATCAGCTGACAGTAATTCACTTTCTTCACAGAGGGAGTTGAGAGCAGCTCTTAGACCTCTTCAGGAGAAACTGGAGACATTAAACACAGCCAAGCAAACCTGCCAGGAAACGTCAGAACACATCAGGGTAACAAATAACCAATGCAAGCCAAGTTTAACAGGATATTCAGGCTGTTTGGGGGCTTATGAATGTTTTAACAGAGGTAGAGCTCTAGTTCCACTGGGGGAAAGAGAAAATAAGCATGGCGAGATCTTTACTACAGATCTATTTACTACAGTTAGTAGTTATTTAATCACTCACTAACTACATTTTTACACATTTTGCACAAACCTCAGTAAATACAAACGGCAATATTTTCTACAAGTCTCTCCACCCTTCGCACAGAGACAGGCCCAAAACACTGTGCGTCTGATAAAGGAGAACTTTGAAAAGCTTCATCAGTTCCTGCAAGATGAGGAGATCTCCTTGCTGAGAGCTCTGAGCGAGGAAGAGGAGCAGAAGAGCCAGAAGATGAAGGACAAGATGGACAGACTAACAGATGAGATAATGACATTAAGAGAAGCCATTAGTTCATCAGAAGAGGCCATGAGCACTGATGATATGGCATTCTTGAAGGTAGGGAAAAATATCAAGAATAATTTCTTTTTTTTCATAGTTTTGATGTATTATTATAGTATTTGATGTGTAATATTCCTTTGGTTAAAAATGTAGAAGTTACATGCATTAACTAGAGAAAAACTCTGATCTTTCTGTTACAGAACTACAAGAAGACATCAGAACGGTAGTTGTATGGAAGTATATATTTTTATGTTTGTGTTACACAGTGTAAATTAAGGGTGATTTTTCAGTTCTACAGCTCATTGATATTGCAAAATAAGCCCAGACAGGGTGATCAGTTTAGCAGCCTGCTTGTTACAAGACTGCATACTAAATAAAAGCAAATCAATATTCAATATTAATTTGAGCTTGTTGAATGAGGCTCATTGTCGATTTCAGATGAACCTCAGTTGCTTTGATGAAGATTCTCTCTCTTTCTGTCACAGGCTGGACTGCACTGTGCAGGATCCAGGGGAAATCTCAGAAACTTTGATTGATGTGGCCAAACACATCGGCTCACTCGCGTTCAGAGTGTGGGAGAAGATGCAGACCGACGTCACATACAGTAAGAGCAAACACCACATCTCGCACAATTAACAACATGGTAAGTCTTCTGTTGTGCTCAGAAAGCATATATCAGTTAGGGCATAGGAATGATTCAAAATAGGTTACAATTATTGCTATAACCCTAGTCTCACAGACTTATACTTTTGTCCTGCACAGATTGGACAGAGATACTGGCAGAGTGACATGTAACAAGAACAATCCCAGTTTGTTTGGTATTTACACCATTTAGGAGTGGGTAAATCTGTAATTGATTTAAGTAAGTAAATAAATACAAATTTAATAAATAAAAAACTCAAAAGTCAAGTTTCTAAATTTTTATTTAGATATTACAAGCATATATTAAGTCATTTTCAAACAAAATAGAAAACTTTTGAAAACTACAGATCTTCCTGTTACAGAACTACAAGAAGTCATCAGACTTGTTTAAATCTTTCCTCACTCTTAAGGGGTTGGTAAACCTGCAATTTATTATATAAAATTAAATTAAAATAATAAACTCAAAGTTAAATATTTAGATCTTTCTGTTACAGAACTACAATAAGTCATCAGAACAGTCTTTACTCACTCTTTAGGGGCAGGCAAATCTGTAATTTAGTATAGCCTACAAAATACAGTATAATAAAGTAAAAATAAAATGATCTAGTTATATATTTAGATCGTTATACAAGAAGTCATCAGATTTAAGCCTTTACTCGCTCTTTAGGGTTGATAAATCTGTAATTTATAAAAAAAAAAGAAAGAAAAAAAGGAATGAGCTCAGTCAAAATATTTAGATCTTTGTTACAGAACTACAAGAAGTCATCAGAACAATTACTCTTTTGGAGCAGGTAAATCTGTAATATATGGAACAAAATAAAAAGCATATCAACTTGGTTACTGAATTACAAGAAGGGAGTAAAGAGTGAGTGAATCTGAGATGTGATATAAAATAAATGTCTCCCTTAAAAACTGACCTGAGATTTTATGTTTTAACCAGTACTGCTCATTTCACACTCAGAAAATAACATTTTTGTTTATGAATATCTTGAATCACGTCTAAACTCTGAATACATCTCAAACCTTCAGCTCCCGTGATTCTTGATCCCAACACCGCAGACATCTGCGTCATTCTGTCAGACGACCTCACCACCATCCGCTACAGCGAGGAAGACCAGCAGGTCCCGGACAACCCCGAGCGCTTCTGCTTCTACGAGTGTGTCCTGGGCTCCGAGGGCTTCAGCTCCGGTCGCCACAGCTGGGACGTGGAGGTGGGAGACTGCAGCGAATGGGCACTGGGAGTGGCGAAGGAGAGCGTGCAGCGGAAAGAGTGGTTTCCCCCGAGCCCTGACCGTGGCATGTGGATCATCTGCCTGTACGGAGGAGAGTATCGTGCGCGGGCGGCCACCAACACTACTCTGACGCTCAAGAAGAAACCCCAGAAGATCCGCGTTCAGCTCGACTGGGAGGGTGGCAGAGTGATGTTCTCGGATGCCAGTGACAACTCGCTGCTGTACAAGTATAAGCACAAGTTTACGGAAAAGATGTTCCCGTATTTCTCCAATACGTGTAAAAGACATCCACTGCATATTTTAGCAGAGAAGGTGTCTGTGTACACGGAATAACTCGAGACGCTCAGCATCGGCATGAGCTCAAAGGACTATAGGCCTACTCTACCGATCAAAAGTTCTAGATCGGCAAGATTTTTTAATGTTTTTGAAAGAAGTCTCTTATGCTCACCAAGGCTGCATTTATTTGATCCAAAATACAGCAAAAACAGTAATATTGTGAAATATTTTTACAATTCTAAAGAATTATTTTCTATTTGAATATATTTTAAAATGCAATTTATTCATGTGGCACAAAGCTGAATTTTCAGTCTTCAGTCACACGATCCTTCACAAATCATTCTAATATGCTGATTTGCTGCTCAAGAAACATTTCTTATTATTATCAATGCTTTTTTATTAAAAATAGGTAATTCAAAAAATGTAATTTTTACAATTTCAATGTAAGTACATAGTACTTAAAGCCACTTAATACAAAGCGGGACAAAAAAACTGCACTGACCCCAACCTTTCGAATGGTACTACATCTGATAAATGATAATTGATACAATGTTTGAGAAAATTGATGCAGCTGACAATACAACTTGGCGTTTGAGCATCAAATGCTTGTTATTCATGTGTCTTTGTGGTAAAGTGAACAGTGCTCTTAATAAAGCTCTGATGACATCTCCACCTGTCCTGCTTCATCAACCCCAGCGGATGACATGTTTCTGGAGAAAGCAGACACTCGATCCCCTGGCCTGAGCTCTAGCACACACAAGCCTCTTTAACCTTTGGGGATCATGACTTTGCAAACTTTATTATAGCTGATAACAAAAGTTACATACGTACGAGTACGTTTGTTTACGCATTACTAGTGTGTTCACATGATGCAATCAAACATTTGTGACTGTAATCAGATGTTTTAAGCCTCATTATTCAGCCTGAAATGTGATCCTGTAAAATGGTCTCGTCTACTTTTTTTTTCTTTCTCTGTGCGGTAAACAATCTCTCTGTAGCCTATTTTCTTCTTCTGTTGGAATGTTATGGAAATGCAACAGCAGATTTTTTTCTTTTGCTGTATAAATAAATGGTAGCAAATCATATTTGCTATGGTCGACCATCAGAGGTGGACAGTAACAAAGTGCATGTATGAGTACTGTACATAAGTACACTTTTTGAGTATCTGTACTTTACTTGTGGATTATCTTATCTGGAAACCTTTTACGTTAGCTTCACTACATTTAAAAAGACAAATATCGTAATTTTTACTCCTCTACATTTGTCAAATTCCTTGAGTTGAAAGTAACGTCAGTCAGGGGATGATTTTGGTTGCAGGGGTTGCATTTCGGTTGGAAATGAACGATACGTGTACTTTGTCCACCTCTGTCGACCACATATTTTTATGGAAGTTTACCATGGAATTTTTTTTTTACTATTTAAAAATATTTTTTGGGGGGGATGGCAAAGGATTTATAAATATTAACATTATGAATATATTTACTGTCACTTTTGATCAATTGAATGAATCTGCTTGCTGAATAAAAGTGTTTATTTCTTTAAAAAAAAAAAAAAACTGTTCTGCCCTTAAAATAGTTCTATAAACAGGGAATTAAACTTGCCAAGCCTGGAAAATGTGTCCGAAATGAAAGAAAAAAACAACTATACTTTGAAACAAAATTACAGAAGCACTGTTGTGAAATTATCAGAAAATGCAATTCTCTTTAGCCATTGTTTTATTGAGGACATGCAAACCATGCACTGAAAAAAAAAAAAGACATATTTACAGAATGAACAAGGTGGTAGAAAAGACAATCCACTGATCGCTTTCTCTCAGCTTCACTGACCTTCACCTTCAACTCTGAAATATCACACGAAAATTACAGTACATCAACTATGGAGGATTCCAGCAAACACTGGTTAAGACTACAAAAGACTGTTGCATTACAGGAATATAAAACTCAAAAGAATTACAAATCTTAAACATCTGGATTCAAAAAGTGACTGTTCCTCACAGTAACACATTGGCATGTGTCTGATCCATAGATTGAGAGCACCAAACGTTATCTTAGAAACATACAAAAAAATGCATTGATTGCTGCATCTGTGTGATGAGTCTCAGCTCGATGACATCTTACTTTTCAAAACTGACTGTAAATCGTGAATGCAGTTAGACGCAGAAGTCTACCATCCATTTGTTTTGTTTTTTTGCTCTATTCTCAGATACAACATTGACAAACCTAACGATAACGGTTTCTTTTTAATATCTTATATCACTAAGACCCTCATTTTTCTTTAAAGCATAATGACAGAGCACAGCCTCTTAAAGGTAAGTGTGTCATTTTTCCCACTACTGGTGCAGAAAACACACTTGCCCTTTAAACGTCTCGTCGCAGGAGGAAAGCACTGGTTTAAAGGCAGCACTAGAATGAGATCCATTCAGTGGTTCACAAACACACAACAATCACTAGCCGTCTTTACGCCATCAATGCTATTGCTACGCTAAAGCAGAATGGATTCTTGGTGACTCTGATCGAGGAGCATGCTACATTATGAGTGAGTCTGACCAGAGGAGGAGGCAGATTACATAGTGAATATGAATTCATGGAAAGCTATATTGAGTTGCTGCATAGCCTATTGGTTCATAGTGAGTATATGGGTTTATTGGGTTAAATATTTGCATGATACGGGTAATATAAAACTGGAAGCTGAAGGAGGCGGAACTGTTGCTGTCGGATCCCCTGGTGGATGAAGTTCATGAGAGGGATGTGATATTGGAACGGCCTCCAGGAGGCGCTACGATCCTCTGTGCCGTACGCCGGGGGATGTGGTCATCATTTTGAGTGCCTTTGAGTAAAAAAAGAAACAGGTTGTGTTTTTAGTGCGATGCACAGAGTTGACTGTAATAAAAGCACGTCTGTTTGAACTTCCCTTGATTTGGGTCACAGAGACTCACAGATTATTATACATAGTGAAACTGCAAAAGTTACGAACACGGCTGGGACATGCTTATAGCTCGTGAGCATCCCTATACCCTACTCCCTTCGAAGGGCAGAGCCCTTGAAGTGGGGACTTTGGAGTGAGCAGGGCAGTAGCGTGCCATTATTTAGGCGTTTGGGACACACTTGGTGAAGGGATCAACGAAAGACAACGTAATTTCCTCATTATTTTCACCTGCGATGTTCCTATGACAAGACAACGCAGCACGGCGTCCACCAGCTGCAGTCTTACTACAGAAATGTCTTATTATTACTGTTAACATAACTGTTGCAAATAAATATACATTTTATACCAAAAAAGTTATAAATGCATTATATATAGGTTTGTGAGTGTCTCAACTTTAAAACTTGCCATCTCATCTTTGGACCCTCCATTAAGAAGCTTATTTTACATAAAAGGACAAAATGTCAATTTTGAGTGTAACAATCTATAAGTGATGTATAGATTAATATCTGACCCTCATGTAAACCCTTATTTATTTATTTATTCAACTCATTGTTAACTCTTCTTTTCTCATTTGTATTCTGATGACATTGTATAATATACAAAATGTATTAATATGTTCAAAGTTATGTGTCATAAACATGTCATCTCTGTATGTTTTGTAACAAAAAAAAAGAAATAAAGTAAAAAAAAGATTTAAAACAAATAGACTTTGAGCTCTACATACCCAGCTGTGTTCGTCTCTTATTGCGGTCCCTGGAAACATTTCCGTTGTGGTCTGTGCTATTTGCAGCGTGTGTCTGTGTTTGGTTGTGTTGTGAACTTTTGCAGCGCGTGTCTGTGTTTGGTTGTGTTGTGAGTATTTGGAGTACACATGTGTTTTAAAACTGAAGATGATGTTTTCTTAATTTGTGGGTGTTTTTTCTATTTGGATGTGTTTTCTTCGGTCGCAGCGTGTTGAGCTCTCTCGGCCACCGTATTTGCAATTAAATCTTCAAAGCCATGAATCAAATCAAGGTCCAAGATAAATCATTATTTCATACTACAATACATTACAATGCAATGCTAAATTACAAGGACTGTAAACATAAAATCTTTTTATGAGGGGATGAACAACTCAAAGTATTTTGAGTGATGTAACCAATATAAATCTACTGATTATTATAAAATACACCATTTGTTTTAACTGCCTTGACTGCTGAGAAGTAATTTTTGATTTTTAAAAGCCTTTTTTATTAAACTTTTTTTTCATGATCTCAGAAATTAATTTAAATTAAAAAAGTTATGTTGAGATCATAAAATATTTATTTAAAAATAATAATAATTTTCTTATGCTCACCAAGGATGCAAATATTTGGAATTATTTTCTATATTTTATATTCCTTTTAAAATGCAATTTATTCCAGCGATGAGATATTTAATGTCACTCTTAATTAATTTAATGCATAACTTTTTATACTAAACTTTTTTCAATAAAGTATTCATTATTTTAAAAAAAACAACAACTTTTTTACCAAAACCAAAACTATTGAATGGTACTGTATATATGACTTTCGAATAGTAGTATAATTAGTTAATATAATACTCTATATGTAGTTAAGACTATAAAAATGGAATTTAAAAAGTGAATAAATGATTAGTACAAATATTAAATACATCCATTGTGGGGGAAATGAATGGGATTTTTACTTTCAAAACCTTGTTTTCTTTGAACCCTGTCACTACAGTAAATACAGTAAGACGGAGCAAGAAACCAATAACTAAGATGCTTACCAGATAAAGTGAACCCAGATTGGTGCAAATTTCTGGACGGTCCCAGTGGGTTCTTTCCTGGACATGAGGGCCCCCTAGAGGTAGGAGTGGGTGGTACAGATTTGGTCATACTTATGACATCATGGACGGGGCCATCATAGTTTCCTCTAGGAACACCACGGGCATCAGCCATCTGTAAAATAAAAGATTTGATCATGAAAGTGACCCTTCAAAATACAAAAGTTGAGTCTTTTTAAACTTTAAAAGCCTGTGAGTGTGTTAGATCTGTTATTTGACCCCTGGAATGAGCGAGTCAGCATTTATATTCACACACAGACATTCTTACCCTGCCCCGGGCCTTGATTCTCTTGTAGACATAGTCGGGATAGCCTTTTCTAGGGATGAAGCGGCCTGAACCCTCGGTCACAGTGAGTTTCCCGTCTTCCAGAACGATCCTGCCCTGACTGATGACCAATACAGGAAAGCCTCGGCACTCCATTCCCTCAAAGATGTTCACTTCCACTGTCTGCGTCGCACGCATAGAACAAGGACAGAGTTTATATTTCACGTCCACAAAATTCCAATAGAACATTAGAACAGAATTCTGTTCAGTTCAGAAAGAATTCCACTGTAGAACAATTCCCCCTCTAAATCAATAGTTGAATAAGTACAATGATGTTGGATATATAGAAATGACTGTTAATGTTAATAACTGGTTATTTTTTTCCGCCACTGAGAAAATCTCATACCAGGTTGTGAGATTTGGCAGAGAAGATTTTCGTCTCCTTGGTGTTCCAGATTACGATGTCGGCGTCAGATCCAACAGCGATCCGGCCTTTCCGAGGATACAGGTTGAAGATTTTTGCAGCGTTTGTGCTTGTTACTGCAACAAAATCATTCTCGTCCATTTTACCTGTGGCCTATGCGACAAAAACATCAGTGAAAAACTGCAAATAAGAGAGTGCTCACATACATACAAATGCAAGCACATACATAGAAGACTTTTACTAAAGGTCATGCTTGACCTGTGAATTCATCATGACATATGACAGCCCGTTCTCATCCCAAGGCGTAATATAATGACGCTTTTGCCAAAGCGTCTATATCGAACACGCATGGCACCCTTTAGCGTCAATATGAGACGTCAGAAGGCGCCTCCTAGCGGTCTAACCCTAACCCTACACCATACCTAAACCTACCCATCTCTCTGCGTGTTATATTGACGCTAAAGGGTTCCATGGGCGTTGGATTTAGACGCTTTGTCAAAGTGTCAGAATATGACGCCTTGGGATGAGGATGCGTTGCCAATAGAAGATTTAAATATCACAGAATAGCTCTTTACAAAGAATGTAAACTTTAAAGCACCGTCGTTTGTAGTGTTGGAGTATATTTTAAATGTATTGGTTTTTTTTTAAATCAAAAACATAAGGAAGACCTACCACAGCTTTATCCCAGACGATGCTCATACGCTCCTCAATGCCATTAGTCCCCTCTGGGATGAGGGTGAAGTCGTCTTTTCCAACAGCTTTCTGTGCCGTAGTGAAGGTGCAGTGAGCAGAGCCTGTAACCTGAAGATCCCCACTGAAAACATGAAAGTGGAGCAATTTCAATTGTCAAAAAAAAAAAAAAAAAAAACTTCTAAGTACAGTACTTCTATGTACTTGATACATTTGGGATGGATGTATGGATGGATGGATGGATGGATGTATGGATGGATGGATGGATGGATGGACGGATGGATGGATGGGTGGACGGACGGACGGATGGATGGGTGGACGGACGGATGGATGGGTGGATGGATGGATGGGTGGATGGGTGGGTGGATGGGTGGATGGATGGGTGGATGGATGGATGGGTGGACGGACGGGTGGATGGGTGGGTGGACGGATGGGTGGATGGATGGATGGGTGGATGGATGGATGGGTGGATGGATGGGTGGGTGGATGGATGGATGGGTGGATGGATGGGTGGATGGATGGATGGATGGATGGATGGATGGGTGGGTGGGTGGATGGGCGGATGGATGGATGGATGGATGGATGGGTGGGTGGATGGGTGGATGGATGGGTGGATGGATGGGTGGATGGATGGGTGGATGGATGGGTGGGTGGATGGGTGGATGGGCGGATGGATGGATGGATGGATGGATGGACGGACGGATGGACGGACGGATGGATGGATGGATGGGTGGATGGAAAGGTGGGTGGACGGGCGGATGGATGGACGGATGGAATGGAATGGATGGACGGACGGACGGATGGATGGATGGATGGATGGATGTTTGCTGCTCACCAGGACAGCAGTGAGCTGAGGTAATCTGGAGTGCTGGTGTCTGGGCTGAGAGGAGGAGACATGACAAACGCCGCAGCTTCAGCCCAGTGTTTGCTCCAGTAGTGCGATCCGTCTGTGCCAAGGCTGGCTGCTATTGGTTCCCCATAGATGACCATGCCTGAGCACATGACACAAATATTTACTGCCTCTTCTCTTGGTTTTCTTTGTGTTTCTGTTAAAGTGTTTTAGAGCAGCTCTATCAACAGTCGTACCCTTTTTCCTGGCCTTGGCGATGACATCAGCAGCGGGTTTGCTCATCACCTTGGTGATGTAGAGAGGGCAGTTGGCCTGTTTAGCAATGGTGATAGCTCGATACACAGCCTCAGTCTCCACCTGGAGAAAAAAACACCAAAACAGTGTAAACCAGTGGTAGAAAAGATTCGGATCTAAAGTCTCCATGAAATAAAAACTTGCAATATTTTTTATTTTATTTTATGGAATGCTGCAGTATTTATCAGTGCAAATTTGTTTTGTTCATGTTCCCCTAATAATCTTTAATCAAAATAATTTCTCTCTCTTGCAGTGATGACGTCTCCTCTGATTACGTGTTTATTGGCACGAGGGCGGGGCAACCTGTCACTCAACATGAGATTCACCAATGACAAACCACAATGATCTAACCATCCAATCAATTCCCCATGGACCAAATCAAGTTTTTTCTTGTTTAAAAAGTTTCATTCAAATATATATCCCACAAAAGGGAGGAAAAGACTATTGCAACTTCCATTTCTGTATATACGTTTTTTTTTATTTATTTTTTTTACTTGAAATATAGTTTCAAAATCATTCTGATGTTACACTGACTTTTAATAAGACAAATGGCTTATCCAACTATAGACGAGTGAAACAGTTTCTTGAACAACAAATTTAGGGTTAGACTTGATTTTGTTCCTTTGGGAAATTATTGGATGTTTGTGGTTATAATAAATACTGCAATATTCCAAAAACAAAAAATAAAACAAGAATGGTCAATTATGTTTTCATGGTAAGACTAACCTCCTCTGGGTGGCTCAGTACGTGTCCCTCTGGACCAGTGATTCCCAGATCCAAAAGCTTCTTCTGTTCCTGAGATTACAAACAAAACCAACAATGGATCCAAGATAAAAAGACATTTGGATGGAAATAAACTAAGACATTTATAAGACATTATATTTTATAGACCAGAAATTATTATTTGTTCATCCTCAAATTGTTCAAAACTGGTATAAATTTCTTTCTTCTGCTGAACACAAAAGAAGATATTTTGATTAATGTCAGTAATAATCAAACAGTTGAAGTACTTCATTGACTTCCATAGTATGGAGGAAAAAAAAATACTATGGAAGTCAATGGAGCCTCAACATCTTGTGGGTGAGTAAACCCCAAATACTCACCTTGTGGGTGAGTATTTTTTTATTTTTGGGTGAACTATACCTTTAATGGTCACAAATCATAGTTACCTCATCAATGATGTCACCGTTTTCAGCATGAACCTGTGCAATGGCTCCCAGTTCTCTCATGGCACTAAACATCTCATAGATCTACAGACACAGAGAGTGTTTGCTCTTGGAAATAATGCATCATCTATAAAACATACATTGCTGTTCAAAAGTTTTTTTCAGTAAGTTAAAAAATACTTTTTTAAAATACTTTTATACAGCATTGAATTTATCAAAAGTGACAGTAAATTCATCTATAATGCTACAAAGGATTTCTACTTCTATTAAATGTTTTTATTTTAAATATCTATTATTCTTTTTTTTTTTTTTTTTTACTACTGTTTTACGATTTCAGATTGTACAGTATATGTGACTAATTAAAGTTGTACAATAAATTCAGAATCACTCGGCCAACAAACCTGTGTATCAGAGCTCTGGTACTTGTCCTTATAAGCCATGAAGATGAGAAATGAGTTGACCCCTAAAAACATCAGAAATGTGTTATTATAGTGTAATATATCTTTCTAGAGCTGAATGCAAAATGTGTTTTTATGTGTGTTAAAAAAAAATGAACCTAATAATTCAGAAAGCAAAAATATCAAAGTCACACCTGAAATCTCACATCACCTTTATCTTTGACCAGAGACTCCAGCTCCTCAAACAGCCCATCATGCCAGCGAGTGATGTCGATGTGCAGAGAGTAATCACAGCACGACCTCTTGTCTGCCGTATCCCTCCACTGGTCATATGCTGCCAGTAAACTAGAACCCGGTTCAGGCACAACATGGTCAACTAAAGGAGGCGAGGAAGATGAGGAGAGCAGACTGATGAACAACACATGCTTAATATGCTGAGAAATAGACTCCTGTGTTAAAGTCACCATGAAATCCACATGGACAATTCTTGTTTTTTTATGGAATATTGCATTTTGAATATTTATTAAAAATAATTTATGTCCTCGCAATCTTTAATCAAAATACGACATCTAACCAACCATCCAATCAATTCCCGATGGACAAAATCAAGTCCGGCCCGACATTTTAGCTTGTTCTAGAAGCGGTTTCACTCAGATATGTCACAATAGGCAAGAAAAGACTATCACAACTTCCACTTTATACTGACTTTAAAGGGGTCATGACATAAGAAATCAAATTTGCCTTTTGACAAGTTTCACAGCTTAAAACGTAACTGCCTCCAGAGCAAGACATCGATGAACAGTTATACAGGCGCCGCCCACTGGTGTTCAGTCGCTCAACGGCTCAAGACAAGGGGCCATTGATACCGTTTTCTAATGCAATATTGTAAGCCAATCACAACAGTGGCCATTTACTGACAAGCCTTAAAGGAGCCGCTCTGTAAAAACAGATTATTTCAGATAGAGGGTCAGAGTGAGGGTTTTTACAATAGACTGTAAAAAAATATGGACGTAGTGTCCGTGACGTCACCCGTAGGTTTCTGAAGAGCATTTTTGAAACCCAAAGTGGCCAGAGCCATCTTGGTAGCGCCTCACAGTGCGTCACTCCCGGATAAACGAAAATGGACAAAAAGGCGGGATCAGCTGAGGTGACGTGATGGCTAACAGACAGCAGCAGCAATCCACCTGTCACTCAAGTGGCCATTCCCTTAATTATGCAGAACTTTAAGGCTTAATATAATTTAAACGTTATAAAAAAGTAAAGTAAATGCTGTAAAGTTGGGCATTTTAACATGGGGAGTATATGGGATTGACTTTCTATTGGAGCCTGCCTCTAGCGGCCAGTCGACAAATTGCAGTTTAAGTCACTTCTGTGTTGGTTTCAAGAGGTTGTCACTTGGTTTTTACACATATATATTTGTTTTTTGTACAATTTTTTTATTAACATTATAAGTGAACCTCAAGAAACATTAAAATAAAAATAAAAAATCCATGTCATTACCCCTTTAAATGCTTGTGTCTGAGATGCTATTATTCAGCAAAACCTTTTTTTCTTCTAATTCTTATATAATTATGCTTGGCAATTTTATGAGCTGCTTATAATTGAGTAACTACATGGATTATTTGAATTAATTTATTTCACGATATTCATGGACGTTTTGAAGCATCAGAGTTTTGGGCGAATAGACTTTCAATGGAGGGACAGAAATCTCTCTATTTCTTTCATTAAAAATATCTTCATTTAGGTTCCAAATGAGAGAATTGGAACGACATGAGGTGAGTAAAGACAGAATTTTAACTTTTGGGTGAATTGTCCCTTTAAATACAGTTCAAATGAACAATGCAAACGCTGTAAAGGAGACATTTCTCTGTCCTAAATGACTTCATAACAGTACAGTGGCATACCTAAGGAAATTTGAGCAGAGGAGAAGAGAACAGACAGTGACAGCGCTGTGACCCCAATTCTACTGATTTTATGAGTCTCGACAAGCTCTTATGCCCTACTACTGTACTGTAAAACTGTTAACTACTGTAAGTCTGCTCTCTTCATATAAGATGTTGATGCGATGACATACTGATCATGGTGGTTCCTCCTGCCAGAGCAGCACTGGTGCCATGATAGAAGTCGTCTGCCGGGGTCATGCCCAGGTGAGCGGCCTGTAGACATGTGTTCACATCGATGCCACCTGGGATCACAATGTGCCCATAGGCATCCACTGTCTTCACACCAGTAGGTACGATGAGGTTCTCGCCAATCTGCCTAGTCAGAATAATACAAAATAAACATTTCTTGAGATGTTACTCAATTGTAAGTCGCTTCGGATAAAGGATCTGCTAAATGAAATGAATGTCAAATATACAATATTGCAATCAAATAATGATGCAATATATGTGTAGATTTTAAAAGTAATGAAATCTTACTTAATGGTTCCATCTTCAATGTAAATGTCGGCATAAAATGACTGGTCATCATTTACGATTTTTCCACCTTTAATGATGAGTTTGTCACCCTGTGGAAAAAAGAAGATTGAATTTAGTGCAGCATGTTGTGATGTGACTTAAAAGTGATCGTTCCACTACAAATGGATAGTCACAGTTACTCACCTTTCCATGAAGAATAAAATAATTAAGACTAAAACCATTCGCATATGGACATATAACACAGGTTTGACATCACTCACACCAAGAAGTGGACATAGATGTCATGATACCAAAAACATCATTATATTTAACACTGATGACTTGAATTTCACTGAAACTGTGCTGACCCAGTTCCAGAGACTTTTGGTTATAGATTTACTGTGATTTCAAAGCACAAGAGCACAAAGAGGGGTATAATGCATGCAAATCCTCCTATTAACAATATGCAGCGTTCTTTAAGGAGCTAATCAGAGAGATTATATCATCGAGAAACCCAGACATTTAAAACCCCAGACAGAGGTAGAGGATACAAAAGAAAGATAACAGGCAACTCCATTCATCTGTAACAACACTTTCTGTTTACTCTGTTAGTCATGCATGACTGCTGTGGTTTTGCATGAATGCATAGCGAGGAATGGTACTGACACTTTTAACTGTGCTTTTAATTGAGTCCAAATCATAAGCCCAGTTACAGGAGACCACCGCATTCAGATGAAGCAATGCCTGTTCACTCACCCTTGGTATGGAACTGTGTCAGGCAACTAGGCTTGTTAGGGCACCCAGGCATGAAACATCATTCACGGTGCTGTTAGACAATGCCAACCTCAACTCAAAGCAGCAAACCTAACTCTCACACAGCGAAAATCTCAACAGACATGGCTAAATAAAGAAATAAATAAAATACACTTTTCTAGACTCTTGCTGAAGTGTATTTCACCACACTCACTGTCCAGGGTGGCGTGCAACCCACAGAGCTTCACTTTAATGCAATGTGACACTTCCACAGGCCCATCACTGGCACAGCCAAAATCCCTGCCGAGTATTTCCGATTCTGGGCCACGATGTTGCTTGAGGAGAGACGAGACAGACAGAGCGAGGGTCTAGGACGTAGTGTGCACCAGGACGACCCTTCATGTTACAGTATTGAATATACAGGGCTTTAATTAATTATTGGATAAAGGAATATGCAATTATTTTGCTATTTGCAACATGAAAAAAATTCAGATGTTTCCAAAATCATGCTGAGTATATGTGTTTCACTGTGCTTTGAATGTGGGTCAGACAGGGGACTCTTCAGTCAGGCTGCAATGCCAAATTGTGCGGAAGGGAATTGGATCCAATTTGGCCGAGTTAACAGCACTTATCCCCGGGTTTCCTCACTCCTGCAGTGCACATGGATGAATCCTCGCTTATTCTTTCATTGTCTAAAGTCATTATATTTAAGTAAAGAATACACTAGAAAATATAGTCTTTTGTTACAAGAACATATAAACAATAAAAGCAAACTTTCTTTAATGTACAATTGTTTTTTATACAAAATAACTATGATAGGGTTGGGGTTAAGTGCCCCTTTGTGATTTTCGATCCTAAAAAAAAAAAAAAGTACACTGTCTACTGTATGCTGACTGTTCCACACTGCGAGGAAATTTATTATAATGTTATTTTAACAGAGAAAGAACGTAGAAGTGCTAAAATGAAAACCTATTAATTTACTTTATTTTAACATTACATTTTGTGACAATACATGTAATTTTACTTTACTTATAATGTAAAAAAAAAAGCAGGGGATTTCCATTACTACCTGTGTGATCACACTCATTTAGATAAAAAAATATATACATTTTTTTCCCTCAGCACTTAAACTACTCTGAACTGTTATGTTACTTTTAATGTCATGTGTGTCATGATGTTTTGTGTGTGCGCAAAGTGCTCTGTCTTTCTGTAATTATTGACCACAATTGCTGGAGAGGCCAAAAAAAGTCATTATGGCTTTTCCTTGTGTTATGTCTATATTATTATAAGCATATTTTAATATGCCAAATGAGTTGGTACATTGACATATAATATAGAACTGACATATAGTGGTTCGAACTGTAAAATAGGTTTTACATTCACCAATAATGCTTGCCAGGGGCCAGGGGCAGGGCTCATGGGCAGGGCCCCCGTTCACACGTCTAGGCCAGAGAAGAGATCCGAACGCTCGCGACGTGCGTGGAATTCTGACATCGTGTACACTGTGCGGAGATGGAGCAGCAGTTGTATTGCTGAACATATATAGACAAAACGCGTATTTTCTATTCACGAATAAGTCAGAACAACCGGCACCGATACGAGCCGACATGAATGAATGAATGAATGGACACAATGGACACGAGAAACCGGCATTAGCCTCCACCGTAGCACACTGAACCACAGAGCCATCACAGCGTTTGCATTTCTAACATCATGAAATGAATTAGTGCAGCTCTTAAATGTTGACCGGGTTTCTGAGCAGTGTTTCGAGGACAGCAGGTTGTTGCCGGCGGCGGCTCACCCATGACTGCACAATAAAACCATCATCATCATCCTCCTCCTCATCACTAGGCTATGTCTCCGTTATGCAGCCAGCAAACATTCACCGGTGGCCTCGGGTTTTAATCGCTAACATTTCTTACCGTGACGCGAGGGTTGTTCTTCTTGCCTGGGAAAGACATGGCACCGTTCTGGGAGCAGCTTTGATTCCAGAGGACGCGAGCGATGATGATGATCGAATCTTTGCTCACGTCAGAATAAAGGCGCAGCGACGGGGCGCGTGTCAGTATTCGGGGTGTAGTTTAGTTTAAGATTACCGGGGTTCAATAGTCACAGTAGACAAAAGCACTCCAGATCCCCCACCCTCTCTGTCTGTGTCTGCCCACCATCTGCTGCTTTAGTATTCACACACACTAAGAGTCAGGGGTGAGGCGGAACCAGTCTCTAATCACACAATTCTTAAAAAATCTTTTGGACTTACACAAATTAACTCATTTATTAAGAAAGTATTAAGAGAGTATATGTATTTTACTCTTTGGATAGAACAAAGACAGAAACGCATTTTTTTTTTTTTTTTTTAGTTTTAAAAGTGTGAAAGAACATTTTATTCTTGGGTCACAATCTCAGAAAATCGTTTAGGCTACTTTAACTATTGCAAAGTAATAGGGTAATTTTAACTTATTGACGCATAAATGATTACATCACAAAGAAGAAAACATAAATATATAATCTTGCCGATTTGTGTGTCCTATAATTTATTTTAAATAAAATAGTTCAAAATCATCCATGCTGTTTTGATTGCAATCCGAATGATTAAAATAACTGTACACCATTATTAGTGACAGATAAATTGTTTATAAAAAAAATAAAAAAAATGAGTACATTGCTTTTTTCTTTTGTAATTTGACAACAACTCTCTCTCTCTCTCTCTATATATATACTTACATAGCCTATATATATATATATATATATATATATATATAGGCTATATATTAATTCAGGTTAATTGGGCCATTTCCCACCCAGCCACTGGCAAAAGTATATGGCTATAGATATTTACGAGTCTGTTTTTGTTTTCCCCCCACTGGTCACAACTCTAGCATCTATGAGTGAGCCTGATATATATTGCCCCAAACAACATTATTAGAGCATGTTCTAAATATGACAAGTTTCACTTGCTTTTTATAAAGCTTTGAGACAAACATTATGTAAACTGGCTACATAAAATTAAATGGCTAATTTAATATAGCCTATTGTAAACTGCAGTGAGAGTTCCATGATCTACACATGAACAGTAATAGTCGAAGAATGTGTAATTACCTCTCGTCGCCCGTTATGCACGCGACTAGGTCCGGTGGGGTAAACGAGGGTCTGACCCTGTGAAGAGCAGGACGGGCTGGACTGTGTTCGGTTCGGAGGGGTTTGACTCACGCTGGTGAAATCACTCATGCTCGACGTGTCGCTGAAATTGTCCCTCTGATCGTCCACTCGTCCCCGGGGGGTTCTCCTGGCAGAACTGGGGCTGTACGACTCAAAATTCAGGGTTTTATTTTCATAAGCTCCTTCGATGTTACAGAACATCCCCCCGAACTTCACTCGTGGTTTAGGGCTGTCGGTGCCCAGTCTGGACAACAGGGAACCCTGGTCATCATCCGGTGGAAGGAGTCTTCTCTCAGCCATGGCTCACAGAAGAAATGGGAAGCTTGTTTGAAGAATCTTTGGACTAGTATTCCATGAGTGTGTGAGCGACTGTCATGCGTGCAGGTGCTGTTATAGGAGCTGTCCAGAGAGGCGTGGTGCTGAAACCCTCCACTCACTGGATTAGGAAAGACATGAGCGCTCCCTCGAGATTAAGGTAAATCGATTGTTTTACAAACAGTCCAATCAGAGAGAATCAATACTAAGTCCTGCTTCTGACTCTTTAGAAAATCTCACTCACAAAAGAGTAAGTGTGAGAAGAGGAATTAGAAATTTCTTCTCCTGCAAATGAGTAGTTTACATGAAAATCAAGTCATCATCAAGTTTCAAGGGTGAAATTCATATGAATCTCTATGTGAATCTATCTATCTATCTATCTATCTATCTATCTATCTATCTATCTATCTATCTATCTATATACAGTATATAATCCTATAAGTAACTAATACTTTTATACTGAAATATCCATCCATCCATTCAAAAATCACCTGCCATTTTGCAAAACAAATATTTTTTTTAATATTTTTATTTTAGCATTCATAAAACAAATTATTATGCGATCATGAACTGACGAAAGGATGGATGGATGGGTGGTCTGACATTAGACAATTGCAATTCATGTTAAACAGACAGATACTAATTCTACAAAATGCATGCAGATGTCGTTTACAGTGTGTCTGGTCTCATCTGTGCATGTGGAGATCTGGGAAAGTCCATCTGGAGGGTTGAAGATGTGCCCAAAGGACAAGGAGTCCTGGTCCATATGCTGAATGCCTCTGGGAGTGAATGCATTAAACTCTTTACAGACAGAATGGGTCGTATAAAAGCACAATAGCTGAAGTCTAAGAATAGCCCGAGGAAAGAAGGTTTGCATTTGATATAATAAGATACATGATTCATCTCCAATCATACCTGACCCGATGAGATGATCTCGACTTTTTATGTGCATCTAAATGGATCCATAAAATATATTGTCAACAACTGTTTAATATATCAATTGTCAAAACAATAAAAGCACCAGCCATCAGTAACAGCCACAATCAATCATAAACTGTATTCACACATGCACTTTCCTACTAAAACTGGTCATGAGTTTATGATTCATAAACTCAATATGCTGTTTATTTCCATATCAAAAGCTCTTTCTAAATTCTAAATGTAGCAAAACAATTTTTTTTCCCCCTGCATGTTTTCTAGTTAAGGAGTTTCAAAGAAGCTTCAAATACCATGATCGCAAAAGACATCTACTTCTCATTTCCTTTTTTTCTGAAAGCACAAAGGACTCATGGGTATCTGTGAGCCACAGCCCATATTTCGGAGCATTTTCTTCCTGGGTCTCTCTTTGATTGTAATGCAATGGCATTTCTTGTGGCAGATGTAACAGAGTGAGATGGAAGAACCAGCCGGAGGCAAAAACCTCGATTTTACCACTATCTCTCTCGTCCACAGCAGAGTTGCGTGACAGTGACATGCCAGGTTCATAAAATCATGAATGTCTATTAGTTTCTGTGCTAATTCTGTGCTAGACTTCACTATTGCGTTAAAACTTCAGAGGAAATCTTTTTCAGTAATCATTTTTATATGTACTCGACACTTCAATATTTCTCCAGAAAAAAAAAAAAAACCTGACAATTCAGACTTTACAAAATGCATTACTAAATATATATTATATGAATATATAAAAAAAAAATTATATGTATATATATATAATAAAAAAATTATATGTATATATATATATATATATATATATATATATATATATATATATATATATATATATATATATATATATATATATATATACATACATATAATTTTTTTCATACAAATATTACATATTTATAGGATTTTATTTATATTACTTATTTATATAAATCTATTTTTATCAATTATATACATATACGTATATATATATATATATATATATATATATATATATATATATATATATAATCATTATTAGAGTAAAAATACATGCTATTTTAGAGTATTATTAAAAATATTTAGCTGCATTTCTATATATTTATATTTTGACAGAAAACTAGAGGAAGAACTTTGAAATACTGAAAAACTGACAGAATTAGTATAATATAATAATCCTGTTAGTAATAATAAAAAACAATAATATTCTATATATACTTTTCATTAAGGCAATCCTATAAGTAATATAATACCTTTATACTGAAATATTATTTTAGACAATAAGTGTCTTATTTGCAAAAATCATTTGGAATTATGCAAATGTGACAAAAGTATATCTGGTGCACTTTACAATCACCCTTTCCCACACATTATAAGCAAACAATACATAGACTTAAAGCTAACCATATTCGATAGTATAAGCACAAATCAAGCTTACCTTGAGTTTGAGGCCGTTCAGAGGCACTTTTTTACCTCAGAGTCCACAGTGGTCATTTATTTTCAATGAACAGAAAAAGATGCAGAAACAACCTCTTAGTTTTTCTGTCTTCCTCTGAGAAATTTATTTGAAACACTGCTCCTGTACATTAAAAAACCAGACAATTTTAATTTCAGGATTTAGCTTTCAGCTCAGGAGGGAGGGCAAGTGCCACCACGCAAACACCAGATGTGCCACCGGGAACCCAAGCAGTGTGAGTGTAAACAGTGGGAGGAAGGTTTTTAACGTAACATCTCTCATTCCATCAGGCTTCCAAAGGGAAGCAGCCTCCAGCACCACCTGCTCAGCAGGGAAAGGAGAGAGCGTTTCAATTTAAGAGTCCTTAAATTCCACACGCAAAGAGCTCACACAAAGCATAGTTCAAAAGGTCAGGATAAAAATTGTTTAGAAGTCCGCAAGATAGACAGCACCATATTCCATGTCCATGGTCCAGAGTTGATGTGAACAGCTTGAAGACTCGTATCAGCACAGAGGAGATCGCTGAGACCCCTGATGGCACGTGTGTGTCACTCCTCCTCTGGGACAGAAGAACACTTGAGGCCTGTGATCACAAGAAAAACACAACATTTACAGTTACAACCTGGTGACATCCATCCATTCGTCAGTCCGTCCATCCATCCATCCATCCATTCGTCAGTCCGTCCATCCATCCATCCATTCGTCAGTCCACCCATCCATCCATCCATCCCTTCATCAGTCCACCCATCCATCCATCCCTTCGTCAGTCCACCCATCCATCCATCCCTTCGTCAGTCCACCCACCCATCCATCCATCCCTTCGTCAGTCCACCCATCCATCCATCCATCCATCCCTTTGTCAGTCCACCCATCCATCCCTTCGTCAGTCCACCCATCCATCCATCCATCCATCAGTCCACCCATCCATCCATCCATGTCCACCCATCCATCCATCCATCTATTCGTCAGTCCACCCATCCATCCCTTCGTCAGTCCACCCATCCAGCCATCCATCCCTTCGTCAGTCCACCCATCCATCCATCCCTTCGTCAGTCCACCCATCCATCCATCAGTCCACCCATCCATCCATCCATGTCCACCCATCCATCCATCCATCCATCCATCTATTCGTCAGTCCACCCATCCATCCCTTCGTCAGTCCATCCATCCATCCATCCATCCCTTCGTCAGTCCACCCAACCATCCATCCATTTGTCAGTCCACTAATCCATCCATCAGTCCACCCATCCATCAGTCCACCCATCCATCAGTCCACCCATCCGTCAGTCCACCCATCCATCCATCCCTTTGTCAGTCCACCCATCCATCCATCCCTTCATCAGTCCACCCACCCATCCATCCATCCCTTCGTCAGTCCACCCACCCATCCATCCATCCCTTCATCAGTCCACCCATCCATCCATCCATCCATCCATCCATCCATCCCTTCATCAGTCCACCCATCCATCCATCCATCCATCCCTTTGTCAGTCCACCCACCCATCCATCCATCCATCCATCCCTTCGTCAGTCCACCCAACCATCCATCCATTTGTCAGTCCACTAATCCATCCATCAGTCCACCCATCCATCCATCCCTTTGTCAGTCCACCCATCCATCCATCCCTTCATCAGTCCACCCACCCATCCATCCATCCCTTTGTCAGTCCACCCACCCATCCATCCATCCCTTCATCAGTCCACCCATCCATCCATCCCTTCGTCAGTCCACCCACCCATCCATCCATCCATCCCTTCATCAGTCCATCCATCCATCCCTTCGTCAGTCCACCCAACCATCCATCCATTTGTCAGTCCACTAATCCATCCATCAGTCCACCCATCCGTCAGTCCACCCATCCATCCATCCCTTTGTCAGTCCACCCATCCATCCATCCCTTCATCAGTCCACCCACCCAT
The DNA here is from genome assembly GCA_031834385.1 of Semotilus atromaculatus. NCBI lineage: Eukaryota > Metazoa > Chordata > Actinopteri > Cypriniformes > Leuciscidae > Semotilus > Semotilus atromaculatus. Next base: position 17,324,603 of record JAULUF010000012.1, read on the forward strand.
CCATCCATCCCTTCGTCAGTCCACCCACCCATCCATCCATCCATCCCTTCATCAGTCCACCCATCCATCCCTTTGTCAGTCCACCCACCCATCCATCCATCCATCCATCCATCCGTCCATTTGTCAGTCCACTAATCCATCCATCAGTCCACCCATCCATCAGTCCACCCATCCGTCAGTCCACCCATCCGTCAGTCCACCCATCCATCCATCCCTTTGTCAGTCCACCCATCCATCCATCCCTTCATCAGTCCACCCACCCATCCATCCATCCCTTCATCAGTCCACCCACCCATCCATCCATCCCTTCATCAGTCCACCCATCCATCCATCCATCCATCCCTTCGTCAGTCCACCCACCCATCCATCCATCCCTTCATCAGTCCACCCATCCATCCATCCATCCCTTTGTCAGTCCACCCACCCATCCATCCATCCATCCATCCCTTCGTCAGTCCACCCATCCATCCATCCATCAGTCCACCGATCCATCCATCCATCCCTTTGTCAGTCCACAAACCCATCCATCCATCCATCCATCCATCCATCCATCCCTTCGTCAGTCCACCCATCCATCCATCCACCCATCCATCCATCCATCCATCCATCCATCCATCCCTTCGTCAGTCCACCCATCCATCCATCCATTCGTCAGTCCACCCATCCATCCATCCATTCGTCAGTCCACCCATCCATCCATCCCTTCATCCATCCACCCAACCATCCATCCATTTGTCAGTCCACCAATCCATCCATCAGTCCACCAATCCATCAATCAGTCCACCCATCCATCAATCAGTCCACCCATCCATCCATCAGTCCACCGATCCATCAATCAGTCCACCCATCCATCCATCAGTCCACCGATCCATCCATCCATCCCTTTGTCAGTCCACCAATCCATCAATCAGTCCACCAATCCATCAATCAGTCCACCCATCCATCAATCAGTCCACCCATCCATCCATCAGTCCACCGATCCATCCATCCATCCCTTTGTCAGTCCACCAATCCATCAATCAGTCCACCAATCCATCAATCAGTCCACCCATCCATCAATCAGTCCACCCATCCATCCATCAGTCCACCGATCCATCCATCCATCCCTTTGTCAGTCCACCAATCCATCAATCAGTCCACCAATCCATCAATCAGTCCACCCATCCATCAATCAGTCCACCCATCCATCCATCAGTCCACCGATCCATCCATCCATCCATTTGTCAGTCCACCAATCCATCAATCAGTCCACCAATCCATCAATCAGTCCACCCATCCATCAATCAGTCCACCCATCCATCCATCAGTCCACCGATCCATCCATCCATCCCTTTGTCAGTCCACCCACCCATCCATCCATCCATCCATCCATCCATCCATCCCTTCGTCAGTCCACCCATCCACCCATCCATCCACCCATCCATCCATCCATCCATCCCTTCGTCAGTCCACCCATCCATCCATCAGTCCACCCATCCATTCATCCATTCGTCAGTCCACCCATCCATCCATCCATTCGTCAGTCCACCCATCCATCCATCCCTTCGTCAGTCCACCCATCCATCCCTTCATCCATCCACCCAACCATCCATCCATTTGTCAGTCCACCAATCCATCAATCAGTCCACCCATCCATCAGGCCACCCATCCGTCAGGCCACCCATCCGTCAGTCCACCCCATCCATCCATCCATCCATCCGTCAGTCCACCCATCCATCCATTCATCCCACATTAAAAACCACACAGCAAGACTACAGTTCATACAGTAAGTTTGGGGTCAGTAAGATTTTTTTATGTTTTTGAAAGAAGTTTCTTTTTCTCACCAAGGCTGCATTTATTTGATTAAATATACAGTAGAAACAGTAATATTGTGAAATATTGTGAAATATTACTGCAATTTAAATGAGCTTTTTTAATTTGAATATAGTTTAAGAGGAAAGAGGAAATATTTATACTGTACAATAGAGAACATAAATTCGATTATCTAGTGTTGTGTATGAGCGGTCATGTATTACCAGGGTCCACTGATCTGATGACACAATTTCCTGCTTTCTGGAAGAGCTACGACCAAAGAATGAAGGCTAAAGAAAAAAATAAAAATAAAAATAAAAACTGAACGTGGAAACAAAAGCAAAAAACAACACAACGAAACAAAGAGGAGAGAATAAACATTACATTTAGAAACAGACAAAAAATATTATTGGAAAAGATGATGGTGCTGACCTTGAAAGAAAATGATTACCTTTTCTTCTAATTCCTTTATCTGTCGTTTCTGTGTCTCGATCCACTCTTCCAGCTCTTTTATCCTCTGTTGAGACAGAAAAATCTTAAGCTAACAAATACGCAAAACTAAATACTGAAGCTTCATATTTACTGCAGAAAATGTGTTGTTTGGATATGCAGATCCATATAAATGGTTATTTACTGGTCAAAACAACAAATATACACATTTAAAATGTACAGTATCCATATATACCATTGTATTACTATACAAATAAGCATGATCTCTTCCATTGTTATAGATGTGCACAGTCAGGTACCGCTTGAGCGTGTTGTAGCAGTTCCATCCTCTCTCTGAGTATCTGCGCATCTCGCTCTCGTAGCTCACTCAAGACCTGCCTCTTCCACTGATCGACAGCTTCCCTCAGCGAATCACGGTCCTGCTCCGTCAGCATCTCGGACACCTTACCACTCGTCTCTTCGTGCTGCAGAGCGTCAAACAGCATCGCCTCCAACTCGAGGATACGCTGAGAGAAACACAGAGAAGTGTGTGCCGTAGATGACCAGCATTCACCACCAGAGGGCACAGGAAGACACAACTGCATCTCATAATAGAGTAACACTCCTTATTCACCCAGAATAAACCTATGAATTATTGGCCAGGTGTGATCTTGAAAACATGATACACAGTCCTTACCTTATGTGCATGGTCCAAAGACTGCTTTCTGTAGTCTAATTCATCGTCTAAGTATCCTTTCTGATTGCTAAAGAGCTCCTTCGGAAGAAAACGACAAGAGGAAAAAATTATTTTAATATAAAGCACAGCATTAACAAAAGTCATCCCGTTAGTGATTAAATCTGATGAAGATTATGAAGAACGTGTCTGGGACTCTAGGTCATATTCCACCAAAATCAACAGGGGGAAATACATTTTAAAAAAAACAAATATATTTTCGAATTATATTTAAAAAAAATAAAAAAAAAAATAAAAAAAAAATAATCAGTTACACTTTAGATTAGGGTCCAGTTCATACTATTAACTATGACTTGACTCAATAAACTCCTAATTACTGCTTATTAATTGTTAGTATTGTGTAGGATTAAGGGATATATAATATGGTCACGCAGAATAAAGCATTAATATGTGCTTTATAAGTACAAATAAACAGCCAATATCCTAGTAATATGCATGCTAATAAGCAACTAGTTGATAGTGAGAACAGAACCCTAAACTAGTGTTACCGTTTCTATTTTATTTTGGGGTGAAAAAGAGGAATGTGTGTAATGAATTTGGATGCATTTACCTTTTCACTTTCAATGTCCAACATTTTCTGCTGTACCGCTGACTTGGTGACTTCGATTTGCTCTAACCACTGGACACAACAGAGACGTTAAAAGACAAACACTGGCATTCATGAAACGATCAGCAAAACAGCACATAAAATAAAATAATTGGAAAGAAGACATACGGATCATACCTTCTCTGCTAAAGTTAATACCGTTCTGGCATGAATAACCACCACCTGCTCCTCATTGGTCAGATTCTGTGTGTGCCATCCAATGAAAAGACGAGACATCAGGGACAGAAATGTGCATGTGGAGCAGACACACCCAGGCATGTGTAAACACGCACATTTACATATGAAATCAACATACACTTACGGCGTTATCCCCCAGAATATCGAGTTTCTTCATCAGCTCTGTGATCACAATGTCCTGTATTGTGAGAAAGATTTTCATTGAGAGATATTATGCCATGAATCCTCTGGATCACTGATAGTCTGTTAGGTGTTTGGTCTGATAGCAGTTCCACCTGAAAAACTAAACTGAAAACTAGCGCGAAAAACAAATGATTTCTCAGCTGTATATGCTAGAAACATCAAGAATAACCTTAAAAGAATTGAAACCTAGTCAAGTTGTTATCTGTGGCACTTTGAATAGTTTCTTCAGTGTCTAGATTTTCAGATAATTGTAAAACAGTACGACATAAGTGTTCTCACTATATAGGGTAAGTTGTCACAATGGGAATCTAGTTTATTTGATTTTTTTTTAATCCTGAAACATAAAATACTGTACAAAGTAAAAAGGCACAACATATCTGCATTATGTTGAGTATCTGTGTTATATGAAGTAAAACAATTATTAAAAAGTTAATATTTTAATAAGGAAACATAATATTAAATCATCATTTTTGCTAACAAAAAAAACATTGAATTTGTATTTTTTTAATCTTCCTCCATTGTGACAACTTGCCCCAACCTGATCATTCATTATTAAAACCTTCTACGGCAGTTACTCCCGTGTGACAACTAGCCCCGGTCTCTCTATAGAGACATGAGGCGTATTGTTCAGGGTAACTCACAGTAACACCCTCTGCCTCACAGTAGATCTGTAGAGGACTCATGCCCTCGGCAAAATGAATGCTCTGGAAGTTTATGGCGGGAGATCTTCTCTCTCTTTCCTGGAGAAAAAAAAGGAGCATCACTGTTATTCTTACACATAATCTGTGGTTCTGTTCCTGGGGCTGCAGCACAGAAACATCTCAACTCAGAATCCTTACTTATGTGTTTAGTAACCATGGTAAATTTAATTTGGAAATAGAACAAGTTTTTGTAATACAGTCCCTTAAAAGTGTGTCTGAAATTCACACATGACAGATTTTGGAGTAGAAAGATCTTCAGTCAGACTCACTTCAAGCTCAAGAATTCTGAACTCCAAGAGTTCGTTTTGGTCTTTCCCGTCCTGAATTTCATTTTTCAGTCGCGTCTCCTCCATCTCCATATTTTTAATCTGGGAACCAAAAACATAAAAAGCAGAACAATTGTCGGAGATAACAGATGAGCTGCATTCAGAGCCTGAAAGCGGCTTCAAGAAATTAATTAACACTGTTGAACTACTGAAAGAGGGTCATTTTTAGGTCATTCCTATAATTTGGGTTTGAAACTTGAACAAAGAAGCAGTTTTTTTGTCTTTACACCAAGTTTTCTAAAGTCACACAGGTCAAATTTTTTTACCAAAAAAAACCAAAACTTCATAACAGAATTTTCATATTTGGGTGAACTGTCCTTTTAAACAGTGTTATTAATATAACCACTTTAAACAAATGACTAATGAGATTTACTTCAATTGAAAACATGCTCTGCTTGTGATGTTCATCTTCCATTGGTCTGACAAACAGAAACTGCTCCCACCTTTTCCACAAGCTCTTGGTTGCGTTGGTACAAAGCTTGTTTCTCCTCAATCCACTTCATGTCCTGAAAAATGCATATAATTTGAATGCAAATGATTTAAATAAACTGATGTTAGCAGATCTTATCGTGTAAAATCCTCTCAAACTCTCTCCCAGAATTATTCTCCATCAGTGGCATCTCTGATTCCAGAGCAATTTCATCCGTATATAACGCTCACAGCTCACACTGATGTATGACCAGCACTGCTTTCTAATCAGCTTTCACATTCTCTACCTAGGGAAATCTTTTAGGCTGCCATCGTGTGTGTGTGTGCTTGTTTTTGTGATATATGAGGACACAAATGTGTATAATGACATGCATATTACACTGGTATTACAACACATGATTTATGAGGACATTGCATGAGTCCTCATATTTCAAATAGCTTAAAAAACATAAAAAAACAATGTTTTTTTAAAAATGGAAAAATGCAGCATGTCTCCTGTGATGGGTAGGTTTAGGGACAGGGTCAGTGTAAGGGGATAGAATATATAGTTTGTACAGTATAAAAACCATTACGCCTATGGAATGTCCTCATAAATCACAAAAACAAAGCTGTGTGTGTGTGTGTTACACTTTGACTTAGATTATAAGTGGCCCTCAGATGGAAAAAAAATATTAAAAACTAAGCCGGGAGTTGGAAAGTCACCGCGAAACATATTTATCATGTCTGATTATAGAAAAAAAAATGTCCTTTAGTGGGATCAAAAGTTCCACAGCAAAAGTTCCAGTTTGTTGTGTATTATATTCTTGGATGTAACTGTTGTGTTTCCACATGCAACCAAACGGGAACGTCTCCAAACAAGTGTGCACATGTGGAAAAAAAGTGTTACAGTCTTTAGTGGAGCCAAGTGTGCTGCACACATCCTGAAAAGTGAAGGCAAAAAATGTATCGCCCCCTGGTGGCTGGTTCATAAATCCCGCCCTCTACCTGTTATCCAATGTGATGCAAAGCAAAATTGAAAAAAAAAATCCAATTACACTTTTCCATCTTTTTTTACAGTCTATGAGTGGAACTGTACAAATACAACTCTGCTAAAGGACATTTTGCAGTTCTAACATGGACCCGTTGGAAGCGCTGGTGTTTTACCTGTCCCTGATGACTCAGAACACACTCCAGATCTGTTATTCTGGTCTGGTACCGGAACATTTCGGCCTGAAGCTGCTCTCGAGTCTAAAACAGACAACAAAGAACAGAGACACTGACGTGAAGGTAAGACAGATCTGCAGTAGCTCAGGATGAGCATCATCTCGATCTTTCAACTGAATTGGTCATTGTCATAAATAGATTTTTGCATTTTTGTAAAAAAAAAAAAAAAAAGTAACCCATTTTACTTTTGCATATTATTTCTGATTAAAACAAGCAAGAAAAAAAAGTTATTCGTCAGGAATTGATTAGATTGTGTAAATTGGTCGCTATCAGCAAAGTAATTGGAGAGGGGTTGAAAAATAATTTATATGATGTGACCCCAAAATAAATTTTTTAGATGCATTTTATTTAGTTGAAAACATTTTTAATTAGAGACCTGGTGACTGACTGTCACTCATAGCGGTCAAAATAGCTTCTAAAGCTGGACACTTGGTCACATCAGGCTTAGTTATGACAAAAAAAAAATCCTATTCATATGATGAACTATTCAGCCATCTGCAAAGCTGAGATGTTGTTGTTATTAAGAGAATGGATATATAAATATTTCATGATTTACCTTGAGCTCTTTCTCTGCATCAAAGGTTCCTCCCACCTGCTCCTGCAGGAGAGCGTACGCGCGCTGAAGAGCCTGATACTCCATCGTCAGCTGACGGAATCGCAGCTCTGTCTCCTCCTTTACCATTCCCTACGCACAGGGAGAGGACACGTTTACAGTTAGTTTACAGACACACTCACACTCACACAAACACACAGGCACCTCTTCGAGGTCATCGTCTGGTGTGCAGGGCGTTCGGTCTGTGTGGTAGGAAATGGAGGAGCCGTCCGAGTCTATAGAGCCTTCCTCATCGTAGCCAAAAAATGTCTCCACCACCGGCTAGAAAGAGAGTGAGAGAGGATTTTTGTTTAACAAACCTTTTTGACTCAAAGTTTAAATATGCAGAAGCGCACGCACACAAAATATAATCTGTAATGTTGCGTAATAATATCATTTAAAAAAAGAGTCAAATCAAACATCATCAGTGGTGCTAAATTAATAAGATGACATCATTGTATAAAAAGTAAATCATTTATATTAATATAAAAATAAGTGCATAATCAATGCATAATTAACTGATAATCAACAAAACATCAAATGATAATATATTATGTAAACATTATATACACAAATTATTCTTATAAAAATAAATGCATAATGAACCGTACATCCGTTCAAAAATAGCTAAAATGTAAATAAATAAAAAATAAAATATTACCGGTATTTGAAAATATTATATACAAAAATATCATATACAAACACTGATTATACAAATAGATGCATAACCAAGAATGATGTAATGTAAGAGCAATGTAACTTTAGTCTTTATAATAATAGAATGCAACAATAAGATTGGATAATGTATTACAAAATTATGCGGTAATGAAAAATAATAATGTATTTATGCTTTTTGATGAATGGAAATTTATTTTTATTCATGGAAAATAACTTTATAAAAGCCCTTATTGGTTTGGGGGTTTTTTTTGCCAAAATTTTTTTTTTAATGCTTGATTTAATTTGTGTGCTTTATATTGTATGTGCTATATATATATTTATTCCAGTGTGTTGGACAGTGACATGTGCATGCGTACCCTACAGGTTCTGAAGGGCTTCTTCCTGCGCAGGCTGTCCTGTCTCCTGTATCTCAGCAGCATGTCTCTCTCCTGAGAAACAAGATTCAATTAAGATTAAATGAAAGAACCAAACACATTAACTTATATCAGATAGCCTATAGTAAAAAAAAAACATCTTACATCTGTGTCTTTAAAGGTGCATTAAATAACAGTTTTCACAATACTTGCAGTTTTCTCCATAAAATTCTACTTTCATCTGTAAATTCATGGCACGTGTATTTAGATTTTGACATTTCTCAGTCATTTCAGTTGCTCATTTCATTCACACTTTGAGAAAACCGATATGTCTGCAGATATTTTCATCTAGGTTTCATAGGGTAACATGCACTGAATTAATTTGCAAAAACATATTTTAGACTCACTATCACACTCTTCACATATCCAGCAGTTTCCAGCGCCTGGAAAAAATGAAAATAGGCCAATCAGAAAACAATAAGACACAGTTTGTAATATTTATTTTTCAAAATGGACCCTAATCGTTTGAATTCTTAATCCAATTGAGGCTTTTGATGTTGACTTTTAAAACACATGTTAGTACGTCCCTGTGAGAAGAAATGCTGATACCCTGGACAGGTCGTCGATTATGTTCTGTTGTTCCAGCACTTGTAGTCTCAGAAACTCAATCTCTCTCTCGTCTTGACTCAGATCCAGATCGTTCAGAGAACTGGGCCGTCGTATCGTCCCAGCCTTCTCTCGCTGCAAAACAAAAACTCATTCCTCACATCAAGAGACCGGATGTGTGCACAGAGACGGCTGAGAGATAATTACTCATGTCTGATGAGCTGCCATAATGATCAGATCATTTAGACATGAGCAATAACAAGGTTGTGTGCTTGCTGGACGCTGAACGGCGCGGCCGATAAATGTGTTTACATGAAAACATGGCCATGTTAAAGAGGCATCAGTATTTAAAGCAAATGTTTTATGCAGTTGGTGTGATCTTCACCTGATAAAACTACTTCGGGATCACACATTTATGGTTTATGCAGTTGAATAGGCAAGATGAAGGTTTCTTTTGTCTAGGGAAAAAAAATCTAAATAATAGTCGAAGCTGGAAATGGCCAATTATGTCTGATGACAGTGGAGTGGCTGTGGGATATGATTTGACCACAGCCTCCCCATCACCATCAGGGAAAGTGTATATTTTCTAAGATAACTAGATTTTCAACATGAATAATTTTGATTTGTTCATTTGCAGAAAAGCATTTTTTTGTTGTTGTTGCAGGAAACAAAATACTGATGGCTTCAGGAAAGTTTGTCAGTTAGATTGTTTTTTGGAAGAAATTAATACTTTAATTCAGCAAGGATGAATTAAACTAATCAAAAGTGCCAGTAAAGACATTTAGAATGATACAAAAGATTTGCATTTTAAATTATTTTCAGCACTGATGATAATATTAATTGTTAAGCAGCAAATCAGCATATATTTTAATGATTTCTGAAGGATAATGTGACACTGAAGAGAAAAAGAGTAATGATGCTGATAATTCAGCCTTGCATTATATGAATAAATTATATATTAAAAATATTAAAAAGGAGAAAACATTTTTAAATAGTAATAAACTGTTTTTACTTTATTTTTATCACACAAATGCAGTCTTGGTGAGCATAAGACCCTTCTTTTAAAACAATAAAAAACTTGAAAGGTAGAGTGTATTATTTCAATTATCTTTTTTTTGTGCTTTTTTTATAATCATCAATATGTTTAAATGCTTTAACTGGTCACCATTTGATTTTTCAGCATGTAATATTTAAATTTTACATAAAAAAAAAACATTTAATCACTGTGATATAATAATGATTTCTTAAAAAAATAAAAATATCCTTCAACTAATATGAGCTCATACTATACAAATACATTTATGCTCACAATTGTTTTCTGCTTCATTACCATTTCAATGTTCTCCTGAGTGACGAAATGCAGTTTGTTCTCCATGCGTCTCAATATATGAGCCAGTTCCTCATTTTTGTGGCTGAGACGTTTGTTCTTGTCCAGTAAGGGCTTATACTGGCTCTCAGCTTCACGGAGACGCTTTAACTGGGCGCACAGACATAAACAGATGGTTACAAAAATGTTGGGGTGCCAAAAGCATGCAGTAAATAATATTTGGACATCATTGTCTTAAAGGGGTCGTCTATGCACAGATACTGATTTCAGAAAATACCATTAAAACCAGTAAAGTCACACATTTTAAACACAATGTCTTAGTTTTTTTTGCAAAAATAAATGATTCGCCTATACCGGCAGTACAATGCAAATACAACCTGTATAAAGGTATACCTGACTGTATAAAGTTGGTAAATTAGTTTAGACTAATAGAGAAGCCGATTGGACTTTTGCTCTATTATTCTATTTGAACATCATGTCATGTTTGAGAACCGAACGAGTGGTAAATTGAGTCGGAACCCTTCCTGAAGGTTTCAGCTGCCATGTTTAAATCACCGTCTCTGTATCGATCTTTAAGCCTGTCTGAGCTGAGAGGAAACACTGAAGTCATTCTTCACTGCTCAGACACTTACCACCATTACTGAGAACATTTACACCATCACAGAACACTTAGAAAGGCAAAGACGGTTTTTAATGCTACACAGTAAACATGAAACAGAAGACATACACATATACTGTATGCACAGACACACTTCATTTGTGCACAATTTTTTCTTTTTTTTTAAGTTCCATGTTAACAAAACATTAGAATTATTTATAGGTAAGAAGGCTGAATTATGTTTTGGACATAGTCTGGATATATGTAAACAAATATGATTTTTTTTACATTAAATACTTTATATTTTACCATAAAATAAAGTGAAATATATATATATTTAAATATTGTTTCAACTCCACACAAGCACAGACTCACCAGTTCATTGCGTTCCTCTGACAGCAGTGCGTTGCGGTCCTCTAGTTTGCGGATAATAGCACTCAGTTCTGCAATTTTCAGTTGGAAACGTCGAGCATCCTTCTCATCCAAGTGCTGCATCTGGAAAACAAATCAACTGCAGGTAACTGGAAAAAAAACAAACACTCTCCACTCCTATTATTTCTTTTTTCAATATTTAAATACTTTCTGTCTGTCTGTACACGAGTCAAAATCTGCTTATTGGTAATAATGGAACAACAGTTTTAAAAAGTGACTTTTCACTATTATTTTCAGCAGTTTCTGCATTTTCATGAGTTTAAAAATATTTTTTTTAAAAACACACATGTTTTTTATAAGAGACAACAAAAATAACTTTGTGCATTAAAAACTCCTTTCCTAGCAAAAAGTCAACAAATTGGTGTAATCTGCCTGAATGAAACATTTGACCAAACACGTCAGTCTCTGAGTAACATGTAATTCATTTACACCACGGAATAAACTTCATTCCATAAAATAAGTACAATGAACAGCGCAAAAAGGATTTTGAACGTCTCTGGCACAAATAAAACCCAAAAGTCAAATATTGTTCACCCCTCACGTATGTTATCAAGTCCATCAAAAACATAGGCTGGCTGTCGGCTGGAATATTAGAACTCAAATCATCGACATAACACAATCATGGGCATCAATCACTTCACTGAATATTTGCCAGCTAAGAAATACATCATGATTATCTGTTTTCAAATCCACATCATTTGAATATCAAGACATCAATGTCTATCAAAAAAATAATGTGCACAATGTAGGGTAGTATTTACGGGAAGCAGATTTCCAGTGCACACACTTACTGGAAAACCCACACTACTGGACGTTTTAACTACGGCTTAGCAGATTTCAACCATATAATGTAAATTTTTGTCAATTCTGCTTGGTGCTGTAGTAAGAAAAGATTCCACTATGTCAGGTAAACGTAGAAACAGAAGCAGGAGGAAACCGAGCCAGAGAACACTGAAGTAGGACCGCATCTGACAAAGACCTGAAAGGTCACGGATCAAACCCATCTCTTCTCCTGCAGAGAAAATGAAAGCAGCAGCCTACCACCACAGCTGAAGCTGACATCCAACCGACAGCCAGACACGGATGTTCTGCTGCTGCGAAACAAGCCTCGGATATGAAAACACCACAGGTGTGAATAAAGTGTGTGACCTCACACACATGTGGGAAAGATCACAATCTCACATTCAGCACACATGAAGAGTCATCTATCCACTGCTGACAGAGAGAAAATGCCCTTCTCACAGCTAAATCTATTGTAAGATGTGTGTATTTGTATGATTATATATTTGACTGAACAATGGGCAACCCAGGAAGAGTTTGAACTTGTCGGAAAAGATTCATCACTTTGGATACACCAGTCTGTTGGTGCCAGAGAAATGGCACACAGATGCTTTAAAGTTAACACTGTTTCTCTCATCACAGTTTATATCACGATAAACCACACTGCTGAAACAAGTGTTATACACCACTCAAACATTGTGAAATCAAGAATACAAAGACAAAAAAGCGTTGGATAAAGCAAATCACTTTGGATATATCATCAGCAAATGCATTCATTTAAATGCACAATAATTGCAAAGAAAGCATAAAAATCTATGGAAAACGAAATGGGCCGTTACTCAAGTCGCAGCGGGAGACTTAACACTCCAAATAAAGCTGTTGTAAATATTTTTTAGATCACGTGTGCAAGGAAAGAAGTTGAACCTCAAACCTAATGAGCACAAAGCCATATTCAAGACACATGCTGTTGTTAACGCTTTGTTTTGATGTAAAATATTAAATTAAATCAAGACATGATGATGGCTAAATTAATGTTGTGTTTAGTTTGGTTGTTTTGAAGATCATCCTAAAGTTAATTAAATAGAAACTCCTTAAGTATTGAAAAAGCTATACAGTTGTTACTGAAAGTCTGTGCCTGATGTCTATTGATACGTTTGTGCAGGATCAGAGGTGTGATTATGATCTTAATGCTGTAATTTGTGATGTAGGATAGTGCAGTCGAGTGTGAGGATCCAGGGAAAGCTCTGTGTGTTTCCTCGAACAGATGAAACAAGCAGCCGGACCAGCAGTGTTTTCCTGTCAATGATGTGCATGATGTTAATAAGGGTAAATTAATGACCCTTTTGATGATCAGGAACATGAATATTCTGGTTCTTCAAGGACTGATGCCAAATAGCACCATCATTAATAAACAGTGAAACAAAAAAATGCGACAGATTACTTTTTCCATTAGTTTAGTTTCCACAGGCATTTTGCCCATTCATTTTCTCCACAGGCTTTTAAATAATTTTGAATAGAGATATAAGCCTTTAACCAAACCAACCAACTTCAGCTACAGTTCAAGTTTATGGTCAGTAAGACTTTTTAAACGTTTTCAATTTAAACTAAATGTTAAAAGTCTCAAGGCTGCATTTATTTGATAAAAATACAGTAAAAACAGTAATATTGTGATTGTATTATTACAATATAAAATAACTTTTCTATAATTTCTTCTAATATGCTGATTCACTGCTCAAGAAACATTTCTTAATATTTGTATCAATGTTGAAAAGTGCTACTTGATATTTTTGTGGAAACCCTGATTCTTTAGATCTATATGTATCTGAATAAAATTAATTTATTTTCAAAAAGAAAAAAAGTACAAAACTGTATATTTAATCACTTTTGAGGGAATTAACTACTCATCCCATGAACTCAGACGGATTGTCCAATGTAAAACTTTTTGACTATAAAGTCATTGAAAAGGTCATTTATTCAAAGTGTATTGCATAATAATCAAACATACAGATTCACAAGAAATTTGTAGCACACTTTTTTTTACTAGGAAAATTGGCTTTTAAACATGACTTTTTAAAAACAAACATGATCTACTTTTGATTTTTAAAGGTACACTGTGTAGGATTTTCTCCCATCTAGCGGTGAATGAGTGTATCCATGAGTGTTCCTTCAAGTGATGAGGTTACTTCAGAAAACTATTACAAATTGCATTTAGTTATTTAGTCAGTTAACATGTAGGTTATGTAAAACGAATAATAGTTTTCTCGCTCGTATTCTGAATGGCAGATTCCAAGCTTACGAGAATACTAGTTGGTGGAAGTAATTACACATGAATGAGCACATTTTTCAAAGGATCAACTTAAAGAATTAGCTTTAAACCATCATTTAATAACTTCGGAGCTCATGTCTATCTTAAAAAAAAAAAGGTAAGTCATCTCTCACAACCAGTTTCTCTATGGAGAATATGAATGGGAATGTGTTGAGGAGAAGTGGCGTGAGCGGGTGGGAGGTTTAGTAATGGAGATGTGCTTACAGGGTTAGCGGTGTTCTCTGCTGTGTCTCCTGCAGCGGGTGAGAAAGGGCCCTCTCGTCTGGGGCTGGAGTCTCGCAGCAGGGCCAGCTGAGAGTCTACAGCCTGTTTCTGCTGCTGTAGTTTCCACGTGTGGCCCGCCTGAGCGCTGAGCTCTCTCTCCAGCCCACAGACAGCGCGCTCCTTTAGTTTAATCTCATCCATCTACAGGACAGAACACAGCACAGTCACATGTGCACACACACACACGCCCTGAAACTGGACACAGGTGTGAGTGTGCATAAAACATGAGCGTCAGTCAGCAGGAGGAAACGCACGGATACCACGTCCAGATAACACACATGCACAGCATTCGCCATGAAAACCCGTACAGTGATGAGCCACGCCACTTCATATTCAGAGATTTGATTGATTTGACTGCGCTGACACTATTGGATGAGAACTGAACTGCGCTGGATGATGACATCAATGTTTACTTCAGAGCTGCTTTAGCTGAATAGGACTCGTTCCATTATTGATAAACTTTACACTGTTATCGAACGGGACTAACTCAACACTGAACTGACTTCAGCTGATCGATGATACTATTTTTTCTAGAGAAGCTTTACAGCAGATTTGAATTCTGTTTGAATCATTGAATCTCTATTTTCCAGTTTATCACTTTAAAGCTGCTTTGAAACAATCTATATTGTATAAAGTAAAAATCTATCTATCTATATCTCCATATATCCATCCATCTATCCATCCATCGCATTTTATTTCTCATTACGCCGTTCTAAATATGCACCGATTCAAACACTGCATAAGATTATACATCCCAGATGTACAGTTTATAAAACCCGCATGGAAATGTTAATTTGCTAATTATCTTTGACTGTTAAAAAGTACAAAGTGTGAACCTATGACTTTTTCTCCAGGAAATATTTCTCAGGTTTATTTATGAGTCAACTTCTGCACAGAAACATGTGTTAAAGTCTTGGTTAATAAAAGTTAATAAAGATATACAGCATTGAATATTTCCACGGTTATTGCCCAGGAAAATAAAAGATGCAGTACATTGAACACACTGAACTCATATCATTGCATCGATACACTAAGTGGGGCAAGTTGTCACAATGTAAACCTGCCATTAAACAGCCTAGTATCTAACCGTACAAATGTTTGGTTTTAGTAAGATTTTTTTTTTAATACGTTGAATAATTTTATTCATCAAGGATGCATTAAATTGATCAATGACACTAAAGAAATTTGATGATGTCACAAAAGATTTCAATTTCAAATGCTGTTATTGTGATTTTCATCAAAGAATCCTTAAGAAAGGATCATGTTTTTTTAATTTTATTTTTTTTTATTGCAAAGCTGTTTTCAACATTGATAATAATAATAAATGTTTCTTGAGCAGCAAATCCGCATAATGATTTCTGAAGGATCATGTGACTGTAGACTGGCTCCTGATAATTCAGCTTTGCCGTGACAGGAAAAAAATTACATTTTATATATTAAAATAGAAATAGTTATTTTAAATTTTAAAATAATTTCACAATTTAACTGTTTTTACTGTATTTTTTACAAAAATAAATGCAGCCATGGTGAGCAGAAGAGACTTCTTGACCATTTTTTAACATGTTCTTTTTAGTATATTTTCAGCTAAATGTAATCAGCAAAGCAATGATGAAGCAAAACAGTTCATAAAACAGCAAAAACAGACAACTTCTCCACGTGACAACTAGCCCCGGTCTCGTCTATACATTCCTATACACATCTCTGCAGAAGCACTGTGTGTGCTATTCTTCAACCTACTGAAGAGGAGAAAATTATTCAGTGAATGAAAGTACATCTCTCTTTTTTATCTCTCCCTTTCTATCTTCTTGGTGTGAGAATGACTCATTGTCTGTTTGTCAGGCACGGCCAACGTAGGCGTTACCACAGTGATCAGCGCATCTTGTGGAAAATCTCTCTGTTTATCTGCATTATATAAAGCACTACATGGTGCGGTGGGAAATATGGTCCTGTTCTTTTATACGGCATCCCTGCGACTAGAGGAAGTCACTTATTCAGCATAAATGCACATTATATGACACATTAGCATTTTACATTTTCATGAGCTTCATGAATACATTGATTATGATGTATGCCATTACACACGCCTCACTGATTCCCTGGTAATTCATGTGCATGATAAATTAATTTAATGGTAGAATATCAGCCGGGGACATTTAGTATTCGGGCTCCAGGCCAGACCGCAGGGCTCTAGACCCGGTGCGCTGCTTAACATGGAGGTGAACACAGGGAGCCCTGCTGCTCTGTGGAAATGTCCTAATTTTTCAATTTCCTTTATTAAAACAGCGTTCTTGCAGGACCGTGCTTTGAATGTCAAGCCGACTAACTTTTTGCTCAGCATGGATATGCATACAAATATTACACATCATGCCTATTGCTCACTATTCTACGTGCATTGCAATAATTGATTCTGATTGGTCAACTGATTCTGTTTGGATTCTGATTGACAGCATAGAGTGAGATTTCCAATGGAGAAAACGAATGGAGTTTTTACTTCCGGAACCCAACTGTTGCACTCTATTCTGCAGTCTATAGCTGGTATAACTTACTGGTTTGGCATTCTGTCAACTGGTGCTGATGTCATCGCTGTAGCTGACCAATCAGGAAATGCCTTGTGTGATGCATCATTCTGCTATTCCATTCGTTTAATCCCATATCATTATTCAAACTTTCTAACATCAGGTTCTCTTTTTCTTCCCTTTATTTCTCCATATTTGTTGATATGAGGCATAGGGCACTTTAGATGGCTTCTAGGGCATTGCTAGGCAAATACTGGGGTGTTATTTAATTAATTATAGGCTAATGAATACACTTTTATATACATTTTTAATGATCAGATCATACTTAAAACACAATTAACTGCCATTAATTTGTGTTGTGTCTTTTTAACCTAAAAACCTGAAGTAGCTCACAATTTCTGGCAATATATAATGAAAAAAAGGAAGCCTTTCCACAAACAATACACCAGGCTGATCCAAACTCCCTGAAATATCCGAGGCACGGCTATCTGTACAGAATAGGCGGGACAGCTGTAATCCACCTTCCCTCGAGAGCGTCTGAGCTTGTGTTTAATTGACATCTCAACGCCTCAGACGACTGAGTCTCGCTTTCATGTATCAGACAGAGTCTCCTTCTCTGAAACTAATCCTGTTACACCCCTTATCCACGGACTCAACATTATTTATCCAGCCTTTAAACCAGACCCATTCACACTTAATAAACTCACAGTCTGTCTGCATGCCGAGGTTTGACACATTTGAACTATAAAGAGCACCTAAATCAGTTGACACTAAACAATTATTGATATGACTTATTAAATGTGATGTGTGTCATTTTCTACCTACTATTAATGATACTAATTAATACTAATAAACTTAATATGCATATAAGTATTGTTTCCATTCTACCTGATCATGCTAGTGACACAGGTATTTCCCATGTTAACTTTATCAAATTCATAAACAATACTCACACACACACACAAATATATAAATATATATATATATATATATATATATATAGTATAAAATACGAATAGAGAACCAAGGCGACTGGAACTACTGATTACAACATTCAATGACAAGACAATTTTTACCTTTTTAAACTTAATTTTCCTGAGTGTGAGAGATGTTTGCTTATGCAGAATTCACTATCACGATGCAAAAGTTTTGTGGGTAGTTGACACTGACAGTATTGCCATGTGGCTGCAAATGTGTTCAGAATGTTTTTATCACGTTGCTATGACGTTGCTCTTACTGTCAAAAGTCAAGAGATAGGGTATATGTAATGTGTTTATAAATAAATAATAATAAGACAAATAAAATAAATAAATAAATGCATACATACAAACAAACAAACATACATGCATATACTGTATACTATACATGTATACATACATGCATACATAAACTTTAAACTACTACTCAATATCCAACATTCCCCTGTGAATTACATCAGTTGGCCTCCCAACAATTTCAGTATTCACGGTGTTCTTCACGTCTCAGACTGTGTACCAACAATGCATATAAATGCACTTATGAAAGACCTTCCACGTTCGTATAATATGAGAAAAATGTCTTGATTGATGTTTCGCTTCAGCCCAGACCACAGTAAATCCCTTTATTTAACTTAACCGAGATCCAAATGTCTCTTTCACTTAAAATCACAAGTGGCACAGTGTCTCTCCCTGTCATCAGCTCATTTCTATAGCAGTTTTCACTGGCTGGTTTGGCATCCTATCACCTGGTGCTGATGTCATCACTGTAGCTGACCAATCAGGAAATGTCTTGTTTGATTAATCTAGGAATTATACTAGGAAATGGTTATTATTTGATATATGATGTGATTATTATAAATATCGGGACATATTTGAATGTTTACGATAATGAGGATTATTATATAGCATTATTGTGATTGAGACAGCATAATATAACTGTAAGAAACTATCATATCAAATAAATATTATTAAAAAAATAAAAAACATTATTAAGTTAACTGTTAATGGAAGTGCTATATGGGGTAATATATGGGAAGGAATTTGGGGTGGGAGCCTTCTTTCCACTCCCTTTCGAGCAATTATTATTATAAGTGTAACTAATCGATGTAGATATGTGTATCAGAATTGTAATGTGTGTGTGTGTACAGGTACACATGTGTATATGTTTATGTGTATAGTTATTATTTATAATGTATGTGTGTGTGTGTGTGTGTGTGTGTGTATGTGTATGTATGTGTATATATTCATATCTATGTATATGGTAGATAAACTTTTTTGTGTGTGTGTGTTAATATATATGTATATATTATTTTATTTTATTTTGCTCGAAATAAACTTCAATCAATCAACCAACCAATCAATCAATCTTTCCACCATTTCATTATTTTAATTGACTCCTGGATCATTATTCCAACTTTCTGACATCAGGTTCTCTTTTTCTTCCCTTTATCTATACATATTTGTTGCTGTGAGGTTGCTAGGGCACTCTGGGCAGTTGCTAGGTGGATTTTTGGGTCCTTAAAACAAACAGTGCTTGTCTCAGCAAGAATCACTAATGATAGGCTGGCTTTGTTGTTTTGGTGACCTATCCCATACACAAAGGACAGTCGTGGACTTGTATCGCAAATACACACACACACGCGGTTCACCTTGGCATGCCCTGCCACCCTGCTTGCTAAACGCTATTACATCCCCAGCCGGCCTTCTGATAGAATAAATAATCCAAAGATCAATATCCCCTCAACACATAACAATGACACAGGCCCCTAATCGCATGCAGACCTCCTGCATTCACAACCCACCAGATACACATCAGTAACGTTTATTCAATAGCTCTGCAGTGAGTTAAAAGGATGGAATAAGATAAGGGACAGGCAGAGATAAGAGGACATGAATGTTTATGGGATGAGCATTATCACCAAACTATATACTGTATGTATGTGTGTATGTATGTATGTAGCCTATGTATGCATGCATGTGTGTATATATATATATATATACACACACACACTGTATATATATTAGTCACAACAAAAGAATAATAAAATGGCATCAGTGCAAAAAATAGCTTCACATTATGAGACACTTGATGTACAAATACAATGCTTTGTGTTGTGTTACTCAATGCTTTGTTGCTCTCACATAAATAACTGCCAAGCAGATATATCTACTGTGACAATGCATAGTCCTAAAAATAAATGCTTCTCAGAAGAGAGTGAAGCTTCCTGTATCGTTTTCATCACTCATAAACATATCATTCAGAGACCTGACTCCATCCTGTTTTCCACAGTATTTCTCACATGCATTAAGTCCTGAAGCAATATAGTGCAGAAGGCTCAGCCACACGAGCGAGATCGATACCAGCAGGCACGGACTGCAGTGATATTTTCATACTCCAGGAAAAACGGATGGCAAAAAGCCCAGAACGAGAGAGAAGGGAAGAAAGCAGCTTCACTTTAAAGTGTAGTACACAAAGCAGCACACTGCCATTTTGAGATACACACACATATGGCTAAATATAAAATGTGAACCAACTGATATAGAACCTTGAAGCTTTAGTAGGAGATCTGGAGGGAAAACCTTCACTAAGTCCCACCTTTTAAAACATTACTGACAAATACTACATTAGCAACTGTTGCTAACTGATTTGCAGGGCTGTTTTAAAATTAAATCACTGCATAATATAACTATCAATTTAAAGACAAAATACCAGATAAACTGTCACAATGTCAGAATTCATTCCAGCCCACATAAGAATAATATCCATTAAAACTCACCAATTTATTCCTATGGAACGGTTTATAAAGCTTGTCTTAGTGAGTAACCGTGACCAAACGGGGTGAGTCTTAGCAAATAATTTAAATGGAACTGTATTGTACTATTACTAAATTGTAATTCTCACAGAAGTGTGTTGTAATCTATGGAAGCTTGTTTCTGCCACAGAATAAAAATAAAAAAGGTAATTGCGACTTTTTATCTCACAATTCTGACTTTATTCTCTAGTTGCAAGATGTAAACTTGATCAGAAAGTATGAGAAAGGAAATCAGAATTGTATGTTTATATCACGCAATTCTGATTTTTTTTCTCGCAGTTATTAGAAAAAAAGTCAGAATTGTGAGATAAAAAGGTCACAATTATCTTTTAAACTGTTTAATTTCGTGGCGAAAACAAGCTTCCATAGTAATCCTTGTGTGAATTATTGCTAAATAAACCAATGCATAATTCCTGAATAATTTCGCGCTTCAAATTAAATGACTAAATAATAAGATTGATTCCAGTTCCTAACACAGAAAAGTTCCCATCATGGAAACACCCATGCGTTTTCCCCATGTAAACCGTGTGAAGCCCTGTAACAAAAGATTTACATTCAGCACATAAATTGCACAGACAGTCCCCGTGGAGAAACCCAGGGTAAGCTCAGAGCTTTAAATCCACAGGAAATATAAGAGGTAGGTATTCACTCAAAGGTATGTTTTCAGACCGACGGGAGTCATTTACTGACAGATTAATACGTTGATTAATAGTGTGTGCATTGAAACAGTTTTACGCACCAGCCTGCGGATCTCACGTTCACACTCTCTGTTGATGCGGTTGATTTCCTCCTGGTGGAGATGGTAGACGCTGCGGATCTCGGCGGCTTTGATTTTGTCGGCTTGCACAGCCATGCTTAATGCCTCCTCCATTTGCCTTTTCACCCCCTTCAGCTCAGAGATCTCCTGCTGCATTCGCATGCGCTCCAGTTCGAAACTCCTCCTGGACTCCTCTCGTGCCTCCGCCATCAGTGCAGACTTCACCTGCAGCGCCAGAGAAACCACACGGGAGTTATATATTCCATATGAACATTTTCACCAATATTTACCTTTTTTTTAACTCCGTTATCAGCTTTTTAATGGCAGGGTGAACTTTAAAGTTTTTTTTTTTTTTGTGATGCTGGTTGAAAGTCTCTTCACATCATGATGTTAAGTGGTATAAATGTATTTATATGTATATCGTCAGAAGGCGTAGGACCGTGAAATGTTTGTCCAATCATTGCATTCGGTCAGACATCACACGTCATCATCACGTTTCATGCTATGCAGAGTTAGACCGTCTCTGAGCACCGCAAGAGAAACAGCAGCCGCCTTTTACAGTTCCTCATGAACCAAAACAACCAGTTTATGCTGCGTTTACATCATAACTACTGCTATTTGGAAGATATGGAAACCACTGGCGTTATACTCGTGGTACAGCTCAGAGCTTTTTAAGTTGTTTATGTTCATTAACATTATCTTTGAGACACGAGGTAGTTTAACGCCGTCTCTCGTGACACTTTTGTTTGCTCCCTGCTGTATGTGTTCATGTGTTTTGAAGGAGGTGTGGCTTTGGAGGGAGGGTGGGATCTTATGCTTTCAAAGCTAGCTTGCTATTGCTAGCCTTTTCGAAAATTGTCTACCCTGCCTTTAATATTGAGTTTAATGATAATGGAACCATTTGGTGGGACTCCAAAAAAACAGCACCCAACAATGGTACTAACAGGCCTAGATCAATCAACTTTTCAAATAACCATTCCAATAATTAGATGAAAAATAAAATTGTGACCATCAAAACAATTTTGAATAAATATAATTCCCTAAATATTATTATTGTTGTTGCTATTATTACTATATTTATTGTGTGTTATGCATTTATTTTTATAGTATTGTGATCATTTAGTATAAATCGGACACTGCAACCAGTTGAGGAACTTTAAGTAAATGAATATGTAAAATGCACTTCTTCAGTTCATTTCATTTGTACTCCATTCCCTACCTTTTCGGTGGATCCATCTCTGAGAGCACTGACGAGCGCCTGGAGTCTCTGAATCTCTCCGTCTTTGATCTTAATGACCCGTACCAGTTCAGACTCGTGCTGACGTAGGAGCGTTTCCCGAACGCTGTGCAGATCCCGAAGTTTCTCCTCGTGAAGTTTGGCTTTTAACTCTGTGACCACCACCGTGGATTTGTGCTGCTCATGGCGGACCTCCTGAGACTTCTCCCTTTCCAGCTTACTGACCTGAGAAAGTAGATGTTAACTCAGATTTAACTAATTGAAGGCATCGAGGTTTTAAATATTCGATGCAAGTATTTATTGTGCAATAAATGTTATGGTGCTATCTCAGACTATACATGTATAAAAAAACTAATAAAAAAATAAAAATAAATAAAATTAGATAGATTGATAAATATGCAAATATTCAATGCTGTTTGAAGCTGAAGGGATATTTTTCATTATTTAATTAAGTGTAGTATAACGTATAATGAACATTAAGATGTTGTTTATGCAAAGCAACGCTGCACAGCTGTGGGCAATGTTCCATGATTCAGTGCAGAGCAGAATATATCGAGCGTGCCCTAAAAATAAGAGTTAGTGTGTCAGGACACGACCCCACAACAGGGTCACATCAGGACACGTCCTCTCTGTTGACACAATCTGACACATGCTGCCACAGGCACAACGACACTGGTCACATAACAAAGAGATACCATCTTGAAATTTAGCCACAAAACAAAGACAGCATTGGAGGAGGAAACTAAAAATACCCCAAATGTCACCAGAATATTGTTATACACTACCCTTTTATGAAACATATATGGAGTAACAAGTGATTATGGAAAGAAACAGAATTGATCCTACAATTCAACATGTCAATATCTGCTGCAACACAGCTCTGACAAGCATGTTTTTATGTAGCCTATTTGACAATGTTCATACAATTAATTCTAAAATGCAAAAAAAAAAGTAAAGGATTTCAGTTAGCAAGCAAAAAAGTTAACTAGATATTTACAGATGAAAGGCATTATTAGGCATTCCCCAGTTTCATAACAACATTAGTTTTTGCTCATTTTATCGTTCTACAAGAGTAGAATAGTAAATCTGACCACTTCGATGACCTTTACTCCACACAAGCCACATGATTTGATGTCTTTAGCACAACTTGTGTGGTACGACACGAATACTTCCCTAAACCAATAAGCAACAACAATAGAGATGCTTGCCTTAGCAAACGCCACTGAATAAAAGTAGGTTAGGGACATCATAAACATTGATAGAAGAGTAAAATCTCTGTTCTGCACCCTGTAGGTCTGCTGGCTTTTACAGATCTAACTCTGACCGTTGGCGGTCAGATGGAGACAGTAACTTATAATATGGCTGACGCCACACCAGTCTAGACCAAAACTGGGTCAGACGGTCACTGGACAACTTCGCCCGTTTTTGTAGAGGAATAAAACAGCAGAGGAGAAGTCATTTTGGGCCTACAGGGAGTTTATATTTTAATGCAGCGTAAGAGAACTTGTGGAGAGGTTTAGAGTCCAGCAAGAGTCAGCAGTGCTGATATCCCATTAGCCTCTGCTGAAGAACCAGCCATCCGTAACGGGTTCAATATCAGTTCAGTGCTCTATTGACAGCATTTGTGTTGATTACCACAGACAATAATATTTTATAAATATATATTCCGACCTCTGATTTTAAACACTTTTTTTAATGGTTTCTAATGATAATTATTTTTTACTTGCTAATCATTAGTCAAATTTGCCTTTTTTAAAACTTTATTTATTAGTTGTATATGTTTAATATAACTGTACCTGTCAGGTTGTAACACTATAGACATGCACAATTTCAATAAAATATGACTAAAATCAATATATTTATACCATATATATATTTTCTTTTTTTACATAACACCTTTCAAATAAACATTAAACAATATAACAGAAGCATAACAAAACTAATAACCTTGAGGTAGAAAACTCACCATGAAATTGTACGTTTGTTTTATTAAATTTATGCGTTTTAACAATCATAACACTAATAATAAAGGGACTAAATACTTTGTTGACATGTTAGAGTCTTGCTTAACCTGGTGGTACATAAATAAATAAATAAAATTTGTCCTTTAATCCCTGGAAATTATTTTCTGTGGTAATCAACATCATATATTCTATGGGGCTGTTGAATGCTTCATTCTGATTGGTTGACGAATCTTCTAAGGTGTGCAGTTATTTTCAGGGAAACGCACGGCTAAAGTAGTTCCAGGCAGGTCTTGACCGCATTACAGTTCCATATCACTTCGCCAAATTGTTTCTGCTATTTCAAAAGGTCCTTACAGCCTACAACAGCAAAATAAAAACCCTACAACTACACTGACCAAGCAAATAAATATAGTAAATATGATAAATTCGACAAATTATTTCCATGTTTTTTGCCACAAAATTTTTAGTTTTATTATCCACTCCGCATCGTGTCGTGGCTGCATTACCTCGGGTGTGCATTATTTTTCTAATAATTCAACGGCCTGTCGTCATAACAATATTATAACTATTGAACCCAGAACAGTCCTTTCATTAAAGTAATGTTATAGTATAAGATAAAGCGCACAGATATTGCACTCTTTAAGGGATCCACAAATGTCAGCGGTGACAGGGTTGCACTTGAAAAAGTCTTTTATGCCATTCTTTGATGTTTGGAGGAAACAAGAAACAAGTAGAAGTGTTCCCTGGCAGACCTGATCTTGACATTTTGATCTAACCTGAAACAACAATCAGGAAATAGGTTGAATAGAAAAAAAATAAACTTTAAATGGAAAAACAGTCGAAACATTAACAAAGATGTATACTCTGTAATGCAAAATTCTTTCCTCAGTCCACAAACAACATTTATCAAATCTAAGCTGCAAAAAATGGCTTTAGTATTGACATCAAAACTATGAGCTAATTACCATATGACCGCCCACATTTGCATATCAACACCTATTCACTATTTAACATTGTCATCTGTGTGAACTACACTAGCCTATGTGAAGGTTAACCAATCATAACTGACTTCATTTGAATTTAATCTTTTTGATTGATACGCTTTCTTGGGATTAGAACTGACTGATTGTTGATCATCTGAAGCCAATTCTAAATATGATCATTGAATTCTAAAGGACAGGAACAGACATGAACTTTGACTAAGATTATAAGTGGACTTCACAAAAAAGGCATATTCATAATAACATTCCCCCCCAATCAAACATGCTTTTCAACACAAACCTCTCCTTTCTGCAGTAGCACACACTCGGGACTACAGTTGGAGACATGCTTTGTGAGACACCAGCAGCATTTATTTCCATCATACATGATGAGTATTGTTCATTCAGGCCTAACCTCAGCAGAGACAGCTCCTATGTCAGTCTAAGGAAGCCCATCACAATAGCTGCATTGATGCAAGCAATCTGACAGCACATCTATGATTCTCTTCTGACAGTCTCACACAGGGGTGTGCTGTCACTGCACTCACCAAGAGAACATATTCATTCTCACGCGCGTGTATGCCTGAAAACCTGCACGCTCACGGATAATCTGCTATGAGAGGCAGTTTTGTGCTTAAAGTGAGTTGTGGCGATTATATAAAGGGCACTTACATCTTACAGCATCTTAAAGGGATAGTCAGCGTTAACTAAAACAAACTATTACAAACATTTTTGTCAATTTAAATAAAGCTGAAATGTAAACAAATATATACATATTAGATGTAAAAAAAAATAACTAAACAAAAATTACAAATGTTGCTTTGGCAAATAACTGAAACAAGTTTAAGTTGAAATACTAAATTGAAAAATAATGTAGTAAAAAAAAAAAAAATCTAATTACAAAACTGAAAAGCACATTACCAAATTACTAAAATTGGAACTAAACTATAAAAAAAAAAAACTGAAGAGTTCAGATGCAAAAGCCTCTAAGTGCCATTTGAAATTTTCTTCTAATGATAATTATTATCAATCTTGTAAGTTCAGTAATTTCACTTACATGACAATTAATAGGTAATCTTCATTGCCATTTAAGTGAAATTACTGAACTTAAATAAAAATTATCATTCTAGAAGAAAATTTCAAATGGCACTTAGAGGCTTTTGCATCTGAACTCTTCATATACACACACACACACACACACACATATATATATATATATATATATATATATATATATATATATATATATTATAAAAAAACTAAATACTACTTATTACCAAATTGCTAAAACTGGAACTAAATTATAAAAAAACTGAAAATATATTTTAAAAAAAGTTAATTCAAAATATTTATAAAAACTAAATACTATTTTAAAACTATATAAATAATGCTAAAACAATCAGGATAGTACCCCAATAAATGAAAATTCATTATTGTTACTACGCATTTAAAAAAATAATTTGACTTATTTTCTTCGGTCGATCACAAACAGAATTCTGAAGATTGTACTGGTTCATCTTAGTTATTTTAGTTTCAATTTAGTAACTCTATTAAGTTTGTGCTTAATATTCCAAGCTTTGAAGTTTAGTGTGAGAAAGAAACCATATTCTAAAAAGTGTTGTTCATAAAAAAATAAAAATTGTCAATGAGTCACTGAGTTGAATCTCATTCTGATTCATGAATCATTAATATGTGGTTTTGTGAATCAGGGTAACTGATTCAATAAAAAAGATCGGAAAATATCTCAAAAGAATTTGTTCACAAATCGGATCTTTCTGAATCTTGAGGACTTTAGTTTCCATTTATTGTAATTCCACGGAAAAGCAAAAAAAAAAAAAAAAAACGGTATCAAAACCTCTCATTTTGTGTTCTGCGGAACCAAGAAAGCGTTTGGTACACCATGAAGGAGAGTGAATAATAGCAGTTTCCTTAACTCTCTTTCAAATGATTTCCTTAACCACGAATCTTTCTCTCCAGGGTCTCTGTTAGTCGAACATGATTCTCAGAGACATCAATCATTCACAAGCAGGACTCGAGATTCACTTTTGGCTATTTTACAAAAAGTAGCCCGTCTTGTTTATATCCCTGCAGGTCTTGACATTGAAACACAGAACACTCTGGGTTTATCTCAAATTATAATGAATCAGTTTCCTTTCTCTTTCTCCCTATATCCACAATACCGATGCCCTGAATCATTCCTGAACATTGCATTTCATGTTCCTGCAATCAGAAAAGCAATTTTCCAGAAAACAAGGTATAGCAGTGTGCTTGACTTTCGGCGCCGGCAGTAATTGTCCTGTTAGAGTGTTTTCCCAGTCCTGCAGGACAAGGGGCAGAATGTTAAAATTAAACTCTCCCATTGCTGAAGGACGTGCACATGGGGAAAAACACAGTATTCCACATTCCAGATCATTTACACTTTGCTTTTAAATCAACGACTGTATCGCATCAGCAAGTAGAACCAGACTTAAAGGTACACACACACACACACACACTGACCGCTGTCAGATAATTGAACCTCATTATTATATCCACCATACATTGTCTGATAGCGCTTATTAAAATTAGCCTGACATTTTCTTAATGGTAGCATTACTACAATTGTGGCTGACGTTATTATGATTTATTACAGTAATAAGGATTTCCCTTATGACTGCTTTACTTGATTCAGATGATGAAAGGGTCAACCAGAAAGGCTGTACACTACTATCCTCTGTGATATTTGAATGTACAGTATAAGGAAACGTTTCCGAGCATTAATGCTCGTTGGTGGCGATCAGTACTTTCTGGTGTGCTTTCTTGCAAGACCCTCTGTCATTTATTTTCACCCTGAGATGTGTGTATTGATCTCGGACAACCACTGCAGTATGCGCACAGACACACAATGAGCGGACCCGAAAACACACATACTGTATTGCAGGATAAAGGGGCGAGAGTATGACAAAAATTATACATCACATACATATTAATCCGTAGTTATTTTATGCTTAGTAACAATTTATGTTAGTGTTCAAAAGTTTGGATTTGTACGATTTTTAAACATTTAAAGTTTTAGTAACATTAAATAGTATTACAATTTAATATAGTTATAGCTCAAAACAGCTGATATATTTTTAAATTAATTTTTTTCCTGTGATCAAAGCTGAATTTTCAGCATCATTACTCCAGTCTTCAGTGTCACATGATCCTTCAGAAATCATTCTAATATGCTGATTTGCTGCTCAAGAAACATTTCTGATAGTATTTTGTCAGGATTCATTGATAACTAGAAAGTTCAAAAGAAAATAATGTATTTGAAATGGATTTTTTTGGGTTATTTTTTTTATTGGTTATTTTGGTCATTATTGATCAACTTAATGCATCCTTGCTAAATAAAAGTATAAATTAAATAAATAAAATAAAAACCAAAAAAAAATTAATAAACGAAGTACAGAAACAAAAAGTAACCAAAACAAAAGAAAAACTAAAATCGATTGTTTTGATTTAATTAGACTCAATAATGATTGGATTAGTGACATTCAAAGCCAATTTAAATCAAACAGTAAAGCTGTTTATATAGATTTATAAAAAAAATACGTTGTGTTATCTTATCTTTTTGCAGCCATAATCAGTTTAATAAAACAATCAATCAATAATTGCTTTACTTTTGGGATTCACATACCGGTAATATCAAACTGGTTCTATTCAAATGTGACCTAACAAATCTACACGTTTCACACACACCATTGCAAGATTATCATGTTGATATTTTCAATAATTCTGTATAAGAGTCAGTTTCAATTATGAAACACAAGCAGCCCTTGCTTGCACTGTTAGAAATGTTTTACCCCCCAAAAATTCAAAGTATACTAAATTGGATTTAACTGCATTATACAGACAACTAACGTTTATGAGTCTAAGGTAGTCTACAAAAGCCTACAGCAAAATACTTTTTTTTTTATTCTTGAAATTTTAAACCAAATGGGCTTCAAATAGTTTTACACATTTAAACACATTGAGTTACTTTGTGTCCTTTCCATGTGGCTGATTATTTATGAGCAGGTGTAGATCAGGTTTAATTTCTACAGTTCCACGTGAGTTGTGTTGGACTCTGCAACCTCGATCAAATCAAATGAAGTGTTCATCATACTGCCAGTAAACAGAGGTGCACACCCATCAGTCAATCATCAGGACATGAAACGCATGGTTTAGATACCCTCACGGCTCTTAAAGACCATCTTCTCCCCATGAGATCAACAAGACACAATCGTACTGGACTAAGCTATAAGCATTAACCCTTGACCAGCAGTCAGTCACAAGCTAGCCTGACATTGAACCGGCTTTGACAGAATGCCTATAGTTTTACACCCTCATTTAAAACGGTTTCCCAGTGCTAATGAACCCATAAAACTGCTAACTCCACACACATGTGATGGATCAACTCAGCTACTTAAATAAAATAAGACCAATCCATAAAACATGAGAGGTTCATCGCCATTAACGGAGAGGCCATCAGACTTGTCTGGTACGCCTGAAATTGAGGGAGTGAATTTCTTGAGTGCTTCTTACATGTAATCTCACATATGGTGAACTGCTTATCAATAACACTTACATAAAAAAATAATAATATAATTCAGCACCAAAATAAAATTATGTCATTATTTACTCACCATCATGTTGTTCTAAACCCAGAATTTTCCAAACCCCAAATGACTGTTTTGGAACAACATGGAGGCGAGTAATGATAATAATATCGGTAATAGTAAATTATATAATAAACAATGACAGAGTTTTCATTTTTGGGTGAACTGGCTTTAAATCAAATTAATGCTTACTACTTAGTTATAATTATGACCTTTTTACAAGACAAAATGCTATAAATAAAACAGGTTTTCACTCGTTCCTAAAACATAATAAATACATAAATAAATAAACAGTATATATTATTGTGAAATATTATTACCATGTAAAATAATCATTTTCTATTTTAATATATTGTAAAATGTAATTTTTTCAAGTGATGCAAAGATGAACTTTCAGTATCATTACTCCAGTCTTCAGGGTCACATGATCCTTCAGAAATCATTCTAATATGCTGATTTGCAGCTCAAGAAACTGATAATGTTATTTCTGATTATTATAAATTAATTGAACATATTTGTGCTGCTTTTATTTTTGTGGAAACATGATACATTCTTTGATGCATAGAAAGCACAAATGAAAAGCATTTATTTGAAATAGAAATATTTTGTGACATTATAAATGAATTAAATGCATCCTTTTTTTTTAAGTCACCATGAAGCAACGGCTCAGATTCCACCCACCCATATAACACAGAACAAATATTAAAAAGGCAATTGTGACATAAATGGTTGACGTGACAACAAAAGACGAACAGCAGAGACTGAACTCTAGAGAAAATAAATCTTTGGATATGCGGAAGGAAATGAGGTCAGTATTAAACATTTCAGCAAATGAGAAGCCATTTTCTATACTGTCAAACTACATAATATAGAAACCAAATAATACATCTGAAATGGAGTGAAAACACTTGCATGCTTTCCACAACAAACTATACTGTAAATAAAGAGTAGAATCTAACCTTGGTTTTCTCCTGCTGCAGTTCAATTTGGATTTCTGTGAGTTTGGCCCTCAGCTCCTCATTGGCTGCCTGCAGTGCTGCCATGGCGTCAGGCCGCTCCCCTTTGCCCCGCCCACTGGGGGCTTTCTTGGACATATTGGGCTGTACTCCACAGGCCACGCCCCTTTCAGGGATGACCTGACTTTGTGAACGGTCAAGATTGGCTTCTGTTTGTTCCTCAGCTACATCTTTCCACCCACCTGCAGTTCACAAAGAAACAAGTATTTAGAACCATCACAGTATTATAGTTTGACTGTTTTACTAAAAGAAAATCAGCAAGCCCATGAAATGGTTTAATGAATACAATGTACTAAGTGTTGTAAATTCGGACATATATATTTTTCCCATATTTTGAAGAATGTACTACTAAAAAAAATACTATGGAAGTCAATGGCTACCGTCAACTGTTGGGTTATCGAAATTCTTCAATCTTTTGTGTTCAACAAGAAAGAAACTTTACTAATTGGAATTTTTTTCACGTTTAACTCTTTATTAGCAAAGATGACAGTATCACCTGACTTACTCCTTTTGAATTATTTTCTGATGGAACTACCTGACTCCATTTTTATCAATAAGTGGTCTCACATCTCGAGTGACAGAAATGAGATTAAGTGAAAAGACAATGGAGCCAAAGTCTCCCGCTTTTCTATTTATTTATTTTTTTCTTGAGAAAAAGACCCCATCTCACATCTTCACTATAGTTTCAGAAGAGATCTTAATGTCTCAAACTGGGCTCAAATTTTCCAATAGGCTACATCTGAAATTCAGAGATCTCAATGTTCACTCAATCATTTCTAGTCTAACTAAACTAAATCTGCATTCATTTTACTCTACACTCTTACTGTGTCATCAATTGAGTCGTCTTTCAATTTTGACATGGTGAAACATATGAGGAAAAGTGTATCTGTCTATTGAGCTATGAAAAAGCAACAGCTTTATATGAAAAAATATGTGCTTGCTGTGCTGTTATAGCAGTATCAATTCTGGAAAGAGAAACCAGAAGTTTTTCTCTGCTTACAAGACTTATTGGAAATATTGAATACTTTGACAAATCCACATCCAATCCCCACAGAAACAGTGTTCCAGCAGTATGTTTGACTGATTGACTTTTTTTGTTTGACTTTTCTTTTCACCAGACTAAAGATAAGAAGAATCTAAAAACATGCCAACTGGTTTGGTTTGAACATGGACAAAAATCTAAAAAGGACAAACCAAGGAAGAAAAAATTTACATCTTAGAAAAGCTTTAAAGGGGCTATATGTAGAATTCAGAAACCCTTGTTATTAGCGACACCAGAGGCCATTAAGTGAACTGCAGCCAGCAACTTATTGCTTGTGTACACACAGCGTACAACAGACTAAACATGATTCAATGGCCCAAAATTCATGGCAAAGTTTTTTTCGTTGGAAATATATAACTTTGCAGTGATATACCCAGACACCGTCCACCCTGCTGAGAGTGATGTTTAGATGAATATGTAAACAGGCTATTGAAATTACACTTATGATAAATTGATTATACAGCATTATTGGGACTATATATTCTATATAAATCTGTATATTTAAAGACTATAGTTTGAATTAATCCCTTTTCTTTCCATGACACATTGACATTATAGAACAGAAAGGCTCTTATGGCATTATCCTGAACATAAGCATTCATTACATGTGACTGGACAGAGGCTGTTGGGAGCGCGAGTAAATGACATTTTCCGGGCAATAAACAACTTAAGATCTTCACACAAAAGTCTACAGGCTTTCATAAAGACAGGGAATTTATTAATTCCAAACCAATAATCACATTTATATGAGCACTTAATGAATTCATTGGCTTTAAAAGCACTCCGTTTATCACATTTTTATTGGACATGCAATCAGAGATGCACTTTGCAAGTGTCTCCATCACATCCACTAATTTCCCAGGGTGCTCTTGGGTTGGCTTGAGGAGCTTCAGTATCCTTTTTGCACTTTTGAACTTTATGGCTCTATTATTATAGTGCAGTAGATAAAATGTCTACCTCACTTTTAACACAGACAGTTTATATTTTATAAACAGAATTTTTTATATAAAACTATAATGTTAATAAGCATACTTGATGCTATAACACACACCAAAAAAAAACTATTGCATCTTAACTTTTTAAAATGGGCCTAAATGCAATTTTGTACCTCATTTTCTGCTACCGCTCTCTAGTGGTATAAGCTAAAAAAAATTATTTCCAACAATACACTGAAAGCTAGTATGTATACTGAAGTTGGCATTACTAACTCTACGAACACAATCTCACTTAAGAAGTGATGAAAGACACCCTTTAGCTTTGCCCAGTTGCTCTGAATACATTATGTGGATCACTGGCTAAGATAACTGCACTTTTCATATATATAGCAGCTACAGTATACGACAGGTCTGAGAACAGCTCAATTACTGTCCATCTCAGCCCGATCACAAGCCGTTACCTGCATACAGATCAGCCATGGTCTAATGATAATTCAACAACTATGACCTTTGTAAAGATCACAACAAGCAGGTTCATGTATGAGCACTATGAGAGCACAACATGAAGGCAAGTACATAATGACATATCTTTAATTTTTAAGTGAACTGTTCCTTTAAAGTTGTGGAGGAGAGATTACATGAGGCATCTAATCTGTGTGAATTACAGTGACTCAGCAGACTCATGCAATATGCTCGAAAATGAATGATAAATGTGTAGCTGCTCTTAAATATGAAACAAGTTGGAATATTTAGCATTTATACAGGCTCCTGACCAAGGGCTAAAGTATAATCATTGATTAAGTAACTATTCATCATCATAAATGAGCCTATATATAT
Organism: Semotilus atromaculatus; assembly: GCA_031834385.1. Taxonomy (NCBI): domain Eukaryota; kingdom Metazoa; phylum Chordata; class Actinopteri; order Cypriniformes; family Leuciscidae; genus Semotilus; species Semotilus atromaculatus. The sequence continues at coordinate 17,358,855 of JAULUF010000012.1, forward strand.
ATATATATCCTCAATCACAACATTGTAGAAGCGTATAAGTGCATCAACATCATGCAACCTGTTTGTAGACCAACTCTTTTATTAAAGTGACATCTAATCAAAATCATAGTCTTTATTATTTGCAATGCAACCAATGCTTTGTCATTTAAACTGGTTTGTGCATTCATACATTTTGTTGTTCTAAACAGTCTCTCTAACCCTCCACATCTAAAGTCAATGAGTTCATTCCCTCAGGTTGACGATTGCATGCTCCAAAAAGAAAAAGAAAAACAAAAGCAGCACATTTCGTCATTGGTTGCTTGCATCATAAATACAACCTATGCTGTGTTTCTCTGCCAGGCATAGAAGAAAATAGACGTCAAGCAGAACAAGCCTCTTTGCATCGCAGATGGCCCTCCGAGAACATTTCAATAAATGTCCCAGTGTGCAGACGCCAGCATGTGGACGTTATTCCATCCTGCGCAAGCGAGGCTGTAACTGCTACAAGCATCATTTAAACAACATCTCCCCATTCTGCAGCTCGCATTGACAGTCCTGACAAACATCCCAGCAGGCCGATATCAGGATCATTATCTGGTAATCACACAGGTCTGCGTGTTCGGTGACACCCTGCTTGAATAAAAAAAGGAAATCAATCAGATTGAGACTGACCTTAAGTGCATGATTTGAGTTGGGATGTTGTTTTGGTCTGCAGGGTTTATCCAGGGAGCTGTTGGTCCTCCATCATTCCGTGTGATTCGCAGCACACGCTCTGAAACGACAAGGGAGGCATGTTGTCATGCCCTGAATTCCATGCAGAAGATGCTTGTATCCTAAGCAGAACTGCGCACAGCTGGATCCTCAGCAGCCGGTAGTGATGGATCACCAGGGGGGAATAACGGATAAAAAAAAAATAAAAAAAAAGGGGAGCTATTGCATGTTAGAGGAGAGACTATGAAGCAAGAGAGATTTGATTCCTTGCACTTACCATAAACACTCCCTCACCATCCCTGATGGAGAGAGAGGATTGATGCTGACAGGGAGGAGGGTGGAAGAGGAGTGGAGATAGACACGGAGCACACACACACACACATATGCGCAGGCGTGTGCACATGCATACACACTAGGATCTGGCAGTTCTGCGAGATGTGAAGTCTGGCTTCTATCCTAGGTTGCCTGAGAGAGAGATACAGGAAAAGACAGCTATTGTAGCCGCCCACTGGTCAATGCACTGCAACTACATCTAAGTCTAATAACATCACGTCATCATCCAGCCTATGCATTAAGCAGCAACCAAATGCATAAGCTATATGAAGGCTTGCATGGCTCTCATTTATTTGGATGCAGTTCAGGATTCACATGAAGCATGCTGTTCCTTCCATATGGTTGATACTAGAAAGTGCATCATTGAGCATGGGTTAAATAATGCTCCAGAACAACATCCTAGTGTAGTGCAGTGATTTATCCTCAAGCCACACAGATGGCGACAAAGAGCTAAAACATTAAATTAATGATGTTAAAGGTGCAGTGCTTCATTTCTGTGAAATTACAAACAGAATAGCAAAAACAATTTTCAGACAGGTTTTTCCAAATATACCTCTCAAAGTTGTAGTCACAGGAGATCTATAATACACACAAATGATTGGGTCAAATATGGACAAACCCAACTGTTGGGATTACAAATGTAAGTAAAGGGATTCTTCACCCAAAAATGAAAATAATGAGTTTCTTTCTCAATGGGGTCCATCAACTGTTTGATTACCAACATTTTTTAAAATTATCTTCCTTTGTGTTCAACAGAAAAAAGAACACCATGCAGGTTTGGAACAACATGAGGGTGAGCAAATGATGACAACATTTTCGGGTGAACTATCCCTTTGAAGCTTTAAACCAATGGTTGAGGTTGTCCATTTTTTTACCCAAAGCTGGGTTGAAACAGCCAGAATTTTTTTAGATTGTACTTTGAAATGTATACCTTGAAAGAGACATGTCTTAGCATTGCACATTGCTATCCATTTCACGCTGTCAAGAGCTCTTATGGAAAGAATATATAAAAAAAATTAATGCATACAAAAGTAAACTGTTAACTGAAAAATATTATTATTATTATTATTAATAATTGAATAAAATGAAAAAAACTTCGTTTATACAAATACTGAACTAAAGATACCGAAACAATGAAATTAGACAAAAATGAAAACACTAAACTAAAAATTGATAAGTAGTCTAAATAAAAAATAAAAAAGTAAAAATAAATAGTAAATAAAAGCAGAAAGGCTCGTTAAAACGTAAATAGCCTACTATAATACTGTGGTGACGCCTGCAAATGTATGTACCTGACCTAGAGGAGGTTTTGTACAATGGCAACAACTCTGAAGAGGATTTAGCCCAATCTGGCAACCATTGTGCCAGTACGTGTGCCAGTATTGTTGTCATTCTTTTTGCCCTATATTTCCATCCACAGAACAGCCGCATGTTGCGTCACCACCAGCAGTGTGGATTCGTGGAATAAATATCCCGATCTACTTCTGTCACATGAAATTTATTATACTGGACGTGCAGAATATATAAAGTAGAGCTTGTCTCGTCGACAAACACGTTTCGAGCGTGGAACTACCCATGTCTTTGGATAACTGCGTTTCTAAAGCGTAACGTTACCGACTCCCGATTAAGGATTTAGACGGACGTGAATCCTCGATCTTCTGCTGTTTGTTTAGTCGGTAAAGGGCACTGAAATGTCGAGCGAGAAACAAAGCGTGCCCGAGGAAAACCTTCAGGGTATGTAGCTATATAAACAGCTGAAATTAATGTTCTTTTATGCATGTTTCTCCTTAAAATCCCATTCATATATATATCTAATATGTACATAATTGTGGGGATTATCGTTGGTCTAAAGCAGTAACGTTCGAAATTAGATGACAATATTTCATGCTATGCCTCAAATTCCGGTTTCACATAAAATGTAATTGTCCAGGCATAGGCTATTTCACGGAATAATGTGTGTCAAGAAGCAGGGCAATAATACAAAACAAAAAACAAATGACGCATGTGATCTGCAATAATAAAATTGGAAGCGAAACAATATTCGATTCGTGCAGGAATCATTCTTTATAGTCGAATCTCTTCACTGAACCGGTTCACAGAACCGTTATGAACAATTTGTTGAGGAATTAAACTGAACCGTTTTCGATTCGGCAACTCGCCGACTCACTGAACGGAGAACCGCCTCTTTCGTACATAATCGTAATGAGCCGAATTAACTAAATATCTGAGAACCATTATGATACATAATGAAAATATGTTAACGATTTCTTTGGCAGTTTAATCAACACGTTGGTTGTGACCAGTCACATTTTATTAAAACACTAAACCTAGGGTTGAATGAACTAGTTTAATGTTGATTTTTGTTAAGTTCAAATAAATATCCTTATTATTATTAAAAGAAAAAGAAGAAATGGAATCACGGGATGACGTAAAGAATCACTAAACCATTTTAACCGGTTCCTTGAAACGAGCTGTCTGAACGAATCGATTCCCAGAAAGGAGGCGGACTACTGAGTATTACACAGCCTGCTTTCATTGGATGATGAGTGAAAAAAAAAAAAAGACCTGATATCATGAGCTATTTCTAGCCAGAGCTCTGTTTGTTTTCCTCTGGCTGTTGGGTTGAGTCTCAAGTGCTGGCATGTCCTCTGCTTTTCTGGATTTTCTGGTCGCTGTGGTCATGATCACTGATTCATGCCCAACCCAGTTTTCAATATCATGTCTTGACTCCTGTTGATAAAATATTTGGTGGTTAATGGTTATGACATGTGATGCTTGCAATACACTGAATTGCAAAACATAATTGCACTTGATGTACTTATCATATTCATAACTGGTTATGACGTGATGGTTGCAATACACTGTTTCTTGAAAGACAATGGCATATAGGCTATAAAAAAACAAACATAAAAAAAAAAACATAGGTGAGGAGTGCACAACATTGGAAGTACAAAAAAAGAGGCTAAAAAACAATGGACTGTAGAAAAAGTCAGCATGAAATGGAAGTTTCGCTCGTCATTTCTTCCCTATTGTGACATAGGAATGAAACGGCTTTACAAACTAGAAAAAAATGTTGGGCGAGAGTCTTGGTCTTGTCCCTCAGGAATTGATTGGATTGTTGTGGTTTGCTATTGGTGGATCTCATGTAAGTGACAGGTTACGCCCCGCCCTCGCACCAGTAAACACATCATCAGAGAATAGATGTTGCTGCAAGAAGAGGGGGGAAGTTACTTTGAAAATTAAAAATTACGAGGCACAATAATTAAAATAATGTGCATAGATAAATCATTTACAATCAATACTGCAATATTCCATTTTAAAAAATCATGATGACTTTAAATCTGCATGCAACACAAAAAACAACGACCTAGAAATGATTTGTCTTTTTCCTGCAGGTTCCTGGGTGGAGCTGCATTTTAACAATGGAGGCGGCAGCAGTCCTAAAGGAGGAACGGAGGAACAGGCCGCCAGCGCCGCCCCAAGTGGAGACCTGGAGAAGATGCTTCTGGAAGCACAGCACGAGTCGGGCAGGAGCAGCTCAAGAGGAAGCCTGCCATGTGATAGGTCAGTCTGACCAGATTTGAATTTAGTGCATAAACTGTACTGAGATTAGAATACCGTAAGATTTCCAAGATGGTCATTTGATAGGATAAGCATGTTATAATAAAAGAATAAATGTATATGAATAAATTATATAAATTTGGGAATCTCACCAGTCCTCCAAGATCCCAGACTCCTTCACACTTGCGCAGGGGCTCTGAGGTCCACAGCTCTGGAGAAAAGAACAGCTCACAGGTAGATATTAGCAGCTTGTCATGATTTAAAGGGGTGGTTGTTTATGATTTCACTTTTCTAACTTTAGTTAGTATGTAATGTTGCTGTTTGAGCATAAACATCTGCAAAGTTACAACGCTCAAAGTTCAAAGCAAAGGAAGATATTTGCTTTTAAAGAAATCGTTTAAGGACTACAACAAACGGCTGGTAGGGACTACACAAGCTTCCTCCCGGGTTAGTGACATCACAAACCCTAAAATGTACATAAACCCCGCCCCGGGAACACACAGTCCATGTTGAGAAGAGGAAGAGCTGTTAGTAGAGCACATCTGTGAGTCTGCTCAAGCTGTCGCATCCGTCTTTTCACATGACATAGTTCATTACACAAATGCAATAGCATGTCTCTCTGTAGGCGTCTTACAACAGTTCCCACACAAGTTATTTATAGATTATCATGACAGAATATGCTAATTAGAGATAGTTAACTCCACATCAGCAACATAAATCAATCAACTAGCCAATCAGAAACGCCCTGTTGCATTCTACGTTGTCACTTCTTGAGTCTCTCCATCATTGTCCGACTCCAGTTTAAACATAAAAGGCAGAAGTTTCTGACATTTCAGTGCATGTCTGTGTGAGGTAATCAGAGCTCCTAACACACACACACACAGTAATTATGCATTTAAGTACTATGTAACCACATGCACTTACTATAGGGTTAGGATTGGGGTTTGGTTTAAGTTTAGTTGCATGTAATTATGCATAATTTATCATTATTACAACATTAACTACATGTAAAATAAAGTGTTACTGTTACCTGATATTGATACAATTCTGTGTACATACATGTAAGTACATAGTAAAGACACCTAATATAGTATGACCATTTCTATAAAATTATTATTATTTTTTTTAAACCCAGTAAAGTCAAATAAAATGCATGGGTATTTATTGGTCAGTAGGTGTGGAAACCCTGAAGACCGCTGTGACCAGGATTAATTTACAAAATTACAAACTAATACATTTAAATAAAATAATCCACTTTATAACATGAGAGTCATCTGTAAGCCATCCCAAGAGCCGGTTCACTCAGAATGCAATTTTGTTGTTAAAAACACGATTGCAGTTCAATGGAAGAAAAAAAACAAACAAGAAAAGCACAAAGTCTAGAGACACATGTTTAAAAGTTGAACCTGAGTGCCGCATTTTTAGAATGCCGTGTCATGCGTGAGATACGAGTTACAGACCTCTGTGTGGCGCGTTTACATTGAAAAACTATGGTAAAGGAGTGAAACGGAATGTAAAAACACGTTCTGTGTGAACGGCCCCTAACTTTGTTGTGGCCTGGTTTAAGTCAGAGGAAGACTATTTGGAGAGGAGAAGAGAGGTGGAGATCCTGATGAAGAAAAATGCAGACTGGATCTGGGACTGGTCGAGCCGACCGGAAAACTTGCCACCCAAGTACTTAAACTTTTAGAAAACATACAATTTAATACTGTTAATAAGCCAACGTAAAAGCATCTCAACAGTAATGAGTAAGGTCAAACAGATCACACAGTAAATTTGCCTTTTTTAGGGAATTTCTGCTGAGGCACCCGAAGCGTTCCAGCACACTCAGCATGAGGAACACCAGTGTGATGAAGAAGGGAGGAATCTTCTCAGCAGAATTCCTCAAAGTTTTCCTACCCTCTCTCGTCCTTTCGCACATCCTTGCTGTGGGTCTCGGGTGAGTGCATTTAAACAAACCCCTGAACCCTAGTGTCAAAGCTACCCTAGTATATCAGTGTGTAACTTTTGTACCAATCACTTTTCAAGCTGCAGTATTGTTAATGTTAACCAAAACTATTCAAAATCGTAAGTATATGAATAAAATAATATATAATTATTAGATTAAAAAGAACATTAACAATGCTGCCTTCAGTGTTAGTGATATATTATTTTATGCTAATATTTAAATTTTAATATACATACATACATACATACATACATACATGTCAACATTTGAAGTGGATCAAAAAAGTTCAAAGTTGTCCAAAGACAAGAATGGGTATTGTTCAAAATTCATGTAAGGTTTGATCCACTTCAAATGTTGACTACTGAGATATACACACACACACACACACACACACACACACACACACGGTCAAAAGTTTGGAAACATTCAGGTTTTTGAATGTTTTTGAAAGATGTCTCAATCTCACCAAAGCTGTATTTATTTGATCAAACATACAGGAAAATCAATGATACTGTGAAATATTATTACAATTTAAATGAACTAGTTTCTGTTGTAAAATATTTTAAAATGTAATTTATTCCTGTAATGCAAACCTGAATTTTCAGCAGCCATTACCTCAGTCTTCAATGTCACATGATCTTTCACATGAAACCAGATAAATAAGATCATTTATTATTATCAATGTTGAAAACCATTTTAGCTGCTTAAGTTTTTTTTATTTATCCTGATCCACTGCCATTCAAAAGTTTGAAGTAAGTGAGATTTAAAAAAACAAACAAACAAAAAACACTTATTTAGCAAAGGCACATTAAATTGATAAAGACATTTATAAAATTGATAAATATTACAAAAAAGTTATATTATAATATATTCTGTTCTTTTGTACTTTCTATTTAATCTCAAAAAAAAAAAAAAAAACAGTTTCCACAAAAATATTAAGCAGCACAACTGTTTAAAACATAAAAAATATTCCGAAATGTTTTTTGAGCAGCAAATCAGCTGATTTCTGAAGGATCATGTGACACTGAAGACTGGAGTAATGATGCTGAAAATTCAGCTTTGCATCACAGGAATAAATTACATTTCAAAATATATTACAACAGAAACCAGTTCATTTAAATTGTAATAATATTTCACTGTATTTGATCAAATAAACGCAGCCTTGGTGAGATTTAGAAACATCTTTAAACAACCTTAACGTTTTTAAACTTTTGACTAGTAGCGGTCAGATCACCATTATTTTGCCTGTCACACAACAAAATCAAGAAATCCTATGAACTTACATTTAAGGGTGATCCTGAGCCATATATAGGGAACTGAATATTTTATTCAATAGTTGCGGGTAGTTAGCAATAATCAACCACCCAATGTTTTGCACGAATTTTAAGCCTTGTATTTATCCGCAGAGACAATATTTTACAGTAACACAAAGGGCTATTTTTGAGTCCCGCGGATGGATGGGGTCTGCGTGCTGGAATGCATGCTAGTGTGCTCTACCGAGGGTTAGTATGACTTAGCAGTTTTCCCCTGACGGCTCACATCTCTGCTGATGCAAAAACAAGTCCACTGATTTATGGAAAAATCAACCTGGAGGAGAAAGTTGGAAGAGCTGAGAGTTATTCATTTTCATGATAAATGAATACTAGAATTCATGTTCTTATATAGCCTAAGTATACCACTAACTCCATCTGATATTCATTTCTTCTTTGTAGGGTGTACATCGGAAGGCGTATTACTACTTCTGGCACATTTTGAGGGAGCAGGAAAAGCCAAGAAACAAGACAAATCTCATATACGCACATCCACCATCTCAGCTGCTTTGTCGTGAATAAGTGCTTGTGTAGATGCAGATAGGGCCAGGTCACGTGACACATTTCCTCTCCTCGGCTGTGAGCCGCTCGGTCTCACTTCCCCCTAGTGTATTCCACTGGCCTTTCCCATAATTCCTCTCCCAAATCGACATGTAATGCCAGTCAGCGCAGCCGTCAGCGCAGGGAAGGCTACGCTAGACTTGTGGGAACATGCCTGATAGAATTAGATGTACTGCATCCTCATAATTTCGTATTTACTCGTACCAAGACTACTAAGAATATTGAGAGGATCATACAAATAAAGGATGAGAGCGAGGAAAGAACGAGTGGATCATGAGATGCTGGATCTCCAGAGATGGTACCTGACACTTAAGACTGTGAATTGGGAGATTTAACTTTCTACCCCATTAAAAACAGGGATCGTATCTATCGAATGCTAAATCTCAACATTTGATGATATAACAAAGTATATTACTTGTTTTACCTTGTCAAAGCTCCATTTTGCTGTATCTTGAAGTTGTTTCTGCATGTATGATGTTCCAGACACCAAAAAACAGACCTTTGCTTTGGGAATCACGCTGTGAACAGTATTATACAGCATATACACACAACAGCACCTGTAGAAAACACTAGCCAAAAGTTGAGTACCATATCAAATCTTATCGGAACGTCAATAGAAATCAGAAACAAATGTACAATTTACTTCAAGCTTAACTTGAGAGATTTCATTTTGCCTTGTGCTCACCTGAATTGCAATCACAGACGTTCTTCACTGATGTTTCACTGAATGGTCAGGGTTCCAGCCCAAAGATTGCCTTAAATAAAACTGTTAATGAAACAGGCAGGAGTATAAGGGAAATGGTGTAAATTTGTGCATGTTTTGTAGTCTTTAAAAATCGTATACAGTGTACGTGTCAATTTCATAATGGTTTTGTATCAACACAGAAATAAATGTCTGCCAACTACTTCAACACTTCCTCTGGATTCTGTTTTAAGAATAATTAGTTTTATTAAAGGGATAGTTCACCCAATGAACATTGTCATTATTTACTCACCCTCAAGAAGATAGTTTGAAGAACGCTTCTGGTCCTAATAGACTTCCTCAGTTTTTTTCTAATTCTCTATTCTATGGAGGTCAATGGGACCAGCAACTGCTTGGTTACCAACATTGTTCAAAATATATTCCTTTATTTTAAACAGAAGAACGAACTTCACAGGTTTGGAACAACTTGAGAGTGATGACAGAATTACTAATTCTTGATTCATCTCAATATCACAACAGCAGTATATATAACACATGCTACAGTCTTGGGCAGTTCAAAATAAGTGGATGCTGTTGTCAGGTTGTTAATTTTGCACAATGACAACATCTCTAATGCATTGTCTTGCACACTATAGTTTAAAATGGAAATTATGAATATGCATCAATGGAGAATGACAGCAATGCATGTGTGAATTAAACTGTTACCAACATTCATTTCACTTAAAGATAACAGACACATTTCCAAGAAAAACGGGATGTTACCCACCAATCGGTTCACATGAATTTTAACCATACCTAAGTTTTACAATTATCATTAGACACATATTTACACTGAACATAGACAAAAAGTTTGCCAAGGCTACCTGAAATTATTTAAATAACTGTTGGCCACTGTTGATTCAGATAAACACAATTAAAATTTTATTCAACTTTGGTCAAAAATAATCAAACAAGTGTACACTTTCACAATGTTATCATCATCATCATCATCATTTAACAAGGAACAGGGTTTGAGTACGTAACCAACCCTTAAGTTCCCATATTTAAAGAGCGTCACAATCAGCTATACAACAACTTTGCACTCGTCAACCGTTAAGTTACGTTTGTCATTTTGACATCAGTTTTGCAGCCGCATGTCAAAATTCAGCAGCACACAAACTGTTGTCACCGGTTTCTATAAACCACATCCTGATGCACGATAAATCCGCTTAGGTCAATTTCTGCACAACTTTCTTTTGCGCAGGAATTGAGCGCAAGGAGTATCTCAACATTGGTGTGTGATCTGTTTGTATGTGTCTGATTGACTGAGGAAAGCCAGTTTTGTCTCTAGAGGCACTCGACACATCGGTTTCAATTTGAGTGTTCTACGCCAGTCACCGACCGTACGATATCTTGTATATTAGTGTCCAAATACTAAGCCGCAAGAACCGTAGCAGCACATGAACGGAAAAACGGAGTGCTTGAAGGACAAATAATGCATGTAGGAAGAATTGTGGGTAAGGTAGCCGGGCGACTTGATGTAGAGATCATCTAGTCCTCAAGGTTATCAGGTGAGGATTGTTTTAGGACAGACTTAAGGCGGTAGAATCCCTTTACAAAAGAAAAATGAGAAAGAAAAATAACTGTAATACCAAAATAAAAACAGGATCTAAAGCAAATCAGACGGCAATACTGATGCTTATGGCCAATGTCCTCATTCAAACAGTGCAACTGCACATTCAAGTAGTACAACATGGAGATTTGCTTCCCAACCGGCTCATTATCAGGGAATTACGTTTGGTTTGATGTCGTCTTTAGATCTTCGAGGGCGAAAACAAATCCATTTAGTTTGAGTCATTTCATTTGGTAAATTCCATGTTTTTTGGGGTTGAATTCCCCAATAATGCTGCCGATACAAGTTCAGCAGGTTGATTTCACATTTTAACCACTGGCGCTCCAGATCTACATATGCAGATTACATGCAAATATAGAACATAAAATTCATACATACCTGCTCATAATGTAAAAACGCTTTCTCTTTGTAGTTATGTTACTTTTATTAAGTGGTTTGACACCAGAGGGTGTAATATATAGATACAGTCAGTGAGTAGATATTATGCAAGAGAAAACAAGAAAAGAAAAAAAAAGGTATAAAAACAGAACAAAAGTAAAAACGAAAGAAAACAGAAACAAGAAACTGTCCAATGACCAAATTGGAGACCTGTTTTAAGTGCTTAAAAGGTAGAAGATCGAGGCCTGAGAGTCGGGCCAGGGGAAGGAATGTTAACAGGCAATAAACAAACGCTCATGAAGGCCTGAATTTCGAAGTCGAACAGCGAGTACATACGATTGACAGCGAGACGTTACTCGTTCTGGTGCGTTTCCGTACTTTTGGTCGTCAAATCATAAAAACTTAAGGCTCAGCCGAAAGACGAATACATGTACGACTTTTGCAAGTTGATCTGGTCTGAATGCTGAATGGTGCCGCTGGAGGGTTGGTTGAAATTGGCCTTCACCTCTGCTTTATTATTTTTTATTATTGATGCCCTGTCAGAGGGCTTTTTCCAAAATATACAATGTCTCTCAGCTTCCTTGACTACATGTGAAAAACAAGTGCTTCACTTCTTTGTCAGGATGACAACAGGGCCATACTTCTCTTACAGATTTAACGACTAAGCAAAGTACGAGATTTCTTGAGTGTCCTCCGACCTGGGCCGGGGGAAACGGGGAGGAGGGGATGTTTCTTTTTTCTTGATTTTTGTTTCTTGGTTTTTAAATCACTCTTTCTTTCTTTTTTTCTTTTTAATTAAGTTTGTCCTGGAATATATACAGGTTGTTGGTGGCGGCCACAGCTATGACGTTCTCTTTCGGGTGCCAGGCGGTGTGTAGGATCTTCTTGTTGAAGTCCAGGCTGTCCACGCTGATTTCGTCTTTCTTCCGTTTGCCGCCGGTGCAGACCTTGCGGGGTTTGAGCATGGCACGGGGTTTACTGTTCTCCCTCGACGCCTCCAGTGTGATGTCCCTGCGCGTGTTCCTGTCGAACATCCTAAAGAAGTTGTTGTAGGAACCCGTCATGATGGCACTGAGGAGGAGGGAAGCACAGGGCCGATGAGAGGGGAGGAAAAGAATAAAGATTAGTCACCATTTACTTATTGTAAAGTTTAGGTTACCTTAACGCAGTCTCAAAAGTCTCTCGAGTTTGAGAATTTCTGCACAACCAAATGTAAAATAATGACTGTTTTCAATCAGTCACGCCACTGGTCGAGCCTTTGTTTGCATCTTAAACACTGTTAAGCATTGGTTTTTGCTGCAGGACATCTGATTTGTAGGCTTGAATGGTTTCAAACTATTGGTTTTAACTATATTGAAGTACCACTTCATCAACACGAATCAGAACCTTTTTTCTTACACGATATCATTCAAGTAAATATTATCATGACAAAAACTTTCACTCAATTTTAAATGAGTACTTTATAAACAAATATTTCACAAGAAATATACAATTTTCTAGTCTTTACAAATATGTACACAAATATATGGCATGTGACATCCACACAAATTGTTTTGATTACTGTAATATTGACAAATCTAAGATAATTTTTTTTATTTTAAATTGTAGCAGACTTGCTTCCACTCTCCAAAGAATTAATAATATATAGCTGAAATTGATAGTAAATATTTTTAAATATTATATTTTATATATATATATATATATATATATATATATATTTTTTTTTTTTTTTTTTTTTTTTTTATTAATTATAAGGGTTGTCACATTTTTGGGAAGAATAAAATGTGGAACTGTAGGAATGGGACTTATATAGAGCATGTGGGAAGAAGCGTTTGGAAAACCTCTACATTCATCCTCATGAAATACAGTTTCGCACCTGTCTGAACCGTTCCAACAGCACTCAAACTTGTCGAAAATGCAGTCGTTCTCGTAGAGCGAGCACAACTTGCTACGTAGGTACTCGTGTACCTGAAACAGAAGCACATGGGAATCATCAAAAAAAACATATCACTCTCAAAATAAGACACATTTAAGCACGGTGTGAAACTTTGGGGAGGTGCCGGCACTATTTGAAGAATGTAATAATTGAAGACGTGCAACACCGTGTTCTGAAAATATGCTAAACATGACTGGACATGCTCTGGAATGCCAGTTGTCGCAATAATCAGATCTCTACAGTACCTGGTAGGTCTCTACGGGCCGGTTCTCCATGTTCAGGTCCCAAACTTTAACGGAGAGGTAATCGCGGGTCATCATGTATCTACCGCTGTGGCTGAACTTGACGTCGGATATGGAGGAGATGATTTCTGAGAAGAACGATCGGCTGCTGGGATCTTCTGGCTCCTCAAAAACTTTGGAGACACAAAACCACAATATTTTTGTTGACATTTCTCACTTGCAGCTCAAATGTTACAGTCTGTTTGAGTAGAAAATGTAAAATTGTGTAGTGCTCAATGCATATGTACACAACCATTCAAAAGTTTGCAGTCAGTAAGATTTTATTTCTAGAAATAAATTAATACTTATATTGCATTATAAATATATTTACTGTTACTTTTAATCAATTTAAAGTCACAAAAGACTTCTATATCAATTAAATGCTGTTCTTTTCAACTTTACATTCACCCAAGAATCTTGAAAAAAAGTGTTTTCACAAAAAATATTAAGCAGCACAACTGGTTTCAACTGTGATAAGAAATGTTTCTTCAGCACCAAATCAGCAAAAGAGAATGATTTCTGAAGGATCATGTGAAATTATACTGTCCCATTTCCTTTTTGTAAAGAATATTTGGTTGTATACAGTGCATACTGCACATTATGAAGTAAAAGACAGAAGAAAACCAAGTCCATTTATTCCATCCAAACACTTCTCTATGCATGCGCAGTGTTTTTGAAACGAGTGGATTTGACAGGAAGTAAATGGCCAGAGTTTGCCGGTTTGCTGTGTTGGTCTGGAATGAGGTCTAAATTGAGAACAGAGTGTTTGATTAATTACATAACCCAGTGATTACGTAACACAAGACCCTGATGACATTGAACACTGGAAACACACTGCAAAAACAGACAAAATGGGAACTCCACATCCTTTTAGTGAGAGTCGGACTTTTTTTTAACGAAATTTCTCACGCAGAAAGTCTAGACTCTCTGATGGAAAATAAAGGGATGCAAGATTAGATACAAATTTAAACAATCGGAAGAGACATTGGACTGACTTCAAATACTCACATTTACTATGTCTATCGCAGAGCGCGGCGGCCCTCATGTCACACAGGCGGATGGTTCCTTTACTACTGCTGTATACAAAGACGTTACACTGGTGTGGGTGACACTCGGCCGCCGTTATCACCTCCGTCAGCTCCTCCATATTGGCTGGTTTTATATCTACAATGTCTAAGGGAGGAAACCATTAAGGAAACCAACAGAAAGAAGTACACACACACACACTTTAAAGCGGTTGAGACGTCACAACTGCAGGCCTTGGTCATTACTTGGGGTTCTAAACAAAACCGTGGTTGAAAAAGATGATTGGAGGATGTTTTCCAATTGACATTTAAAATCTATTCAGATTGGCCAATGCCTCCAATGTAATTTTTTTATGTTTTCCAGTAAAATACAATTGTTAAAAGGGATATTCAGGGCCTAAAACTAACTTTTTGCCACACCTGCCAATGGCCGATGACTTCAGAAAATGTACCGACCAAAAATATTTTTTTAAACATAGATAAATCCTTTAAGTTACAAACGTTATTCAGTCAAAAGCAAAAAGTGGTCGTTCTTTATCTTTTGTTGATTGACTAACATTAAAAACACACACACAGCAGCACACACACAGCAGATCAGGAGTATTATTGGAAGAAGGGTTACAATCAGGCAAGAGCAAGGACCAGTGTTAATATTGGAAACTTTCCAGTGCCGGAGATACGTTAGAGAGCAGGAAGGCATGAAAACAGGTTGCTTTGTTTCTGCATGGCTGTTTCAAAGAACCAAGATGTGTTATGATGTTGTTGTTGAATCAGCTGATTCATCCATACTTGCACAGGCTGTCTGATGTTAGTGGTTGACTGTTGCATAGTGTTTCCAGTTTTTTGTGGAGGGAGAAATGAAGGGAGGGGTGTGTTTTCTCAACTTTTTTTCAGAAATCACTTACTGCACCTTTAAAGGATGGGCAAGGGCAAGTGAACCAACCCAAACACTTTACCTTATTTCATCTGCATAGAGGATGTTTACATAAGGTACAGCAGCAAATAAAACAGCCAGTTTAGTTCTAAAGGTGTGAAGTACAAACAGAAATTTAAATAAACACCTCTATGGCAAAAATTCAGGGAGGACATATGTCAACTAAAGAAGTCACAGATCACGTAAAGGATACTAAAACTTCTATCTGTGATTTCTAAATGCCAGAGGTTTATTCTGAGGTCGTCTGCAGAAAGGTATGTTTCATAATCACTATTTACTGAAATGGAATTGATGTGATATGTATGTGCGTTTGCAAATATTCTGCGTGGGCTGGCTTCCACCATCAAGTCCATCGGCATCAGCACAGGAACCTGCAAGACAACCTGAGTTACTGAATGAAATATTAAACAAAAAATGCATTTACATTTTAAATGTCATATTTAAAATATTTTCCACAATGTAATAAAATAAAATAAAATAAAAAATAGCATCGTCTCTCCCATCCTCAAATAATTTCTAAGGCCGATTATAATTTAAGGATGATTGTAATCTTTTCGCAACCATATTGTGATGCACTAAAAACAAGCAAACATATGATTATAACTGGTTCCAAAGAGAGTTTTGAGAACCTTTACAATTAAGGTTCTATGGTTTTAAAATAAGTAAAAAAATAACTTTTTTGTCAGCCGAACCCATTTGACCTAAAACATTTTCAACATTTTCATAAACAAGTTAATATATTCCATAATTTAACAAAACATTTACATGTTCAGTTCTCTGATGTCAGTTAATGGTCACATGACATACAGGAAAAGTTTTATTTAAATTATTTTTATGATTCATTTTAATTATCTCCGTAACCAGTTTGGGTTAATGTTTTGTTAACATTAACAAAGAAAAAAAGTATATGTTATTTTTAATTAACGTTAACTAGTCAAAAATGTCTACATCGATAACTAAACATTAACTAAGGAACCATACGCTAATACTGAACAATGCTATATTTATGAATTAACTCCACCCATTATTAAAGGTTGCAATAAATTTATAGGTCACTTTTTTTTTTTTAAATACATTTTCATCTTGACTAGTCTACAACACGTTTCTGTAAAATAACATTGAGCAGTCCTGCCCTAACCGGCATATACATCTACTGCGGTATCGAAAAATTGTACTGTCGCAAAGCATGTACTCTACAGACTACAAGTTCTGAAAGCATCAGAGAAATGACTTTTTATACAAATTAAATATTTATTAACTAAAACCCAGTGCTTCACTGCACAGCGACTGGCTGCACTTGCAACTCAGAATGTCATGGGAATAAGAGACAGACTAACCCGTAGTGATGTGATTCGAAACGGATCTCGCAGTCTTCCGTCTTCGTCTTTAAGGTTGTATCCTTCCGCTCGTTTGTCCCTTTCACTAATCTTCCATAGTTTAATGGTTTTGTCTTTTCGATAAGAAAATTATACAAATCAGTAACAGACAAACTGCATATCTAAAACCTAGTGAGCTAAAATGGAGCCAAAACGCAACCATGTTTTCCTTTAATCAGTGCAAAATACATTATATTTTTTGTCAGGATGATCACAATATTGTCTAGGTAGGCAGCTCAAATAGTTTGGGAACATCTATAGAAAAAACACCATTCAAAAGTTTGGGGTCTGCATGATTTAATTTGATTTATTATATATATTTTTTCATATATCTTCTTTGATTTTAGGACCGAAAAATGTTCATCCAATCATTGCATTTGGTCCGGATGCAATGATAGGATGTCCTACCTGCCTGTCAGACTATGTATTTCCAGACCTCTGTGCACCTGCTCGCGCAGACAAAACCAAAACAACGAGCTTATGTTGCGTTCACATCATTTCGTAACCATAATTACAAGTAGGGGTGCATGATTCAGAAAATGTCACGATTTAGGCTCACGATTCGATTCAAAAACGATTCGAGTCAAAAAACGATTCACAGTATGTAAATGTAGTTTACTTTTTCTTATGTGATTGATTGCAGTAGACATGCCATTTAAAAGAAAAGAAACACAACAAATTAAATGTAGTTTGATATTACTTTATGTCTTCATACAAAAATAAAAACTTTTGCAACTAAAAAGTGCTAAGCTTTGGCCAGCTTCCATATACATTTAATTCAAGTTTAAAATAAAACTTAAATAAAACGCTTTTACATTTAGCTTTAAAGTGCTGTAGTCATATTAAACAAACAATAATGCTAAATGTGGTTTAAGGAGTATTTCAGCTACAGGTTGACTGTTGAAATGTGAACTCGACTGGGCACATTGAACTTCCTAAAATTCCCAAAGAATATACTAATGTCATAGAACCCTTAAATAGATTACAAAAGCCACCGCTGCTATGGTTATATTGAAAACATCTATGGTTATATTGATTTGTTTAGATCCAGTGAAGTCGTGTCATAGGCGTGATTTAAGATGGGACATGTCCCCACCCCTTTTTCTCAGGATCGATATTGACCCCAACCAGCAACCATTTTTTGAAACATTGAGGCACGGATGTACCTAATACAAATAAATAAAACATCCCCAGTTCACTAGCAGAGCATTAATTTAGTTCGCTATTAAATAAGAGATCTAGCGCTTAAATCTGTTGTTTTTGAAATCCAGCTGAGCGCTCGTTGCCGCTGCTATATCAGTTGCATCATGGATACAGTTGTTCTCTTGTCTTGTGGCACGCGCACAGTCTCTCTTCACTCGGACGCGCTCTTCAATCTAAACGCTGTTGCAGAGACGCTGACCAGCGGGCATCGGCCGCACACCAGGCCGCCGGGTGTTGCTAAGAACTTGCAATGTATAGCCTAACTATTATCAGACCGGCCCTCGTGGCCACGAAACACTACCGGCCCATCGGGAATAGTCCCGACTCCCCGATTGCCACTCCACAAAAAAAAAAAAAAAAAAAAACATGAATCGATTTTTGGAATTCTATGAATCGATTTTGAATCGCGATTCAGATGTGGATCGATTTTTTTGCACGCCCCTAATTACAAGATGGCAATCCGTGACCCGGAGCTGTTCACGTCCTCAGTGTTGCCCGAGAAACGCATAAATCCAAGTCTATCAATGGCGAAATGAATCTGCAGCAGTCAGCTGGTACAAGTCAGAGCTTTGTAAGTTGTTTACGTTTATTATTATTGTAAAGTTATGTGCTTTGAGACATGAGGTAATTTAATGCCGTCTCTCGTGGCGCTTTGCTGAATCTGCTCCGTCTGTGTGTGACCATGTTTTGAAGGTGGTGTGTCTTTAGAGCGCACTGGAGGGAGGGATCTAATGCTTTCAAATATAGCTTGTTATTGCTAGCCGCTCCGAAACGGCCAACACTAGCTTTAATTCATCCTTGCTGAAAAAAGTATTACCGGTAATTAATTTACAATAAATAAATCTTAACGGCCCCAGACTTTTGAATGATAGCACAAAAAAAAGCACAATTTACTCTTCATACCATTTGTGGACAGGAGAAAGTGTGCAGCGTTCTGTTGTGGGAGCCATCTGATTTTATTGATCTTCTCCTCTATTTCTAAACTTTTCAAGTAATCAAACTCAGGCTCATGACTCTGAAAAGTGCTGTACACGTTGTATTCCCCTCTAGAGATTGGGCGGTTTTTACTCTGTGAAGAGAAACATTGAACACACTAGTTAACACATCTACTGACTTTCTTTAAAAAAAAAAAAAAGAAACAAAAAAAACCTTCTTTGGGTTGCATCACCTCCTGTTCTCTCTGAAATATGACGACTCTTCCCCCTTTGTCTCCTGTGGCTAGTAACTCCCCAGAATAGTTAAATTCAACGGTTGAGATAATGTCCGCTGTATATGGAAGAAACGGAAGAGAGAAAGATAAGACACTCATGTATAAGACACTCATGTATTCAACATCAACAGCTTTAAGAAAGTAGAATGCTTTGACATAAAAATTTAGCCAATTTACTTTCTAAATGCATGTTCTTGGACTGATCCTTGTATGTTGTGCCAAAGACAAAAAATGTTTCTCACTTAAAGTCCTCATATTATGCCATTTTAAAGGTTTATAATTTTGTTCTTTAGGTCTCCAACAATAGGTTTACATGGATCCAATATATAAAAAAAAAAAACACTAATAATATCCGCACAATATACATTGCAGCATCAACTCTTTTCTCAGTGTCTAAAAGGTTCGACAAAGGTTTCAGTCTCTCTAAACCTCTTCTTTCACAAGCCTACTCTGCTCTGATTGGTCAGATGTCCCAGTCTATTGTGGTCTACTGCTTACAGCACGTGTTGGAAACAAAACGCCCTGTAATATATCTGAATTTCAGTTCCTGAGCTTCTTCAGTGCTTGTACGAACAGTAACAATGGAGTCAGTTTTATCGTATCAGTATGAGCCAGCGGTCCTCCTCCTCTGAAAGTGGATTTGCTTTCGCAGAGCTGAAAATAGCGTCTTCAACAACAACTACAGTGTTTAATAGCGGGTCAAAGTAGATGTAGTTCTTTTTGTCCATTTATCAGCACTTTGATCAATGAGACTTTGCAGATCTTTTATATTCACAAACAGCTATATTACACGCTACATAAGAAGGGCACTTTAAAACATTCATTATTCAAGTCTCATCTATCTTCATACACGCTTAAGTTTAACATGTTTTAACCTAAAACTCAAACTGGAGTTAACACAAATCTGTTCAGGGTGGGTAATCTCTGATCTCTCTCATTTGGAGGGAAGGACACAGGGATAAACAGAGGAATGATTCAGTGTTCCTGAAACTCGAAGCACACAGACCTGGCCTTCATTTAGACAACAGTTTACATGCCAAAAACACAGTATGAGAGATAATCAAATACCTCTTCATTTATAGAACTGAAACAAAGCTAATGGCTATTTGGTTTCTTTACTGTGGATTTGATGAGGAAACTCTACGTCAGGTGAGAAACACTGATAAGCAATGAATCAAAATGGAGAAATCTGGTTTTAACTACATGTTTGGTTATATGGTCTCTGATTAAAAACAGTAACAGGTTACTGGTATCTGATAAAACAAAAAACAAGGTTTATATGATACACAGGGGAAAAAAGACTTCTGTGTTTTCAGTTTACACAGTAGGAAAACGGTTCAAAGAAACTTCACCACTGAGTGCCACCAAAGCTACGGGAGAACGCAGTGACTGTTTACTTGTCTTTAATAATCTTTGAGATTTATATTAGTAGTTTTATCTGTGGTATTGAAATTGGAATTGAGAATTGTTCAATTTTACCTGTATCTAAAATGTTGGGTGTCATAACCTTATTTATTGCAATACAAGGATACATGGGTCAAAAACAATAAATATTCATTTATTACTTTCTTTGTGGCGGGGTCAATGAAAACGCAATCATTGAAATCAGTGAATCGATGCCCAGCCCTAATTTCATTTCAAGCTAATTTTTATACAACGGGCAAAAATTATTTCAGTAAATGAATAAAAACGTATATCAAATCACAAAACAGAACATGCAAAATTTTATTTTAGAAGGACAAGCGTAAATAAAGTGGCTGGTGTAGCTCAAGAGGCCCCAATGAAAGTTAACAAGTACCAAAGTTTTCCAAATTTCTCCTTTATTAAACAATCAAAACACAACATGAGGGTGAGCAAATGATTATTAGTTGATTTTCATAAAAATCAAGTCATTATTTTAATCACAAATAATCATGATTACAATATTGACCAAAATAATCTTGATTATGACTCTGCCATAATCCAGCAACCCTAACCAATAGAAATCCTGGGTTGAAGGATCAGCTAATAAACAACAAACATACAAAGCCCTCGGGTCTCTGCACGTGTGTGTGTGTGTGTGTGTTCTGGACCGTCTGTGTCTGGTTAATCAATCTCTAGTCACACCAGTGACAGAGAATCTGATGACTCAGAAACATCAGCGGGTGAACCTCACAAAACACAGCAAGAACACGCCCACTCATATTTCACTCCAAGATCAACAAAGATAGATATGATCATTTTTGCATACAGAAACTTAAGGCTATTTTGGAGACCGTTTTTCACATTGCATAAAGCACACAAGCAAATGTTTCGCTTATAGTCCCATTACAATAATGTTTAAGTTAATAAGCAAATAAGACGTGCACAAATAGTTAAGTCAACACTTATATTTAATAAATATAAATAAATAAAAAAACATTAAATACTATGGTATAACTGCATATACTATATTTTGGTATTAATATATTTTTAATAATTATAATATTCAATAAGTAACAATTTAATGATAGCAAATAAGATGTTCACAAAATTCAAGCGACAATTATTTATACATTTAATAAATTAAACATTTGAAATAAATTACATGTCTTTTTATACATCTACATATACTATATCATGAAATAATAATTGCATTTTAATGTAATTATTGTAATTTTTTAATATAACGTACAATATTCTATATTATACTAAATCAACATATAAAAATATATATATTTTATTAGAATATTATAAAACAATTTAATGATAACAAATCACAAATTACACAAATTCAATATTTGAAAAATAAAACTTTGCATTTATAAATCAATTTTATAATATTAATAACAACAACAAGTTAATAAAATAATATATTTTATTATAAAAAATATATGGCTCACAATGGTTTATCAAATCTCAGTAATGACGTGTCTTGCTTAAGGTTTATTGTCATAAAAATGTACAAATGCAAAACATCTTACCATAAAACAATCATTTTATTTCTGCAAAATATATATACATTTTATTTAAAAGATTTGTCTTGACTGTGTGTGTTGTGTGACCTGGACATGTTTTGGCGATATTCACTTTAGCGAGGAGAGCCGTGGTCATTAACTATCCGGATATTTCATCCTGTGCATCTGTACATGCGTCTTTTCCAGATGCAGAGGAAACTCCACCGTACTGTATCAGATCCAGAGCAAACTCTACTGTACTGTATCAGATCCACTGTACTGTATCACAACACAAACAGCCGCAGCAGCAGCGGGGAAGCGTAGGCAGGGACATGACGCCTGGTGACCACCACCTCCTACAAAAACCATCCGAACGACTCGTCCTAAAGCTGCTAACGTCCATCTCGGACATCCTACAGCAACATTACATCAGCGCCTCCCGAAACCAGATCAAATCACAGCATCATACGGTCACCCAAACACCACGGTCCGTTAGCGCTAGGAAAAGCAGACCAAGCCTGACCTCGTAAAGCTCAAAAACAAGCGGAGCGCACACGGAGATAAACGCACACATACCCATCCTGAAAGGTAGGGAGAAGCCATTATAGCACAGTTCCAGACTGTGGCTGTCAGCACACAGAAGACAGAGGAAGATTTAAGAGCCTGGAGAAGCTGCGGTGTGGACGCAGGGAGGGTGAGCCACGGGGTTCTGTGCGGCCATGTTAGACAGGTAAGATCATGAGGGGAACCAGACCCACACACACACACACACTTGACAGGGACCCTCCAATGTGTCATCCCAAATGGATTATGGCCTCATAAACATGAGCATATAACTTTAAGGGAGTTTGCAGTGCAGTCCTTCACACAAATTACTCACTTCCTGTTTAAAAGTCATTCAGGGCTAGAGAAAAAGCACAACTGAAGCTGGACAAGATGGAAAATTCACAATATACTCTCCATGATTTAAAAAATAGATAGAAATGTACATAACATCCAGACATTTCACAAAAACATTGCAGTTCATTACTGAAAAAACGAAAAACAAATGTGTGCATAGGATTATATATACACTTTTATGTGTGGGAAAAATTGCACTTTAGTTCTTTTTTTTTAATCTACTTGACAACAATGGCTGTTGTTATATTTTGTATACTATAACGGACTGTTTATTGCAATATCAGGCATATCAATTTGAGGAAAGACAACATCTTATTAATCCTTGAGTGATGAGTCAATCAAACAACCAGCTCGACAAAAGCTAGACAAAAAAAGAGAAATGAAATGAAACCGGAAGTCTTCACGCTTAGGAATTACTTAAACACATTGGCTGTCAGCCAGCGACTATCTCAGAGCTGTTTATTGAGAAAGTATGATTGTGAGAAAGACGGTCCGTATTTATTTCTATCTTTAGATCATGTAAGCACACAGTCTGAAGGTCTGCTAATAAAAAAACAACATGGGCAATACCGTAATTGTATTTTGAATCCAGATTTGCATGCATCCTTATCACTACGGCCTAAAAATTCCCATATGCACAGAATTCAGAGAAAAAGAATATATTGCCACTCGGAGCGCTCACACCTCACAGTCCAGCAAGCGATACAGTGATCTCTAAATAACCTTCTCGTCCACATAAGGGGCCAGTCTGCTCAGATGAGATTACACAAGTCAACATGTGTCCGTTTTCTAGAAATCAGTTTTATTTTTTACAGAGGGCAAAGCGGACACCTGGAAGTGGCAAAAACAACAACCACCAAACGCCACCATTCAAACAACTCAACTAAACTAGCGTTTAGTTTACCAAGAACGATAACTATAAAGATAACTATTTTAGCGCACACGCCAGCGGACCATATCGTTCTGTTTATTCTAAGTGCGTGCTTGTCTGTCCCTTTAAATGCTCAAGCTCGTTACAGCAGGATGGATTCTGATTGGCTGTCAATGTTTTTATAGGCTGGATTCAATTGTTCTGAAAAGTGATTCCAACTATATCGTGTCGTTACTGTTACAGCTGTGGTGTGAAGTTGAACTGCTATTCTTTAATGTTAAGAACGATTTTCAGAACGATATCTTTATCGTTATTGTCCTTGGTGTAAACGGCAGTTAACCCAAAAATGAAAATTTTGTCATTAATTACTCTCTTCCTTTCAAGACTTTTATTCATCTTTGGAACACAAATGAAAATATTTTTAATAAAATTTTAGAGATTTCTGTCCCTTTTTTAAAAGTCTATTCACCCAAAACTCTGATGCTTTAAAACGTTCATAAAGGGATCATAAAAATAAAAAAAACATATGAATCAAGCGGTTTAACCAAAGTCTTCTGAAGAGACACGGCTACTTTATATGATTAATAGATATAATTTAAGCTTTTATTGACACATTGATCAGAGAACGTACACCGAGATCTAAAATTTGGTAAACAGAAGCTCAGCCATGCTTGCTTGATGCGTGAGATCCAATGAGGTTTGTTCTCGCATGTCAAGCAAGTACGGTTGAGCTTCTGTTTGTGTTTACTGATCAATATTTATATGTGAATATAAGCCTATATTCAAAAAGCCTATATCTATTCACCAAATAAAATGATCGTTTCTCTCGAGAAGACTTGGATTAAACCCCTCCATTTAAATGGATTTATTATTTATTTACGATCTCTTTATGAAAGTTTCAACCGTCAATACTTTCAATGAATGGACATAAGTCTCTCAGATTTCATTGAAAATATCTTCATTTGCGTTTTAAAGTTGAATGAAAGACTTGTGGGTTTAAAATGACATGAGAGGGAGTCAGTGATGACAGATTTCCTTTGAAGAATCTCTCCGAACTGAACAAAACAGTGTCAAATAAAAAGCAACATTTAGTCTTATAAAAAGCGACAAGCCAGACACAAACCTGATAAGATTTAGCTCAAATATTTCATGCAGAAACTACCAAAAAAGCCTTCCAAAAACCTACTTGGCAGAAAATGCTCAAAAAACAAAGAAAAACATGGATGGTCTTTATAACTCATACAGAGCAAATAAAATTGAAGCACCACAATGACCGTCAATTTGCTTAGCACAACTGTATTCCCAAGCCTCACTCACTGATCTCTGGATGGGACGCACACTCAGACACGACACATGGATAATGTGAGCTGGTCGGACCAGTTGGACGTGCTTTCCGCCGTTTCAAAGGCAGGATGTGCTTCCCTACTGGAGCCCCAGAACGCAGCACACATGCTCACTGACGCTCATCTATAATGTGTCATGTCATATTAATACATATTTTTAATTTGTTACTAATGTACTACGCAGACTGCTCGTTTGCCAACACTTGCCTTCATGAGATTAACAACTAGTTAATGTGGAACACTGTGTTCTTTCCCACGCTGACATATTTCCTACTAAATCTGACATATTGTTCTCTTTAAATATAGCCAATCATCTGCTACTCAGAGTTAAGGCAAGACACTACAGGAAAAAACATTGTTTCCATAACAGAAAAGATAACATCCAAATGACACATTTACACGTTTATATTATTGCACTTTTTGCTTAAATTTCAAATGAAAAACGTATTTAAACACTGTTTCCTGATTAAGAAATCTCGACTTCAGTAGCATTTACAGTAAAACTTTACCGTTTAATTCCTAATTATATTATAGAGGTTTTTACAGAGGGGTTTGTTCTTATCATACAGTATGCATGATTTATAGAAGATTTTATTTCTTTACACATTGTGAAGATGCATCATGTGATTTATGGAGTGACAAAATCAGCTCTGTAAAAACCTCTAATATGTCAACAACAACAAAAAAAAACCTGGTTTTAACCAATGCTCAGATTTCTGTTCTGGAAATACATGTAAATTAGTGCATATTAATTAGATCATGGCTAATTTGCATATTTAAACATAACATTTCAGAGAACTTTTGTATTAACGTAGGCCTACAGACTTCTCGATATCAACTATTCTTTTTTTTTTACCATGTTTTCCTGTGGTATATTGCATTAAGTAGTATATGGGGGAGCATTTCATTGGACAACAATTTGGACACGCCTTTGAGTGCAACTTGAGTCATCAGTATTTTTACACGTTTAACTCCAATTACCGTTTCACTTCATTTCTACTTAAATCGATATACCACGTCCATGCTTTTGCGCAAATACAAATATATACATCTACTTGTCAGTGTGTGTTTTGTGATAACGTCCAGCAAACCGTGCATTACTACTGACATCTAGCAGGTGGTTTTACCAAAAGCGATGAGGAAATGAGGAACATCACAAGCAATCTGTCATTCAAGACCAAACAGTATTATTTACAGTACTGCAATGCAAAGTTAGACGCACAAGATCATCTGTCTATCGCCTTCACTCCATATACTATTTGAAAAAGGCCGAGAACACATTTTTTGGACAGTAATGTCAATCTTTGGGATGAACGTGAACATTTTCATGGATTTACAACACTCCATCTCTTCCTATTATATCTTGCTATGCATTATTTTCCATACAACACACCTCATCGCTCATGCATACTCACCCAAGGGTGTTTAAAACCAATGCAAACCATTATTTACCTTCTGCAACATCTTCCTCTATGGATCCTTTGACCTGGGAGAAGCACCACTGGAAATCATTGCCTCCACCAACCCCTGCAACAACAACACAACTGCATTTAAATGCATGCACAGATCAACCTCCCAGAAGCATCTAATCACGCAGAACTCAAACCCCTGCCCCGCACGAGCATGCACACTGAGATAAAGCAGTGGATGTGGGCTTGATGTAGTCTCAGTAAAGGGGGCTGGTTTGATGTTTAGGCCGCACTGCTGCCGCTCGCGCCCCCGCCTACCAACACACACAACCCCCAGCGCGACGCGTTTACCTGCCATCATCTCCGGTGCCTGTGCCTGTGCCTCGAGCCTTCAGCGCGGCTTATCCTCGAGCTCAGCCGGGCGGACGGTATGAACGAGCGCGGAATGAGAGCAGGATCAGCGAGAGCGGGATCTGCCCGTGATTTGCTTTCGCTTCAAGATGGCGCACACTCCCGTCGACATGACACAGTGACGTCATTTAATCAAGCGCGCCGTGCGCCCGGCACGTCCTCTCCGCGCTGAGGTTTGCGCAGACACTGAAAGAGTTACGCAAATATGCCAAACGCCCTTGTTTGTTTGTTTATTAGGTGGATGAATGTGTTAAATATAATTGCAGACTTTCAGTCTCAGCAGTGAACAATTTAATATTTTATTGCTTGTCATTTCAAGCTGCGGTTATTTGTCAAGTTGTGCAAAAAGTGTGAAATAGGATTTAATAGGTGTGTGTTTAGGATACATAAAATGCTAACTCTGGACAAAGAAGTTAGACATTTTATAATGAGGTGTTTTCATTCCTCCACCACAACAGTAAATAATAGGCCCATTGAAATGTGGTAGAAATTACTTTTGTTCATGAAAGTTCAAAGATTAAAAAAGGAAGACAAGGGAAATGCTTCAGAATAATAATAAAAAAAAAGTATGAAAAATGTTAATATTTAGAATATTTCTGAAGATAAGTAATCTACAAAAAATGTATTTATAGTCCTATATATATATATATACACTGAAAAAAAAAGTTGCTGCCTTAAGTTTTTAAGTACAATCAACTTGGATGTTTAAGCCATTTAAACTTAAATTACATTAAACTGACTTTTAAAAATGAGTGTAATCTCATATAACTTATAAGAAAAGTTGAAAATTGCTTAACTTATTTTGGTGAGTTAAAGCAATGTAAAAACATATGTTGTCATAACTTAGTGATCATATAATTTTTTACAGTGTATATAGTGTGTGTGTGTGTGTGTGTGTGTGTGTGTGTACTGCTATATTCCTGCTATATTCTGTATTGTTGCATAGGCTACTTCACATGATTTATTTATTTATTTATTATTTTATTTTACACATTGTCATGACAATCTGTGTGGTATTTTTATGTTTTTAAGAGATTATGTCTATTTCTCTGCAAACTGTCATGCATTTTGAAATGCTGTTTGAAATCCATTTTAATTTTTAAATAAAATCGTCAATAAATACACCTCTTTTTTAATGTTAAGATGTTGTGTTATTCTCTGATGAAGGTGTTGACAATATTAATTGCAGTGTTATGGCCATTTCATAAGTTTGCCACATGGAGGAGCCACCATCTGCGTGAGTGTTTGAAAACACTGGATTTAGGATATCAAATTGTTAGAGCAGTCTGTTCATCATTTTTTGCATTTAAACACATTTGTGATTTTACTTTAGTCATCATGCAATTTATAATAGTCAACAAATGTCAAGCCAATTTGGCATTCTACAGGCCTATATGCTATATAAATGTATACATGATGTAGTTTCTTTGAGGAAATCACATTGGGTGCTTCATAGAAGAACATAAATAAAGCATACAGAATAATATCAAAATGAATAATTAATCTGTTTGCAGGACCCATGTGGATCTGGCAGATGTCTTTAAATCAATGTTTTACAGAGAGCAGCGCAGAACAAAATGAGAGTGTATATCAACAGAGACGTCCTGCAAACGGGAGTCATTACATGAGCCGCACTGCTAATGGGAAAGAGAAGAAGTGAGCAGATCTGAAGAACAAACGAGTGCTTCTCTACCACCTAATACATGCATATTAATTCACTGATGATTTATTAATTAGCCGCCCATCAGAAATCTGCTCTGGTATTCCTGTGTGTAATTCAGAAGATTAGGTTTATATTTACATGAACTTTCAACAAAGCTGAGGGATTATCATGAATATTAATTTGTAAAAATGGTTTTGCTGAATTATTCTTCCATTCATTTCAGAAACACTGTGAAAATAAATTCCAATGTATAATTTCTCTGAATGCAACCAAACATTTGCGCATGCATTATTTTAGCATGTTATTTATTGGTCACATTGTGAACATGCTGCTTATTTGTTTCAGGTCTGACCAGGTCCTATTATGTTGATTGCCTCCAAAACTAATCACAAAATTCAATAAATAACCGAGGTGATTGTGCATTAGTCCTATAGAAGGGTTGATTGCACCATCATTTAGAAGGCCAAGATTATTTACTATAACACATTCTGCTTTAATGACCAGCAGATGGCAGTCTTTAAATATAAATGGCCTCTTTTTCTTTTTAATGGACTCACTCTGACTACAGCCGACAGAATGAAATGCAGCTGCACTGTTCATCAGGTCCAGGACTGTGTCAATGGGAATGATATAATGTCTCTGCTATAGGCATCAACAGTCATTTAAGTTGATCATCCGCTGGAGTCAGAGTTGGATCAGTGTCGAACACATGCTGTGCTGCTTGTCTACACTGTAACTGATTTCTGTAATTTGAACAGTATTTTACTGTAATATGTACTGTAAGATACTGTAAAATGTTTATACAGTATGTTACTGTAAACAGCAAAGGATTATGGGAAAATATATGGTCACTACTGTAATTCTTCTCTACTGTAAAGTCAATTTACAGTAGTGAACTTGCCCGCGAAAAACTGACCAATGGCAAGAGAGATTTCTTTAGAATTTTTTTGACTGTATGGTTGAAGTGGCAGTTAATGTGGACAGAAGATGTAGCCTACCGGTAACTCCAAAAAGGTTAGTATATTATTTCTATTTTATGTAAAACAAACATTTGCAAAATGTTTTCATTTATGTTAACAGCAAACTAACATGATTTGTCTTTTTGTTTTCGTCGGAATGGTTTTGGTGCCTTTTTTTTTTCCTGACTGTCGGCCGGATCTCCGTCACGGTAATAATATTAACTGGTAAGTAAGCTAAGTTCACCTATATTATCCGAAATATTCTTTGGTTAAAACGATAACAATAACGTTTGTGTATTCAAATTGCCTCTTTAACGTAAGCTCGCCAGGCGGAGTCGTCGGTTAGGCTAACTTAACGTTAACCGCAACGAACTAACGTGTCGTGAAATACTGAGGTAAAGTGAGATAGACGAAACCCTTGTTTAGGTGAGGTTTTAAACAATATTTCCAAGTATATGCTTTGGTTTATTTTCAGGTTTGTGATCTGTATAATGTCTGCAGTCTCTGCAACGATGGAGGTGTGTGTTGGAGCCTTTTCATTGCCGTCATAACGGTGATAACATCAACTGGTAGGTTAACTTCACCTAAATAAGCCGAAGTAAACTTATTAAACAGAGAAAAATAATAACTGTTGTATGTTCCGTCCTCTATTTATCACAACTTAGCTAGTTAGGCAGATGTAACAACGTTAACAGTGAGCTAACGTGAAAAAAAATAAGTTAAAGGAATAGTGCACCCTCAAAAAGAAATTCTGTCATAATTTACTTGCCCACAAGTTTTTCTAAACCTGCATGAAGTTCTTTCTTCTGAATATAAAAGGAGATATTTTGAAGAATGTTGGTAATGGAACAGTTTGCTGGATGTAGTATGGATGTAAAAAAAAAATACTATGGATGTCAATGGGGACCAGAAACTGTTTGGTTACACATGTTTTTTTAAATATCTTCTTTTGTATACAGCACAATAAATAAATTAATACAGGTTATGAACAAGTTGAGGCTGAGTAAATGGTGACATAATTTAATTTTTTTTAAGTAAACTAACCCTTTAAGCGACACCATTGTTAATTACATATTTTGTTTTATTTTCAAGTTTGTAGTCTGAATCATGTCTGCAATGTTGGAGGTGTGTTTTGGAGTCTTTTCTTGTGATAGCCATCGTAATGGTGATGACTTCTACAGGTGAGTAAGATGACATCAACTAAATTAGCTGAAGTATGCGTTAGTTAAGCAGGCAAACATAATATAATGTAACTGCCGATGAAACCAACGGAAGGGGAGAAAACGGGTTTACCAGGCAGCAGAGTTAAAGTGCTTGTAAATAATCATCCATCAGTTTCTGTTCTTTATTTTGAATTTGCAGAAGCCATTCCCTCCGGACTGTACATCACTGCTGACACTCTCCACTAATACACAGAATAGGTTGACGTTTGAGGAGGAGGAGGAGGAAAGGGTTAGCAATATACCATTATCAATATAGCAAAATTTTGCTAACTAATATTTTAAATGTTGTTTAATTTATTAAAAACTATAAACACCATACAACATCATATCTTACATCATCTTTACCCCTCATGTTGTTGTTGTTAGTTATAAGTTTGGTTATTGTATATTATTTCTGTGAACTATAATAACACTAAAAAGGCTGCTGTGACATTGTCTGTTTCAGGAGAGTCTGTTCTCTAAGCAAAAAGATGGATGCTGACTATGAAGGGCAGAATCATCATCCAGTTACAACAGCTAACAGACTCTTCTTCAGCATTAGCTGTCCATTTTGTCGAATGCAGAATTAGGTAACCCAAAATATATTTTTTACATTACATTTACATTTATGCATTTGGCAGACACTTTTATCCAAAGCAACTTACATTGTATTTAAGTTTAAAGGAACACGCTGCCGTTTTTTTAAATAGAGGTTTTTCACTGTCTCCCCTATATTTAGATGGTGGGTAAACACATTTTTGTCTCAGTGCATGCACTGTCTTATGGTGCGTTCACACCAAACGCGAATAGAACGTCTGGTGCGAGTGATTTAAATGTTAAGTCAATGTAAAGACGCAATTACGCATGTCTAGAGGTCAATCAACATCAGCCATCTTGCAAACAGACAACCATCGGACGCGCGTCACTTTCGCTTCAAACGCTTGCTTTTTATGCGTGTCAATTTTGCTTTGGACGCGCGAATGGATTCAAAATGTTCAAGCGTCCAACAAGACGCGGTACACGAAAATGTGACGCTCTATTCGCGTTTGGCAGCGCCGCTGGATAGCATGTCCTGAGTAAAAGTAATTACAAAACTAATTACTTATTGTGGCCTGCGTATTCACAACGAGTAAAAATAGCAATGCAGATTAAAGGAACACGCCAACTTTGGGACTTTAGCTTATTCACCGTAGCCCCCAGAGTGAGATAAGTCCATACATACATTTTTCATCTATGTGTATGCCGTAACTCTGTCTGATGCACCCACCACTAGCCTACAGTAGCTTAGCCCAAAGACTGGATGTAAATAGCTCCAGCTAGCATACTAATCCCAATAAGTGTCAAAATAACACCAACATTTTCCTATTTACATGTTGTGATTTGTATAGTCACAGAGTGTACAAATAACAAGGTCATATGAGACACAGCCATCTTTTAACCATATAAATACTGGGAAATATATTCTCAGAAGGCGAAGCACTGCTACTTGGGCGGAGTGATTACCGCAACTCTGAGCAAACTCTCTGCTCCTCACCACGGGGCTTCTCAGGTGCTGCGAGCAAATCACTCCACAGAAGTAGCAGTGCTTCGCCTTCTGAGAATATAGCTCCTAGTATTTATATGGTTAAAAGATGGCTGTGTCTCATGTGACCTTGTTATTTGTACATGCTGTGACTATACAAATCACATCATGTAAATAGGAAAATGTTGGCGTTAATTTGTCACTTATTGGGAGCAGTATACTAGCTGAAGCCATTTACCTCCAGTCTTTGTGCTAAGCTAGGCTAGCAGTGGGTGCGTCAGACAGAGTTACGGCACGTACGGAGATGAAAAAGGTATGTATGGACTTATCTCACTCTGGGGGATACGGTGAATAAGCTAAAGTCCCAAAAAGTCGGCGTGTTCCTTTAAGACTAGGCGATTTCCTAGGCAGATATTGACTTGGGACTATATTGCGGTGAAGCACTGCTACTTGCGCGCAGAGATATCACGCAACACCTGAAATCCCCCAACTTCCGTCAACATACCGCCGTGAATATTAGTTAGCTATTTTTCCTACAGTAGACATAGTGAATGGCGATGAATATGGCGGATTTTGTGAGAGACAAAGAGGATGACTTCTCAAAAAAGTCGAGAACTACAGGATGGATCAACGCAGAGAAATCCTTGGTAGCTGAGACACAACTGCAGGCACCTCATCTTGATCTGACACGTTGAGCCTGGTCATCGATGGCAGTACCTTGTCCCACTCGCCACAGCACAGATACTCTATTTCAGTCGGCATAGGCTGGCATATTCCCCCACACTCACACCACGAGTTCGTGTCGGCTCTCCTCACGTCCTCAGGCTGTTGAGCGATCGCAACCTCCTCCTCCTGTCGTTCTATTTCCAAAGCACGCAGCTCCTCTTCTGAAAACTCTGGTTCGTAGAGGTATGGTTCTGGATCTTGACTGTCTGAGAAGTCATCCTCTTCGTCTCTCACAAAATCCGCCATGTTTATCGCCATTCACTATGTCTACTGTAGGAAAAATAGCCAGCTAATATTCACGCCGGTATGTTGATGGAAGTTGGGGGATTTCAGGTGTTGCGTGATATCTCTGCGCCCAAGTAGCAGTGCTTCACCTGTGTTTCCCCCCAATATAGTCCCAAGTCAATATCTGGCTAGGAAATCGCCTAGTCTTAATCTGCATTGCTATTTGTACTCGTTGTGAATACGCAGGCCACAAGAAGTAATTGAGTTTTTTTTTATCATTTTTACTCACAACATGCTATCCGGCAACAAAGGGTTCCATTTATTATGCTACGCTAAGCTAACGGCGGCACTGCCAGACTAAGACAATGCATGCACTGAGACAGAAATGCGTTTGCCTACTTATCTAAATATAGGGGAGAAATATAGAAAATATTAATATAGAAAATAAAGGAGTTTCTCTGCTGTTTAAGCTACACAGGAATGTATTGTAAAATAATAAAGCTTAAAGGGGACATATCATGCTTTTAAATCGTTCCTTTTTACATATAAATCGTACATTTGTGGTCTATATAAAGCGGAACTGCAATACTTGGGTCTGAATTCCTCATTATTATAGCTCCACAGGCCCCTTTTCTACCCCTTTTCTGATATGCGTCTGAGAGCAACTCGTTTTGGTGCGGTCTCTTTAAATGCAAAAGAGACACTTCATACCCCGCCCCCTCTCCAGGCTGCAGAGGTGACACTCGGTTCAACTCCACCCTGTTCGGCCATTTTTGTAGTTTGATAGTAGAGATTTACGATTATCTAGCGGCACAGAAACTTTTTATTCACACGTTATTAACAAAATGTCAACAACGGACGACTTGTCCTTTGCGATACATCCATATGAAGATGTTGTTCTGCAGGTTCGTCGTCTTCATTTTCATCTCGCTCCGAGCCAGAGTCGGACCCGGAGCGAGATGAAAATGAAGACGACGAACCTGCAGAACAACGTCTTCATATGGATGTATCGCAATGGTGTGTTACTGTATTTACAGTAACTTCTCCATCCATGCCCACTACTACAATACTGCATGTTTTACAACGACTATTTAACAAAGTAAAAGTTGCTGATAACTTCTGGATGTGAAATACAAATAGTGAGTAAATGTGTTTGTGGTACAGACGCGGATCAGTTGCACACTGCAAACGCAGCATATGTGAAAGCACTATAGCGCGTGCTGCTCCTGTACCGCATACGGAGTATGTGTGAAACGGGCGTAATACTGCTACAGACGTGTAATAAAAAATATTATTGTTAAAAAACGTCATAGAGAATAGAAAAATCCAATATGTCCAAAACAGAATATAAAGATATCAAAGAAGCACCTGAAGAGACTAATTTCAACTTTTCTGTACTTATAATCACTCCAAATATACAACAAAATGCATTTAAGGGCTAAAAAAGTGGACTTAGAGCAAATTCTGACAACACCGATCTCAAAATTAATGTATTTTTTCCCCTTTGTGCTTGCAGGTTCATTCTGAGAATCAACCCTGATGGCTCCAAACACTAAAGGCACAGAGCAGATGGAAATCTGGAAGGATCCAAAAAAAAAAAAAAGCATCCGCCTGAACCCCTCAGTGTTTCTCATCAGAGAGCTTGTCAACTTTGACTGGCAAAACTACTGAAATATAACAACACAAACTGACTTTTACTGTATTTAATTTTTTAAGGCCTGTTTTGGTTTTCAGTGTGTGTATGTTTTTGCCATGCTACAGATACAAATGGTCTGCAGGAGATTAGTTCAATGGACTTTGGTGATTTTGCCTATTTTTTTTTTAGCTATTGAGGTCAAGATTTGTAATTTGTACTTCTAAAAACAAAATGTTTAATGATTAAAAAGAATATTATAAGGACAAATGTTCATGTGTTGTTGTAATTTTTGGGAGTGGGGTAAACGTAAAAAAAAAATTAAAAAAAAAACTCAATACTAATACTGTAAATGAAAATACGGTAATATTACTGTAAATCCAAATACAGTAAATGGTTGTATACTGTAAGTGAAAATACAGTAAAGGTACAGTATACTGTAAGTGAAAATACAGTAAAGGTCCAGTATACTGTAAGTGAAAATACAGTAATAATACTGTAAAACATTTTACAGTAAATTACTGGCATCCAGCTGCCAGTAAGTTACTGTAAAATTTACAGCAATCTCTTTACAGTGTACTGATAAGAGAAAGGCAGAACATTTGTTGTGGTTATTTATCTTAGCTTATTGTTCAAATCATCTATGCTAAATGATAAAAATGACAC
Source organism: Semotilus atromaculatus (assembly GCA_031834385.1). NCBI lineage: Eukaryota > Metazoa > Chordata > Actinopteri > Cypriniformes > Leuciscidae > Semotilus > Semotilus atromaculatus. The sequence continues at coordinate 17,394,361 of JAULUF010000012.1, forward strand.
AAAATTTGACATTTATTTCTGAAGATTGTTCATGACGCTTCATAACATTTGATGAACAGACTGTGGGACATGACTTAACATTTTAAACGTGAGAGTTTAGCTGATTTTCTAAAAAATATATAAAAAAATACACATAAAATATGAAAGGTAACACTTTACAATAAGGTATCATTTGTTAACATTAGTTAATGTATTAACTAACATGAATTAACAATGAGAAATACATTTGTCACTGTATTTACTGTATTACAGTTACTGTATTTATAATCTTTGTTAACGTTAGTTGTTTGTTCATGTTAGTTCACAGTGCATTAAATAATGTTAACAAATAGCCTACAACTTTTGATTTGAATAATGTATTAATAAATGTTGAAATTAACATTAATTAAGATTAATAAATGCCGTTGAAGCATTGTTTATTATTAGTTCATGTTGACTAATGGTCACTTATGTTAACCAATGCAACCTCATTGTAAAGTGTCACCATAAAAATAAAATATACATAGTAGTTTTGGGTCCGAAAGATTCTTTTTTTTCTTCCCTGTTTTAAGGAAAGACTTTTACTGTGTTTAAATTTTCATTGTTTTACATTTAAAAATAAATTCTGTTCATTTAAACTTATTAATTTGAGCACAGCATTTTCAACATTAACAATAAAAATGTTTCTTGAGCAGCAAATCAGAATGATTTCTGAAAGATCATGTGACTGAAGACTGGAGTAATGATGCTGAAAATTCAGCTTTGCCTCACAGGAATAAATTACTTTTCAAAATTATTTACATATTAAAATAGATTCATAAATAAATAAATACCTTTAAAAAATATATATTTTTTAATTTTTGATCAAATAAATGCAGCCTTGGTGAGAATAAGAGACTGCTTTCAAAAGCTAAAAAATAAAATAAAAATAAAATCGCACCAAACCCAAACATTTAAATGCTAATAATTAAATTCATCATGCAGTCACATTAATCATTTCACACATTGTTTGGGCTATGCAGTTCATATAGGCCTAATATTAATTATTTTCACTTGATTTTAAGCAAATTTTTAAAGGGCCCCTATCATGGATTTTTGAAAATGACCTTTCATGTAGAGTGTAATATAGCAACGCGTTCTCACCCCAAGGCGTCATTTAATTGAGACTTTGACCATGCTTCAATAATTGACGCTAAAGGGTGCCTTTAGCGTCAGTTGGATGACGCTTCTGTTATGGGTAGGTTTAGGTATGGGTAGGTAGGCGCGTCTCATATTGACGCTAAAGGGTTCCGTGTGCGTCTAATTTAGACGCATGGTCAAAAGCGTCACTTAAGGCACCCTTTAGCGTCAGTTATTGAAGCATGGTCAAAAAATGACGCCTTGGGGTGAGAATGGGCTGCAGTGAATGAAAACATCCTGCAAAGTTTTAAATCTGAAAGTGCACCGTATATAAAGTTATTGTCTTTCAAAAGTAAGAGTTGACTCTGAGTCAATGAAATGAATTGTTTTCAAACGAGTCATAAGCCGTTTCGTCGTGGCGTCAAGACGATACATTAGCCCGCCCACTTATTGCGCGCGCAGACACCAGGGAAACTTAAACCTCAAACCGGCAGCTGATCCTGTGGATACTAGATAAATCATGTCGTGGAGATGCTGTGTGACACAATGTGACGGTAAAGACGTTTTTTTTCCCACTGCCCAAGGACGAGCATGTGAAGAATCTGTGGTTAAAATGAATCTTTACCATGATACTACAGCAGTATAATCCTAAACTTTTCCTGTTACCTTTATTTTACTGATGACTGCTTCTCAAATATCGGAGTCAGCTGATCAGCTGTGGGCCACTATTACATAAAACTCTGTCTATTAATGCAGATTGTCTGTCGTTCTCACTACTTTAAGGAAAGATTAAGCATGAAGCAAGATTTGTTTTACCAATGTTTATGTTAGATCAGTCATTCACACTAGAGCTCGGCTATAGTTACCTCAAACTGAGTAGTGGATCACTGAAACGTCCTGCTCGAGTCGTCCTGCGATGGAGGTTCGGGTTGAATTAATGGTTCTTCTTCTTCATCATCATCATTGTTCGTTACTGTGTTTAGTTTACGGTGTAGGAAGCCTTAGGACACGCAGAGCTGTCAGTGTTATGGCAATGGGAATTACGCGATAAACCAATCACAGCAGACTGAGCTGTCTGGTCAATCAGAGCAGAGTAGCTCGCGGAAAGGAGGGATTTAGAGAGATTGATTCATTTTGCGAGTCGTTTGAGAATCATTGAAAATTTGGTGATGTGCAAATGTATATTATGAGAAAATGAAACAGGTTTGCATGCATCAAACGTCAAAAAACTGTTGTAGGAGACTCCAAAACAACATTTGGAAACTTAAAAAAATCCATGACAGGGGCCCTTTAAAACTATGTTGGACAGTAGGCCCTATAGGAACAGAAAATAGGAAATGTATTAATCTCATAGATGTTTCTATGTCCTTTAATAAAACAGACACTGTGAAAATAAAAGCCCTTGACAGCGATGTGGGGAGCAGCACAAGCTTTTAAGTGTAATAAACCAAATTAAATTAGCTTGGAAATCACACAGAATATACCGGCTACTTAGAGGAAGAAAATCACTCACCTTAATTATTAAGCCTTTATTAGTTCACAACACACTATGTAAATTATAGGCCTACCACTTACTGCATGAGAGCAATGTCTCATCATTCTGAACACACATTAGCTGGGACGAGCACGTTTCTTTCAAGCACTCTTTCAAGTCTAGTTACTGCTGTCATTGGCTCAGTGCCCTTTGAAACTGATTTCTGTTATTTATTTTATTCTTAAGTTCAGATGCTCAATCACAAGCTTTTATTCTGCAAGTACCACAAAAAAAAAGAAGATGAAAATGATTAAATGAATAATTGGTGTTTCTTTATTACTTACTGAAATAACTTAACTATCCGGACAGTTGACGTTATTGATATCCATAGTATTTTTTTCCTATGGAAGTAAATAGCCATCAATTGTCCACATTCTTCAAAATATCTTCTTTTTAGTTCAACAGAAAGAAACTCATGCAGGTTTGGAACAACGTAAGGGTGAGTAAATTACAGAATTAAAACATTTTGTGAACTAACCCTTTAAGTTCAGATCTGTTCAGAACGGGGCATGAGGGTTAACAGGTTACACATGTTTCATATCTCATAAGTATCATCACAGTATGTTCTGTCCATCAGAAGACAAGCATCACGTGTTCTGCATGCTGCAATGAAAAGCATGTTGCTCCTCCGTTTTCTTCTCTCTCCAGTGACCGTCCCTTCTTTTATCTTCTGCCCCTTTTACTCTGATTTCATTAGTTCCATTGATATTCAGCCCTACTTTTGCATGTTCATAAAAAATTAATAACACTTTTTTTTCCCTCTGAACTATTTCTACACAGATCAAACTGAGTCATGGGAGTAATGAGAAAAGGCCTTTTAAACTTTAGAAGCTCAGCTGAATAAACAATTGAAAAGCAGATGCTTTGGACAGGAACCCGAGCTATAATCTCTGCAGGACAACTTTATCCAGTCAATGAATAAATGTGCCAGTGCCTAAGTGTTGTTCTGTGCTGTGTGTGTTTCTGTTGCTTAAAGGGAGCTTCTTAGCCATCAGCAACTCTGCGCGCTGGCCTACGGTTTGGATCATAAAACGCTGTCTGCTGGCATGCAGCTCTCTGTGTTTTGGAACAATGCTTTTGTATTATGTTTGGTGGAGACATCTCACTAGTGTTCAGGATGAGATTGATGTTTGTGATTACATTGTGTTGTTTTGATGTGATGGCTCTTTACACGGCGGGAGGGATGGAGGGGGGGGGGGGGGGGAGAGAGAGAGAGAGAGAGAGAGAGAGAGAGAGAGAGAGAGAGAGAGAGAGAGAGAGAGAGATGTGTCACAGCAAGAACAACAATAACAGGCACATGACACCTTGGAATGAAAGCATGTAAGGCATTATTGAGCTGGGATGATCAGACACTTATAAAAGACTCATAACACAGTGGTTTACAGTGAGGACACACAGCATGCTTGATTCAAGAAGTGTTACTGGCTTAAAAAATATTTTTCTGACTAGAGGGTTTATTTACTTATTATTATTCTTTTTTTTTTTTTTTTTACCTCATCAGCTTCAAATATTTTTCTCTGTGAGAATTGTTTGACCTTGAATTTCGTGTCTGACACACTTTGTGGCTGGTAAGGGCTTGTGTCCCAGTGCACAACACACCTTAAGGTGTGTTTTAATTGAGAAGGTATGTGCATGGACATGTGCATGTGCATCTTGGATATCGAACAATTCCTCTACCTCCAAAAATATACTTTGAAATATATTATTATTATTCATTTATATAAATATTTAGATTTAGAATAATAGTAACAGAAATAATAATAATATTTGTTATTTTAATAATAATAATTATAAAGGCATATGTTATATAAATTAAACTTTCATGAATAATAATTTCAATAGCATAATAATAATTATTAATGAAAGGAATATATAGATTTATAATAATAATAATAATTATGATTATTACTGTTAGTAAAATAAAAATTATTATTATTACTGTTGTTATTATTATTAATGAAAGTTTAATTTATTGAAATATATAGATTTATAATAATAATGACAATAATAACAACAAAGCATGTTTTAATAATAATTATCTATCTATCTATCTATCTATCTATCTATCTATCTATCTATCTATCTATCTATCTATCTATCTATCTATCTATCTATACAGTTAGCTTACAATTCCATTCCATTCCATTCCATTAAATAAATCCAATTAATAAAAAAGTGAAAGATCAAAGCAGTTAGCTGTTCTCTATGATGATGCGTGTAACATGTAAACAAAAGTGTTCTGTCACAATAGACTGCACAAGAAATTACTGCTGACAAAAAGCCTTGGAATAGTGTTGTTGAATTATTTAAGGCATAACAAATGCCGAAGCTCTGCGCTCATCCCCCCAGTGCCCTTTCCAGGGCTTTAAACCAGCCGACTCAACACAAACCACTGGAGCTCTTTCCGCATGCACCGAGGCTTGGGATGTAAATTGAACAACAACTGATTGCTGACCTCCCAAAACAGTTCATTAGGAACTTGTTTGAGTTTTGCAGACAGTTTAGGTTGAGCACATTTAATCAGCTTAATTGTTTGTATTTCCAGCCAAGCGTGTCGGAAATACACAGTAAAATCAAAGCTGATAGGTCGGACTGACCTCCCATCTGCCCTACTGAAGCTGTTATTACCCTCCTGCAAACACTGCAAACTTCAGCACTGATAGACAGAGCTGTGTTTTAAAGACGATAAGAACAAGAGCCGTAACATATATAGTCATAAGGTTCGTCCCTATACGTTTCACTATAGAGTCAAAGAAACTATATGAAATTCTTTGAACTATACAATATTGCAAGGCTGCCATGTTCATAATTATAAGGGATAAATAATAAAAAAAATCTGTTACTCCTGCCTCACCTTTTTTCTGTATAGCTTTTTGAACTACTTTAATGGATCAATTGTAAAACAACAAGAGGTTGAGTAAATAGTTTGTGGGTGAACTATTTTGAGAAACTCCTCCTTAAAAAAAACCCCCATAAAAATACATTATAAGTATTTTTTACTTACAATAAAAGTAAAAATTTGGACAAGATTTCAGATTTTTGGATGACCAAGTTTTCTTAATGGATGGTTATGGTGGCCTTAATCATTCTGGAGCCTGAAAACTTTATCTGATCATGATTTAGCACACCATTACGAGTTAAACCCTGTCCAGACATATGACTGCAATTTCCTTTATGAGAAGTGAGAATCTAGTTTTCATAAGTATATGTTTAATACAATACCTGAAGCCAGAGAACATGTTATGAGTTTGTAAACCTGAGGCTGTTGGATTCATTTCAGGCACCTGATAATACAACAGTGTCCTCTGGCTTATCATAAACTAAAAGTTATATATATAGTCTATATTCTAGTTGAGCCCCCAATGAGGTTTTTTTTTTTTTACGATTATGTGGAAGTGATTGTGTTTTGTCATTTAAAAACCGTTATGATGATCATGTTAGTTGATGTATACCACCAAACCATGTAAGTTTGCACCACAATTCAGAGAATCGGATCTGTTGGATTTACATCACGTAAATTCATCCATTTCTCCCAAAATACATAAATGGGTCCAATGAACTGGGAGAACAATAGAGTAAACTTTATAGTGTCCTACACAATGTGTATCTGATTCGAATAGAACACTTAAAAAAATAGCCTAATTGAAAAGATTATTATTGCAGCTTCCAGAGACATCAGTGCATGGAATTTGTATTTAACAAACTATACATTTATTTTTGGTAACACTTTAGTTTAGGGTCCAATTCTCACTATTAATTATGCATATTATAGGATATTGGCCATTTTCTACATGACCATATTCTACATCCATACCCAATACCTAAACAATACCTTACTAACTATTAATAAGCTGTGATTAAGAGTTTATTGAAGCAATTGTAGTAAAAAGTTAATAGTGAGAATTGGAGCCTTATCTCAGGTGTGACCGTATAGAATTTTTTTTAATAGTGATTCATTTAAATGTCTGTTTAAATGTCAAAAACCTAAAAATGATGTGGTTAAAAACACTGAATAGCTGTGATATATTATATTTATAAAGCACTTTATGCAATACAGATTGTTTCAGCTTTACGGTAATAGGAAAATAATGCATTTTGGCTGTTGTTCAGCTGAAGTCAGTTCAGTGTTGATTCAGTCCGTTGTAAAGATAATCAATTATTAAATGAGTTCACTTCATCTATAAAGCAGTTCTGCAAAAGCAGTTCTTTTGGCCTACCAATACAAAGTCTCTGAGATCTGAAACCAATTCTCCCCTACAGAGCTCTAAACTATACATAAGGAAACCCCCTGCCTCTTTATTGAAGGCTTTATTAATAGACTCATTGAAACATTTTTGTGAAGCTATCTGAGTCATTCTGAGTCTGTTCCCTTTGTGTCATTAAAATTACAGCAGGAAAATATTCTGACACAGCAGTTTATTACTCTTTGATATTGCTATTCATTTTCAGAAGAAATGAACCAGAGAGATCTATTTGGATCGTAGCGCTTTGCTGACTTCCATTCATTTAGTGTTATCATTTGTTCTCTGGGGCTTGTTGATTAAACATATTAATGCCAAACGATAAGAAAAATGCTTGCAGGAAAACAGTGAAAACACACAGCTGGCGTTAAGCTAAAAACTGTAGTAATAATGAGGCTTACATCAGCTTACATTAACACTGCGGTGCTGCTGACAAACTTTAACCCCTGCAATTAATTGCTGGTTCCTATGCCGTACTTGGATTGCACCGGGTGTCTGAGCCCCTATCTGGAGCCTGCAGACCCTAGTGTGAAAGCAGCGAGTGATTTTATCAGCGGCCTTACTCAGTCAGGAATCCACAAGCTCAGCTTTCGCCCAGTAATACCGTGCGACAGAGTGATTTAACGCAGTAAGGCTGTTGTCACTGGCTCCTAAATGAAAGCTGACAGGATCATGGGGTCTTCCTTTGCATCCACAAACTGCCAGAAAGAGGAAATCAAACACCCAAATGATAGAAAAGCTAACAACATATACTCGCCATGAGGTTGCCTAGTTGAAATAGTCTACTCTTGAATTACCCGACTGGCGTCAATGCCATGCTAACAGCATGTCTGATTGGTAGTTAAACCACAAGAGTGTTTTCCCAGCCTGACTACTGCAATTCCAAGGTGATTGGTTTGTGTTTTTTTTGGGGGGGGGGGGGGGGTTGTTTTGCTCAATCAAAAATGGTTAATATATCAATTTGTTACAGCAATGTTTTAGTCGCTTGAAATGTCAGACTCTAAACTCTTAACACTAATCTAATAAGCGGCTCGTAATTAATCATCTCAGTAGTTAATTAATTTAAAGTTCTCTGTGATTCAGAGGCGGAGAAAGAAACCTCAGCCTTTATCCGTGTTCTGCACTAACTAAGAAAGAAAGATAACACTTTATAATAGTAAAGACTCATCCTGGTGGAGTTTACACTCTTAAAAATGAAGGTTCTATATAGCCATCAAATAGAACCTTTAGCAATCATTGCATTGCACAAATGGTTCATTATTGTTGAAATAGATTCTTTAAAAGTTCTCAATACTAAAAGAAAATGTTTCTTTTAAGAACTGTTCACTAAAAGGTTCTTTGGGGAACTAAAAATGGGTTCTTTATGGTATCACTCTGAAAAAGCCCTTTTGGAACCTTTATATTTGTAGTGTAGGGTTTATAATATCTATAGAGTCAACATATTGCAAATTGGAATTGTGACTTATTTATGAAGGACACTAAATATTCAATTCTATCAATAGTTGATTGGATTATGAATGGATTGGATTATGTGGCGATTTCGTATGAATTCGTACGGTCTGAATCATCCAAAACCGTATAAGATTATTAGAAAAAAAGTAAGCATGAAGGTCCACCCCAAATCTCTACATACCCGTCACTGTGGTGTAAGCAGATTAACGTGTGAATACGAATTGGCCACCAATTCGCCAAAACACATGATAGTTATGAATTGCCATTATATTGTGTTGGAATAGTGGATGTTCAGAATGGTGAGTAAGTTTACAGTGGATTATGTAATGAAATGCATTTTAAGAAAGTAAATACATTTTGATCTCATACTGAATAGAGATATGTAGTTATTATGTCCTGAAAACTTTAAGAAAGCTTTATGTGCATGACCATATCCCTTAATCCCAATATCTAAACTTAACAATACCTTATTACAACTATAAGCAGTAATTCGAAGTTTACTGCAGCAAAAGTCATAATTAATATTTAGTTAATACTGAGAAATGGACCCTGAAGTATACCAAAACGTGTTTTAACTTTTGTAAAAAACGTAATTATCCCCTATTAAACTTTAGTTTTCAAAACTTCACTTTGCACCTGTACATCACCCCAACATATCCCAGAGCAACATCGCTATTTGGAGAAGATTAGCAAGTCATTTCCCAGTGAGATCCAGCCTGTGGCATACTGCTGTGCTTGATCCGTTTTTTTGTGTTGAGTTTAGTATGCATCTCCTGTTGTGACAGAGCGAGCTTCAATATGGTCTCAGAGCAGAGGCACCAAGGGCTAAGAGCTCGTTGGCACCAAACAATCATCTCTCTAAACTCAACAGACTGTTTCTCAGGCAGTGCTGTTTAATTGGCGCATTGTCAACCCAGTGAGTGCAAAGGTTCTGCTAACAGAAACCGCACGTTTATTAAACTTTCCTCAGGTTTGATAAAGTCAGGGACCAATTCTACGTCCACCTGCCTCACCTTTATTTACAGGTAGTCGAGTGCTCCATCATGCTCAGTGAATTGTGTAGCCGTAGAGCTCTAATGATTCCCAGCGCCTATTAAATCAATGGAGATTCACTCCTGGGAGTGGTGCTGGAAAGAGAATAGCAAATGGTGCTCACATGCTGTGAGTCTATTAAAACCCAGTGACAGGACACAATGAATAAGAATTATGGCGAGCGCCAAGCTAGCATTTATGAGCAATTCTGTGGCCTTCAGTTTTTTCATATTCCAGAGATGCTTGCAAATGAGCATTGCCATTGCTATTGCTATTTCCCATGAAACAAGACATAAAACATTTTAAAAATGTGACGTTTACACTATCTTTGCATCCTCAAAGCAATGTTTCTGTTCTTTTTCTTATATGCTCATGTTTTACCTTGGCTGTGTTCAAAATCATTCCCTACATCCGACCCCTAATATAAACCACCTGAAAGAGTGAATGAAAACTAAAGAATTGGACCGCATTTAAGTCCAATGAGTGCACTCACCGTGCTGTTTTTGCATAGTTTGTGCTGTTTGATAATCATTTGAAACTTGGCGAACTGGCAGCTCCAGTAGTAATGAAAAGATCTTGAGCTCTTTCATGGAAACTTGTACAAACCTTAATTAAACAATTTAATAATCAATTAAAAAGGAATTTTGTACCTGTATGATATTACGCTGAACAATGGAAAATGGATGGAAGGATGATTCAGCTGATTCACTACAAATGGATGTCATATAGTGCCCTATTTAAGGGTATAAGGGGTGATTTCGAACAGCCCTTCATATCATAGAAAGGGATTTACTTGGAGTTTGTCAAAATGAACTGAAATGACCTCTGGTGTGACGAGCTAAACTCCATTCAAAAACATCCATTTAAGAACTCCACCCACGATAATTATAATGCAATCTGAAAAAATGCAGTTGACTACTGACCTCAGTAACATTTGGTTGCGGTTGCTAAATACTGAAGGAACTTGGGACTTTACTCCGAATGCGTGTCCTGTAGCAGTCTTCTAAAAAGAGTGACTTTGCCTGTTAGCTTAACAGGTGAGAGATAAAAAAAACATAGTAAATTACAGGCTTAGCAGGTGAGAGATGAGAACAACATGGTAAATTACAGGCAGCATGTTTCGAGACACTGTGATATAATACAGTGAAGTCGTAGAGGTTTAAATTCATGCCCATAGTTCTCTCTGGCTGAGAAAAACACTTGGTGTGAATTGTTTTACAAACTAATATAAAATATAAAGGGACATTAAACATTAAAGGGATAGTTCACCCAAAAAATGAAAACTCATGCCGGTCTAAATCCATAAGATTTTCGTTTATCTTCAGGACGTAAATGAAGATTATTTTTTTGATGAAATCTGAGAGCTTTCTGTCCCTCATTGACAACTTCTCAACTACCACTTTGACGCTTCAAAAAGTTTAAAAAGAGATCACAAAACTAATCCATATTAATTGAGTGGTTCAGTCCAAAATTTATGAATAGACTCGATCGCTTTATATGATGAAAAGATTGAATTTAAGCTTTTATTCACATAATAAACATTGATCAAAAAGATCTTAATTTGTGTTCTGAAGATGAACGACAGTCTTGGGTTTGGAGCGACATGAAGGTGAGTAATATAAAAACTATGCCTTTAATGACACATTTAGACACTTTGTTGAAATACAGATTTCAAAAAGTTATTCCTGCTGAAAAAAGAGAGCTTAAACCAGCCTAACCTGATTTCCTGCTATTAGGGAGAGCTAGGCGAGTGTGAACACTAATACTAGTATTAATCACTAAAGCAATGATGATACTTTAATGTGTGCTTTTATTTGAGATACATAGTGTTTTATTGGAACAGGTTTGACACGTATGTTAGACGGCAGGCGGATTTGTAGTAGCCTGTTGGGAGAGTAATGATGGGAAATGTAAAAAAAGAATATGTTAAAATCGCTCCTGGTCATAGTATGAGGTGTGACAAGAAAAGGAGTCCCAAAGGTTTGCCTCTATCAGTCAGTTCTTTTACTAATGACTGTCCTGAGGGGGCGCAGCTCACATACGCCGGCGTCCTACATTCAGACTCGAGCAAGGGCGCAATAGCCCTTACCAGAGATAATATCTATCACAAACAAGACTTGATTTAAGATTGGAATAAATTCTTTGACATTACATCAAAGGACCTAAAAATGTCTCAAAAAAATTTTACGTTCTTAAAATAAATAATCATTCTCATTTTTATAAAAGATTAAGATTGATTGATTAAGAACCCACAGTGAAATCTTGGCATAGTCTTGTATACAGCTTCTTATTTTTAAACTCCTATGGCAGTGTTGTTGAGCACAAAATTAATTGGTTTTCATTGACTCAAGTCATTTATAGTAAACATTTAATTAAACAAATCTTTAGGGTACGGTGATAGCCAGGGGAATTAAGCCTGAATGCTCCGTGCCAGTACAAAAATTCATTATAAATGAAGCATCGAGAGTAAAGAACTACTAATTGCATCGTAAAACTGGGCAGTGGTGATATGCTGCTAATTGCAATAGATTTGTCATAAAGAGAACCAGCATAATAAAGCTCTTGGTTCCGATAAGCGCATGTTGGTCTGAACGTTATCGCCCCAAAGCTTCTTAGACCTTTCTACAGGAATCAATCATATAAATAATAATTTACAAAAAAAAAAAAAAATACAGTTTTTCATTTACCAATTTACTGTGAGCAAAAACAATACAGATTGTTTTTTACACAGTAGTAAATAAATTATCATTATATGAAAACATTATGAATATTTTGCATAATAATCATCATTATTATGTTATATTATCAGTTTGTGGCATTGCTAGTGCCATGCTCTGATGTGAATACGAATATTGATTAAAAATATCCCTCAGCTATGCCTTTAGAAGTCTTGCAATAGCACAGACGTTCTACTTACAGTAATGAAAAATATAAGATTCACAATTTTTTTTTGTGTTCAAAGAACACCAAAATGAACACAGTGGTGTTTCTGGGCTTGCTAGTGCTTGGGCCCCTATAGCACAATAAAGTATGACAGACCACAAATTGCAGTTTCCAGATGTCCCCATCTACTGTTTGAGCTTTCCCAGATCTTAGTGTCGCTCATTTAGAGGCTTATTTTGTCAGGCAAGGTGGCTTGTTTTTCTAACAGGATTTGCTATCCCTGACATGGTCGTTTGCTTGTTTTTTCACAATTGCGATGCGGGACTGAATTATCCGCAAGAAGCTCTCACATCACCACACATGAACCTGTAAATACACCCTAATGGATTTGTTTGAACTACTATGGATGCACAGAAAACGACACCAATCTGATCTCCTCAAAACTCAGAGGCGAGGTTTGATTCTCAAGCAGCTTTCAGGACCCCTGCCCATTAGTGTTGTTTACCTTAATACCACCAGACACATGCCTGACATCAACCTCATTCTTTTCACGTCTACAGACATAAATGGGCTTTCAAACCTGCTCAATTATCATGTCTTGCACGTGGTGTCATAGGAAACAACATTTTTACTCCGCATTGCATCAGCTCTCGAATAGCTGCACGATTCCACAACAGGCATTAAACGTGCATAATTAATGATGTGATGAACTCTATGTTTTGAATACAGTGTGATATACTAACTTAAATCACAAATGTGAGTTTCAATAGACTTTATTCCGAGCAGCGCTCTGAATCAGATATTCTTTTTCAGATATGAAAGCGAGGCTGTGAGGACTTTTACTGTGTTTTCAATGGCATCAGCTGTAAAGTGCCTAGATCACTTATTTTTTCACTGCTCATGTTGACTGGAGTTTTTAGTTTACTGAAATTTTTGTGAAAGATATTTTTGCACTGTTCATCAGCAGACAAATCCAAAACACATTAAGTAACAGTAAACCTAAAGAGATGCACGTGTGTCTCTCACATCCTCGCTTTCATTCCCGTTAAAAAAACAAAGATGGCGCTGTTGTGAATAAGGTCTATATTAATGTATTTTCCAACATACATTGTAAAATATTATATGATTAAGAAGTTATGACAATATATGTTTTTACATTGCTCTAACTCATCAAAATTTCATCAAAACTTTTTAAAATAAGTTATAGTAGATTCAACTTGTTTTTTTAAGTCATTTTAAAGTAATTAAAGTTGATTGTACTTAAAAATTTAAGCCAGAAACTTTTATTTACCGTGTAGTTGTCATGATTCTGCCATCATGTCTCTGATTTCTCTGGTCTTGTGGCAGGATCATGGCAGACCCATGTTTCATGTGCAGCACATGGCCATTTGTTTGGGCCATGTGCCTGCGTTGTCTCGTCTCGTAACCCCGCCCCCTTGTTATCCTCGTCTTGTGATTATTGTCTAGTCAGTTTCACCTGTCCTCGTCATTAATGTTCCCTATTTAATCTCCTCATGTCTTCTGTCCGGTGTCGGTACATTGTCTTACATTGCGTGTTCTTCCCTGTGAGTAGTTAGTTGGTAGTCTGTTCAAAGAGAATTGTGAGTTTGTTTCTTGTCAAGTCTAAGTCTTAGTTTGTCTTCTCGTCATAGTCTAGTTATATTCTCCTCCTGTTCTGTTTTGCCCCCTCGTGGGTTTTGTTTTCTGTTTTTTGTCAATAATAAATCCCTGTTTTGAGTGACTTGCTGTCTGCCTTTGGGTTCGTCCTTCTCCTTCATGACAGTAGTTTGCAGAATATTGAAAGTTTTGTTAGTTAAATAATTAACAATAATTATTGGTGTTATTGTTTCTCTTTCACACACAACCATTCATCCTTGATTCCATAAAACAATAAGAACCTTAAATGTGATCCAAATTACTTTGTTTTTACAAGTCTTCTGAATTAATACGATCAATTTGTTGATGACAGCTTTTCCTCACACAAAGCGTTCGTATGACTTTAGAAGGATATAGCACGGCAGTATTATTGACTACTTTTACATGTTTCCTTCCTGCTGAATTTATCTTTGAACCTGTGTGTGCATTATGTTAGGATGTGCATGTTTGTTTTTAACGAGCAGTTTGTATTGTAAATGTGATGAAGACCTCAGTGAGTGTGCTGGGAACATGTATGAACCTCTAAAAGAGGGAATTCTCAGTGTTACTGATAAAACACTTAAAGACACTCTTAAAATCAATCAGAGGTAAGATTTACTGAAGCACTTTAGAGTCAACATCCGACCTTACCAATGCCCTTTATTAGAGGAAGAAAGGGTTGATTATATTTCTACATGAAACCGATTAGAAGATTATTTTTAGCATTATTATCCATTTATGTCAGGAGGACACTTTATCTAGCAAATAGATCATTGCATTATTATTATAATGAAACATTACCATCTGAAATGTCTAGAAATAGAAATTTCAGTTATCTACATTTGTTTAAGAGTTTGCAGATAATGTGACCTGAAGGGCACAGGAGGGATACCGGACTATGATTGAGAGTCCAACAAATGTGGTTGCACATCATTGTAAATGTTATTTATTTGTTTATTATCTGAAATCTTACATAAATAATTTTAAAAAATGGACAATTTACAAAGAGAAAATCTGCACCTTCAAAACGTTTTGAAACTTTATATAGGAATCCTTAAATGGTACAACTTACAGTATGATAGACAGCATTAGCAATATATGTTAAAAAAAAAGATTTTCATCCCAAGCTTCTGTTTCTCTAAAGATAAGAGGAGCAAAGCTGACAGATCACTGAAACACAGAAAGCTTTGAAAACAAACCAGGGTATTGAACATCGTTTTTCACTAGAAAACCATTGTGGTTTAAAGGTTTGTCATGCCATAATGACAAATATATAGAGACACAAATTCCCTTTTAAATGTGTGGCTGCTTTTGTAAACAAATTGGAATGCAGTCTTACTGTTTCTTGGGTTTTTACCTAAAGAAATCTGCCAGAAGAACAATAAGTTGGGAAACTGAGACAAGGCAAGAACTTCTTGACATATCTGGCTCCCAGACACATCTGGACCAGCCATTTCAAATGCTTATCAGGGTTGTCTTTGCTCAGATATGTTTTTCTGTAGAAATGTTTGGGGGCTTTGCACTGTCCCCACAAACTCCTGGTGGAGCTTTTGAAAGGATGCATGCTGGGTATGAGAGCTGAGCTGACCATCCTCAAAGACCTTTGTTAAGAGAATCTCAGGATGCAGCAGTGCTGGGAAACATCAGGATAACATACAGTTGTACCTGAAAGCTCAAAATGCTCATCCTACAATAAAGGATTGGATGGTGAGACCATGGGATTCATCTCACTGTCTGTCAGGGAAAACAAAGAGCAGCCTTAAGGGATCTCTTACGAAAAATAAAATACTTTAAACTCATTTTATTAAGTAAGTAAAGTTTAAGCAAGTGTCTTGTATCAATGTACTAGAAGTATACAGTAGTAAACTTTGAGTACACAACTAGTTTACAACTAGTTTTAAAGTATACACTGCTTTACTTTGTCATAGTTTGAGGCATTTGAGGCCATCCACACAGAATGCATTTTTCCATTCCACTGTGCTATGTTTCCAATGTAAAAAAAAAAAAAAAAAAACATTTTGTAACGTGACAGCGTTCTAAAAACGCATCTCTATACCTTCTGTTTTTCTGTTCCACCAGTCTCGTGCATCTCGTGATTTTAACTGCACTCTGTCTCAGGGCTTTAAAAAAAAAAATTACGCTCACGCATGACACGCATTCTAAAACCATGCCGCTCAAGTTTAAAGATTATCAACTTTTAAAAAAACATTCTTCATTGACCTGCGTCTCATGTTTTTAACTGCAACATAACTAAATCAAACAAAAGTTCACGAGAAGACCACGTCGGAGACTGATACGGAAGAGAAGAAAGTCGTTATTTTGTTTTTTTTGGTGCACAAAAAGTATTCTTGTCACTTCATTAAGGTTAAACCATTGTAGTCACATGGACTAATGATGTCTTTCTTGCCTTTCTGGGCCTTCAAAGTGATAAAAATTTGCTGTCAAAATTAATTACGATTGCAATATACCATATTACTGAACACCGGCACATATAGTTGGGAATGTTCATGCAAGAGACAGAAAATTGTGAATGAATCTCAAACGCAAAAAAGCTAGTTCTACCTGTTTTATCAGGTTGCTGCGTTTTCTTTGGAGCGGTATGCTTTCTTGATATTTACAATGTGTTCCAACAGGTCTTTATAAACCCACTCTTTTTGCTTGTCTTTCGGAAAACAACAACAACAACAACATCAAAATGGCAGGCTTTGGTATTATAGTGACATCTAAAAATCAATGTGGTATAAATTATAAATATAATACAATAAACTTCACCAATAAATGTATCTCCAAGATCAGAATCTCCTAAAATCTGTCAGTGGGGCTTGTCAAGTGAGTCGTCTGTGCTTCTGGGAGAAAATTTATGAAATGCACTTTAGAGTATGAAATATGTACCCCCTGACTTTTATATCCCTTTGCATAAAGGCACTAAATTGTAAGATTCAGATGAAAGGTTACAATCAGGTTTACAGAATAAAACTAGCAGACCACAACGGACTTCAGATTTACCTGGATCAGGCTGTCCTCCAACTGAACCTCAAACATGCCATTTCACATCGCCTCATGTCTTGCCCCATGCCAAGCCCCACAGTCAAGAGGGTTGGGATAGACATGAGGAAATTCAATGTGACAAAACCATTACCGAATCTGTTTTCATATTATATAATCATTTTGGAAACGTTGAAACTTCTTGCATCTGACAAATGCAACCGATTTGTCTCATCCCCGCAACTCGCATCACCTGCAACTGCAACCGATTTGTCTCATCCTTGATGTCCCACCACACCTTTTTCACTGCATGTGTTATTATTTTTTTTACATAATAAATATCACTTTTTTTAATAGCCAACGTAAAAGTAAGTAAAACTAGGGGGATTACGTCAAAGGATTACTATGAAAAAAAATCTGTCAGGGAGATGCAAGAAGTTTCAAAATGATTATATAATACGAAAACAGATTCGGTAATGGTTTTGTCACATTGACAGGCTACGAATAGGCTAAATGAATGATGTAAATTATAATTCTAAATGACAAAAGTTCATTATAAGTTTTCATCCCTGAATATTTCGGTTGTTTAACATTTATATTGTAAAACAGCTGTCAAATAGACCATTAAAGAGTCATGAAACCCCCCGTTTCAGAAACAGTCAGCTCTCACCACCACAGGTTTTAAAAAATGCAATAAAAGTGTGTGTGAGATGCGGAGTGTATAAATTATGACAGAATTTATATTTTTGGGTGTAACAACTATAACTGAACTATAACTGAAATAAGTTTAACTGCACTGCATTAGAAAATAACAATGTTTCCATTGATAGATTAGTCCTTTTAATAATAATAGAATACAATTAATTCCATGTAGATAAACTGTTATAATCACACATGTAATATTGATGATAAAATATCCTGAATTTATTGCTCGCACATTAAGTATTAGTTCACTTAAAAATAAAAATTCTGTCATGATTTACTTACCCCTACGTCTTTCCAAACCCATAAGACTCTTGTTCACCTTTAAAACACAAAATAAGATATTTTTTATGAAACCTGAGATTTTGGTCCCACCATTGAAAGTTCCACCAAAACTTTGACATTTCAAAAACTTTATGAAGACATATAGTAAAAGAAATCCACATGAATTGAGAGGTTTAATCCAAGTCTTGTGAAGAGACACAATCGCTTTATATGAACATGTTTAATTTAGGCTTTTATTCATACATCAAAAACCCATGATCAGCACATAGTATACATAACACATTAACGTAAATAGAAGTTCAAACATGATTGCTTTACACACCAGAACAGTGAGATTTGTTGAGTTACACAAGCACGTTTGAGCTTCTGCAACCAATAAAGTTTGTTCTCGTCCATCTAGCAAGCGCAGTCCTCTTTGGTCCACCCTACAGAAGAGATAGAAGTCTCTAACTCTCACTGCATTCAGATGCATCTTTGACTGATAACTGTCTTCTCTCTGTGCTTTCTGATGAAATCTCCCTCTTGATGGGACAGAGGAAGAGAAGGATGACCCAGAAATGATATCTTGACTTAAGTATGAGCGATCGCTCACTCTGGTCCACATGCATTGCAGATTACTCCTCATGATCTTCCAGAGCCGGATTCATGGCAAACATTTGTCTTTATTCTCCGTCTTTAACCCTGCAGAGTTCCCTTCCATGGAGAGGAAGATCTTGGTATAAAAACAGCTGTGAAATGTTAATGGGTAGGCTGCACTTAGAAAGAGAGCAGATGTGCTGTATGCTATGAAAACATGACCTTATTAACACCCAATTTCCAAGATAACCTCTGAAATATGAAATGCTCAGTCTAAGTCTAAGTGAAGAGCGCAAGCTTTTGTGTCAAATCCCATTGGTTTTGATCATGTAGTGTTAGGGGGTAACAAACTAAAAAAGCAATGCTGTTAACTCCATTTTTCAGAGGCTTAGATGTTTTCAAAACACTAGTTCCTCAAATAAAAGGCGAGTTATATATATTTATATAGCCTACTGTATATAACTCGCCTTTTATTTGATATATATATATATATATATATATATACAATATATATATATATACTGTATATATATATATATACAGTATATATATACACAACATACACACGCACACAAAAATAAATATTATATCAGTGTTAAAATGTCACTTAAAATTGGAAAAAACCCTATAGAGGAAACAGTTTAGTTTATAATAGTTTAAGAGCGGAATTACTCTCCTGTTCATAGATGCACAAAGGAATGCTTTTAAATAGCTCATGACTTTGACCGTATAATCTAAAGTACTTGTGTTAGCATGTCATAAGAGTTGCGTATAAAAGTTTTTACGCCATTGTCCGCTAATATAGCACGGACCGCAGAAACTCAGGCTCTTTTCTTCACAAGAGGTGTGTGACTGTCCCGAAGGAAAGTAGAAATGACCTTCCTTTCCTTTTCATATGGAAATGTTTTACAGCCACCATCATGAGGGCTTAATGGAGCGTGACTATTTGATCTAAAGCTTAGCACAACACAGTCGCTCACACCGGCACTGAATAATCTCCACCATTTTCCTTTCTCTCATATTTCTCCTATTTATAGTTCACTAGTGTGGCCAGAATGCCTCTTCATGCTGCAAACATCATGCTACTTTGCACATATTAACAGTTAGTGATCTGAACAAACTTATTATCCAAAATAATAAAATTCAGCACATAACATTTGTACTAAAGACATGAATAACACCTTAAACATGTTTTTGAGCTTTTCATACATATTATAGGTGGAGAAAAATACTGGTTATATTTCCAACACAGTAGAGCAACAATCAGTAAAACATAGTTCCATGTACAGTACATTTCAGTGTTTGACCTTATTAGCTGTGACCATGACATGCATTCACTTAGTTTCTCTTAGTGTTGTCACACTGTGTGTGCTTTCAGTGTGGACAGATTTTTATCTGTCTAAATTAAATGATCGCACCCTAGCAACCACCCAGAACACCATAGCAACGCCACAGCAATAAATGAAAGGAAAAGCAAAACACCTTAGCAAATGCTCTGGCAAAAACTCTGGCATCATGGCAGCAAGTTTTGTTTGTGCACAAAATTAGCATACTATTATAGCGCACGACATTCATAGATCTAGTTTAGATTAATGTCCAGCTAAATGAAATGATAATACCAGAAAATGACGCACAGTAAGATGCCATATAGCCTCATTTAGAAACGTCAGGACTGGAGGGGAATTTGATTACAGGACCATAAAGCTGTAATTTATGGGATAATAATATAGCTCTTTGGATTTCTGTCCTTGGTCTTCAATGCATCTTCCACTTATGCTGTCACCTGGAGCGGCGATGACAAGAAAAAGCAAAACAAATGATTACAATTTCGATCACACACTTCTTGTTTGATCTCCTACGGTCAGTTTGGGATGTAAATGTACTCATTGTGTTGCTTGTCAAGGAACTATTAGATTAGCACACAGCTCAAGCACTAATGATTTTGCAACAAACAGCTCATAGCATAGTATATGCTATGACAAATTATGCATAGGCTTACAGTTCCCTGATATGGGGTTGTTAAGAAAGCCAAGTTTATTCATCAAGCACATTTTAACACAGCTTTACATATAGGCATGCTAAAAGTAAGACAATGACACATAAAGGTAATGTTTTAAAACCTTTAAATCCTGTGATAATAAGGTAATTAAAAATGCACTTAAAATGCTATTACTACCTAATGACTTTTGTTGATGTAATTTAATTTAGTCAGATTAATTAATGACATTTTATAATGAATAAATGATATTTTAACTTGAATACAACCAATTAATTTAGTTAATTTTTGGGTTATGCAGAAGAGCATTTACAATGTGAATGAAAACTGAATAAGAAATGGTAAAGAAAAAGGTTGATTTTAAAATGGATTAAAATGCATAATAAGCAAAGAAAAACAGGTTGAAATAAAGCGCACGCTGATCATCTGTGCTCGCGTCACACAGTGTGGCTCAGCATTCAAAGCATTCCCACAGGATTCCCTTAAGCAAGCATGATTTGTGTCAGTGTGAGACTTACAGGGTGGGAGGAAAATTATTTCCATATAAATGTGCAAAATCATACACTTCCACTTCAGGAAATCACACAAAATCTGCACGCAAGGAGTGTGACTGAAAATGAAGCGATGCGAAATAAAAAGCCATATGCACTTTTGCATATGGCTTTTTTTTTTTAATCTCATTTTCTCTCAGTGTTTTTACCCAAAACATTAACCCCAAAATGTGCACACCCAATTTTTGGCTATATTTTTAATATGAAGTAGTCTTTTGCTTTTTAAACCAATTGAAAACCCGAAAACATGAATCAGCCAATGAAAAAGTAAATTTTTGGCACTGACAATAATCTAAAAATGGCTAAGTATTGGATAATTAATCAGTGTGACCAATCTATAACAAGTTTATAACTTTCTCTGTTGCCTTTGTAACAGTGAACACAGTGATTAAAAAAAATAAAAAGGACACTTCCCGCTTGACCTCTTCATTTAGAGGTCACACTTAGCTCCTTCTTGGTGACACCCTTGAAATTAAACTTTTTTTTTTCAAGGAAATTCAATGTAATATATTGTTGTTCATATTTCAGATTAAAATAGAGTGGAGGCCTTTAAAATCCTTTTTTTATTTTTTATTTTTTTATAAAAATAAGGAATGTATAATGATAATTCTTCATTGTCGTGCACTTTTTTTTCTGCACAGTGGCTGATTTGTAGTTTTTACCACCTAAAGATTCGCGGAGTTTGCATGTTTATTCGTATTTCCCATTCATTTCGGTTATTTTTGACCACGAAGTAGCTATGTGTGACTTTTTTTTTTTACCCTTTAACATATCCGAATCATGTCCATGATTTGTTTGTGTGTTCACATACGTAGCTAATGCGACAAATATCACCAAGTGTTATCTCATTCTGATGAAGCAAAAAAAAAAAAAAAGATTATGTAATTTCTGACCGAAGCGGCACAGAGGATTAATAAAACGTTGTCAACCCCTCAACAACAAAATAGTAGAACTGGTCTGATAGAGTTCAAGACTGACACACACACACACACACACACACACACACACACACACACAAATCTCAGCAAACATACTCAAAGTAAACCCAGCAAAGAACTGAAATGAGTTCAGTCTGTTCCAGTCTGAATGGAAAACTGGAGAGATGGCCTAAATACAGGAGAGAACAGAGAGAATTTCCTCCTTATAAGCTCATAATCTTCAGAGAAAGTTCCAGTAAAGTCCTCCGCCACTCTTCACTTTCCTCGCTATAGCCAAGAAGCCAGGGTAACAGCGCTGCGGTGCGGAGATATGTTTGTTTGCTGAAATACATTAACATCTTCACAATCGTTTCTCGTCATTGTCTTTGACGCTTTCACTGTCACACATATCCGTCTCTCTCCCTCTTTTCTCTGATTCAATTCACTCCTGTCAAGAACAGCGGGTGTCTGGAATTAGCACATCGCACTGAGGTTGTAGGCCAGGATTACTTTTCCCAGAGAGCAGTCACACATCTGTGCTTTTCTCAAACGAGGAACCATGATCCAAATGCTTCTGTCAGGGGCCGTTGTTACTGGGGCTTTCAGTGGATTCAAAATTTTAACCCAATTCAACATTTTTTAAAATCTACTCACCAAAGCATTTATATGAAGATGATTCAGTGGCAGATCTTAATGGCAGATGAGTAAAGCATTGAATAGACATTATGAAAAGTGGCATTAGAATCAATATTTCATGAATACAGGACAGACACACCCGCACACGTTGGGTTTCCATGTTTAATGGGACATTCCATAGACATAAATTATTTTTTTACTGTATATTCTATACACTACCCCTAAACTCATCCATCACAGAAAACGTTCTGCATTTTTACATTTTCAAAAAAACATCACTTAGTGATTATAAGCTGTTTTCCTCATGGGGACCAAAAAATTTCCCCACAAGGACACCAATTTCGGATATTGCCATCTTTGTGGGAAAATTTTGTCCCCATAAGGGTTTACCAAGCTGCACACACATACAAAATAATAAAATATAAAATATTATTACATTAAAATAAAATATGAATATGATAAAGGAGAATATTTATAAAGGTAAGTTTTCCTAATCCACTGGCAAATAGTTGTAATAGAAATAGTTTTGTGTCATTTTAAGAATAAACCTCACTAAATGCTGTTAGATTTACGCTTACAACAAAAAAAAAACAAACAAAAAAAAAAAAACATCCGCAATTTGCCAAAGGGGAAGAAAAAATAAACAATTTAAGATATGTTCTTGTGTCAGTGTCTCATGGGCATGATTAATTATTTCATCACATTATTTTCCTTCTAATTAATCGCACTAAATAAACATATTAAGCTGTCAGCTAGTGCCGTTGCAGAGGCCTGTGTGAGTTTGCCTGATAAACCGCATGACAACAGTTTCCTCTGAGAGCAGATGATTGTTTATTGGTTACCGTGGCCTCAGCTGGAGAAGAGGAGGCTCTGTAAATTTGCTCATTCTTTTCGCTTTCCTCCATTATCCAGGTGTCTCAATATTTTCTCCTCCTCTGTGGATATTGTTCCCTTTGTGCAACACACATCTACCCATCCTCTGCAACCAAGTGATAGCGAACCATCTTCATGTGATGGATGCCATTCCGTCCCGTTCACGAAGACCAGACGCCCTTGGAAAACTAAAGAAACTACTGAAGTAGAAGAAACATGGTTTCTCGAGGTGCCACGGGTCAGTCCTGTTACATATGAAACATATTCTTTACGTTAATTCATTAAATCTCGTGTTTCAGCTCAATCTTCTCCGTCGGCACTCCGGCTAATCACCATAATGATATTTCAAACACTCAATCCCTGTGGCCCTCCACCTGCGGCTCAAGACGTGGAACAACTTTGCTAATTAAAATGCTGCCTGAAGTCAAGCCAACACACTCCACCCTACTTTAGTTCAGAGAGTTCTTCAATTATGGTCATTAGCATGTTTTAGCTCGCCTTGATCCATGGCATCTTGGATCTGAATGGCTGGTCAACCGAGCTGTAATGAGACAAGTCCCGAACCATTAGAGTGCATTAGCATTCGGCTACAGTAATTAGATCAAATTCCCGGGGTTTTCCTCCTCCCTTCCTGGAATCTGAGAAGGTCTCAAGGTCATTTCTTCAAACGCCAATAATAGAACATGATAAAAATCATAGCTGCGGTAGAAAATGACCTTTTTAACGAATAATGAAGACTTTTTTCACTCAGAAATTGCTGTTAAATTTCACAAACTATTACAAAGAAACGGCAGGTAACGCACTGAATTAAACCTAGAAATTTATTGTAAAACAGTCCAATAAACTGTTTAAGAATAAATAAATAATTACCGTGCATTGTGAAAGTTGTAAATAAAACAATGATTCTCGGACTTTGTTTTATTATAAAATACTATTTCAGTCTCTCTACTTTCACTTTTTATTTAATGTGTTAACTGCTGTTTCCTTGTAATTAATTGCGCCACAGGCTGTAAGTGACCTTCAAGTGAACAGATTTTTTTTTATTTGGCTTAAAGGGAAATTTGTTTATTTTATTAGTTGTCCTTTTTTATATCATACCAAGCATTATATCACATTAAAAAAGCTTTAAAAAAATCATAAAAAAAGAACCAACCCATGTTATTTTAGCATGCTCCCCTTCACACTTTTTCACATGAATATTTCAGATTGCATCTACAAGTGGACAAGCCTCAACCCTCCTGACTGTTTGAATGCATTTCCCACTGAGCCATGACGCTCTCCATCTCCACCTTGACTTTACAGTGTCTTTATGCTTTTCTAAAGAATTCCAGGCCTAAGAGCCAGTGGGATATCAGACAGTTCATTCCCTTTCAGCCTGCTTTTCAGAAGAAAGAAACAGCTGTTCCCCTGCATGTGATGGCAATGCCACATATTTCAGGATCAGGTGGAAGGATGGATGGATGGATGAGTGAATGAAAAGAAGGAGACAACAGGTAGATGCTATGATGTCTCGCTTTCAATGTCCCTTGGTATTTGAAGTCTTAATTTCTCACATTCTGGCATAGAGCCCAACTGATTTCAACACATAATTGTCAGGTGCTGTATACATATACAAATCATATTTGTAATAGTTCTGCACATTGCTGGACAAGTGATGGGAAGTGACTAGCAAGCATTTTTCAGTAGCATGATGGAAACTCTTGCTTTCCAGACTTTCCAGTTTCCAGCTTGTCCTTTTTTGTTGAAAGAATCCAATACTTTTGCATAAGGTCATTAAAGATGTTTATAATAATATCACAAATTAGTTCTGTTTAAAATAAATGCTGTTCTTTACATAACAACGTATCTGTCATGCTGGGTTGCAGAACACACGATGATGAAGAAGGATAAGGTTCAGAAAGTCTTTAATAATAACACACGAGTCAATTCAAATACAGACAGGCAAAAAAACAACTCGAGCATTAACAAGACTGGACGAAGAACACTGAAAACAGGAATTATTATACTGGTGATAATAAGGTGAACGACCAATCATATTAGTAACCAAGACGACAAACGAGTGGCGGGAAGCTCTGATGATCTCCGGACATTGTTGGTTGTACAGAAAGTTCTGGTGAAGTCAGCGGTTTATTGTTGAACACCACCTCAACAATAGACTATGACTCATTCTTCTATGTTTAATTGTTGTTTTTCTCTGTCTCTCTTTTCTCTCTTTCTTTGTCCGTTTCACCACCTCTTTACTTCCCTTCTCGGTTGTTTTTCAGTAATCTATTTGTGTCGTCCTAATACGCATACAAGAAGTGCATCACTAATGGATATAGCTACAGGTCAAGATTCTCGGTAAAACTCTGCAATTATGCTTTTTATCAAAAGACAAAGTTAATAATAGACAACTTTAGTGCTGCGAAAACTACTTTCAGAAATGCAGCCTACTATGCTACTAATCCTTTTTTCCTGCAAAGTGGCTACAAGGATTTTGCCGGTGAAAATAAATCTATGGATGATGTTCTTTTAAACGTTACAGACTAAACCTGAAAATATGTTTTTGAACATTTTTTCAATAGCACTTGAAACAGCTAGATAATGTAATGCTCATAACCTAGATTCATATAACACATATATTTCACAACATATCTTTAGACTTAACACCTTATTATAGAACTATAATCAAAAAATTTAATTAAAAAAATGCAACTACTTTGTGTTACAAGACATTTCAGTTTAAGCAAAATGACTCCCCTTTATCATACAACTGAAAAATACCCCTAAACACAAAACATGCATAAATTATTAAATAAAAATATAGACCAGTGCATGTCAGCCTTGGTTAATGTCTTGTTTATTTTCATTATTTTCTGTCTACCCATGAATGCTGTGACCTTTCATACTGTCACCAAATAAGCTCAGACTCCTGCAGTGATGTCAATAATATACATCAGGTGTGCTAGAGTTTCATATTAATGGCAAACAACTTGCATCGGTGTAACTCCATGTAACACCTGTACTTATCTTCACACTCGACACCTTAGACATAATAAAGACATTAATGTATGTCCTATATGATTTATAAACACACAAACACACATCTGCCTATTAATGTCAATTAATATGATCAGGTTCAGATGAACAGCCGACCGAAGTGAGGGTGTCAAGTCGATTTTGGTGTCAGTATTCTTTTCCTCTAGGCCAATCTGTAAAAAAAAAAAAACTTTTAGTTAAAGTTTCATGAAACACAGTCTCTTAAAAAAGTATGTTGAGTTACACCAGGGTATTTGTGCATCATTGTGGTACTGTGTGGGCCTTCCTTGTTCCACATCATTGCTCATCCGTAAGATAACATTCATATTTGACAGCGCCATATCCACTACACAGAGCAAACAGAGCATAAACCTCTATCTCGAGAGCAGGCGATAGAGCAGTCGCTGGAATTAGGCCCGCTACACTGCAGATTTATCCTGTTGTCAAGATCAATTCAAGGTATTCCGACTGTTTCATCGAATTAGTAATGCTTTGTTCTTCTGCAGGTGGAACAACAAAGTCAGTAGCCACAGAACAATAATGGGAACCGATGGATTTTTGTTTGGATGAGTTTTCCTTTTTTTCTAGATTTGCTAGGCTACACAAACTGATTCTCAGATTTAAAGTTACAGACTGTTTATCAATCAGTCTTACATCAGTATCCAATATTAGGCTATATCCATATAATAAATGCTGCAACATCATTTAATAAAAAATAACCATTTATAGGAAAATGTATTTAATTTCCAAAAGGATTGTTGTAATGTTTCTAAGGCATAGATTAAAAATCCTGCTAATGCAACTTCAGCAATACAGCGAAATATGACTTTTACATAATTATTTGTCAATCATCGCTTTAAATGGATACTTGTGATAGCTTACAATTAGATTTTTTTTATTTACAGTTACAATTTACAAATGATAAATATAATAATATATATTTTTTTGTATGTTTGGTATTTGCAAAATGTTAGTAATTAATCATTTAAACTTTAATACAATTTAAAGTTACTGCCCAATCTTTACATTTGGTGCAATAAATTGTTTAAAGTAGATCTTAAGACTATTAGAAGTTTTCTGAATCATTTAAAGGCAGGGTTGGTGATTTGTTTCAGATTTTTTTATTTTTATTATGCTGGTTGAAAGCCTCTTCACATCCTGATAGCAATCACTAAGTTAAGTGGTCTGAATGTATTTACATTTATGTATCATCTGTGGAAGGCATAGGACCATAAAATATTCTTCCAATCATTGCATTCGGTCCGACTGCAATGATAGGATGTCCTACCATCATGTCAACATATGAATATCCATACCTCTGCGCACCTGCTCGCACAGACATCACACATTATTGCACATTTCATGCTATGCAGAGTTAGACAGTCACTGAGCACCGCAACCGCCTTTTACAGTTCATCATGAACCAAAACAACGAGCTTCACACCATAACTAGCCTACTGTAATTTAGAAGATATGGAAACCCGTGACATTATACTCTGAGAGGTTTGTGACTCAAACGTGTTTTAATGGCAACACTATCAACGACGAAATGAATCTGCAGCAGTCAAGTGGTACAGGTCAGAGCTCATAAAAGTTGTTTATGTTCGTTATTATTGTAATGTTAGGTGCTTTGACACATGAGGTAGTTTAACACCTCTCATCTCGTGACGTCGTGTACATCGTGTGTTTTGAAGGAGGTGGTCATAGAAAGCACTGTGAAGGGAGAGTGGGATCTCATGCTTTCAAAGCTAACCTGCTATTAGGGCTGGGCGATATATCGATATAAAAGATATATCGATATATTTTTTAATGCGATATTGAATTAGACCATATCGCATATATCGATATAGTTCAAATTTGCGCCGTGATCCTTGCTCCAGCTGCTGACTGCTTTGAAGAAATAGTATCGTGCATTCTATCAGTTGCAGTTCTGGCGCTTCCGTCTCAACAGCCTAGTGTACCATGCGACAAATACTCGCTTATATAAATACTTAATCAAATGTTAACGCTGAGGAATGGGAGACTGCAGGTCACAAAAGTTCATTATTTGCATGTGCTTTAACAGCCTTGCCGGTTAAACATGTCATTCGATGATGCGCACATGCACTAAAAGCCTGTCTAACAGCGCCTGGTTACTGGACTAAGTTATCTTTCGAGTCTTATTGCGCAAATACTGTCAAATACACACAATATTTACATAAATAAAGTTAGTTATGTCTAAACTGAAAGCAAACCGAGAAAATTTAGAGAAATCTGCGTGTGTATTAGACACGGCGCGTGCAGGTCTTAAAGAGACAGTAACTGTAGCCCTAATAGTAAACATGCTGCCGCTTCTCCTTAAAGGGATAGTTCACCCCCAAAAAATAATTCTGTCATTATTTACTCACTGTAATGTTGTTCCAAACATGTATTAATTTATTTCTTGTGCTGAACACAAAATAAGATATTTTGAAGAATGTGGGTAACCAGACAGTGGCTGGTCCCCATTGACTTCCATAGGAAAAAAATATACTGTGAAAGTCACTGGGGTACATCAACTGTTTGGTTACCTACATTCTTCCAAATAACTTCAACAGAGGAAAGAAACTTATTCAGGTTTAAAACAACTTGAGAGAGTAAATGATGACAATTTATATTTTTGGGAGAACTATCCATTTAATGTTAATAAAACAACAAAACAGAGGAAATCACTCACTGCTCTTGATGGAGAACTTTAACAGTAGTTTTAATAAGAATCAATGTATAATTTATACAGTGAAGTCCATATTTGGCTTTGAACATTTGTTCTCACTTTGCGAGAAAAATATCGGAATATATATCGTATATCGATATTCAACCTAAATATATCGGGATATGACTTTTGGTCCATATCGCCCAGCCCTACCTGCTATTGCTAGCCGCTCCGAAAATTGCCTACCCTACCTTTAAAAGCATTTCAAAACCTTACTGAATCAAATCTATGTTTAGTGCTGTCAAATAAAAAATTGAGCCGTTCTGAATGTACAAAAATTGGTTTTGAATCGAGTCCCTGTCAACTCAAAGAATCAAACCCCTAATTTCAGAGAATACACATCAATAGAAATATAATATGTTTCGGCTTTTAGATACCATAAGGCAAAACATTTCCCAGACACAACATTCAACCATGTGACAGGTTGTTAAGAGGCTGACAAATGGGAGAACATAAACTGAAGATTCAGTAATGCAAGAATATCCTCCAGGTCATATCTGTGCGTCTCTCAGTCCTGAAAACTAAACATAACCCTTTTATTTTAAAGCAGAAAACACCTTGAACATGATTCTTCGTTTAAAAGGCTTTTAAAAGAGTCAATGTTTTGAAAGTTCTGTTTGGTGCTGCAGAAATTGCACACTTATTCTGACTAAGTATCTTCAGAAATACTGGATCAGTACTGTTGTCTGCAGCCTGTCAAATTGTAGTCCTCCCTACCAAACAATGTGGCACTGAAAATCCTCACAGACTGGCACTGTGAAGGCCTGCGGCCAGAGCTGCTGGCCGAGTGATGGATGACTCTATCAGGACCCAAATTTACTCGCAGGCAGATGCATCTATTGTGGCTGAGTCCAGAAAAGGGCCAATTAGGTGAAACTCTGAATATCGCTCTATAGAATCAGTCAGTGTCAAAGGGATTCATGTATTGTAAATGTATATGGATATAATTGACCATACTCTTAATATAATTGTATGCTCTGATATATTTTAATATGCAGCATGACGCAGGATTTATGGCCTGTTCATACTGACACCACTTGTTGCTTGCTATGCAACTAATTACTGCATTTTTGTGGATGTGTTTCCCAAAGTTGGTAGTATATTTTTGGCTCTGCAGAACATTAAAACAATGAAATAAACCATTTCTCATTACTATGCACATTCTGAATGACTTTAGATGTAAGGAGAAAGATCATCCAAATGCATGCATATCAAAGAAATGTGCTTGAAACGCAGTAGTGCAATCCTAACATATGCAAACTTAAATTCTTAAATCCCCCGTTGTAGAGGAGCCTCCAAAAGAGAACCTGTCACCTTCGGGTTGATTTTCAACATGAATCTGTAAAATTACAGAGGCGTGCTTTAAATCTGTGCCAGTAGGCTATAGTGTTATCCACAAATTAACTATTCAGCCAGATATCATTTGGTTTTGATATGAAAGGCTTCAGTCTGAAATAATAGAGTAGAATTCATTCAGTCTCACAAACTCAAACCCTGCTTTCAATTAGAAATAGCAGGTAAAATTAAGACTCGTTTAAATCAGCGGGACAGCTGTACGTGGTGTTTCAGTTGACACTTGTATAGCTTTATGAAAACAAGTGACAGAAAAACAAATTATTTCTGGGTAACACATTGAGAATTGTCTTTGATAACTGTGACTGATTATAAAATAACGAATTAATGCTAACTACAAACATGATCATTATGAAATGTAACTCACATCAGTTTGGTAATTCATTTGCACAGAACAGAAACCAAACCCCAAAATGTGTATATATATATATATATATATATATATATATATATATATATATATATATATATATATATATATATATATATAAACACACAAATATATACATACACATAGACTTCAGCCACCTAAGGAACAGAACTACAGTAGACTGGAGCAATAAGTACCTGCTTAAAACACTTTAGCAACAAACTAAAACCTACTGTAAACACATTGACATCTGCAAAGCAACACCCTGGCAACCACCCTGAACAGTGTAGCAAAGTGCTAAAAACCACTGTAAACATGTTGGTAACTACATAGCAACGCTCTGGCAACCACCTTGTGCATATAAAACACTAAAAACCATTGTGAGCACAACGGTTACTGCATAGCAACACCCTGGCAACCATCCTGAATACACTAGCAACATACTAAAACTGAGCACATTGTTAACTCCATAGCAACATTGGCAACCACCTTGAACACCCTAGCCACAAGCTAAAACCTAATGTGAATACATTGGTGTCTGCATAGCAACACCCTGGCAACCTCCCTGAACATATTAAAATGTGCTAAAACCCACTGGGAACACGTTAATAATTTCATAGCAATGCCCTGGCAACCATCTTGCATACCCTAGCAACATGTTCAAATCCACTGTGAAGACATTGGCAACCAAACGAAAACCTAGCATCATGGTCTCAACTTTTTTTGCATGGACAAACACCCCCATTCTCTTCAGAAATTGTAAATATCTAGTGCATTTTGGGACTTTTTGATCTCAAGTAATGCATGCATAAAATGGATCTGAAATAACCAAACCAATGCACAATGTACAAGGTGATCTGTATCAATAATATCAATTGAAATAAATTACAAATGACTGTACAATATGAAAGATGTTTGCATTGATTATCCTGGAGAGTATTGGTGGAGTTCACCTGACATGACCTTGTCAATCGTACATTATTATTCGTGTGGATGTATGGATACTGGGTTATGTAATAATTTATCTGCCTCTGTGTTTCTCTTATCTTTATATTTTCTCTTTCCTTGTTCATTCTGTCCTTCACTCTCACTCACTCTTGTGCCTCCCTGACTGCCAGCACACATTTGAAACTAATCAGTAAGGCCAGCAGTGTATTGGATTTCCAATAAAATACACACAATGGAAGCTCAGAAATGTTATGTGTTATTGAACAGCATTGGGGAAGGTATTTATTTGAAATGTACCATTGCGTTACAAATTAGTATGTGAAAAATTACATTTTCATAATCTGAACAGTTAGCTGACTAGTAAATCAAACACACCTGTT
Organism: Semotilus atromaculatus; assembly: GCA_031834385.1. Lineage (NCBI taxonomy): Eukaryota > Metazoa > Chordata > Actinopteri > Cypriniformes > Leuciscidae > Semotilus > Semotilus atromaculatus. The sequence goes on from JAULUF010000012.1 coordinate 17,426,557, forward strand.
CACACTTGTAGTTTGCTTGGTTTGTTTGGTCCGTACCAAATTAATTTTTTGAAATTGTAGTCCTGGTCCACTTAACATTCAGATTGGCATTTTAAAACCGAACCTAAAGGCATAGGAATATGTTCATAACCTGATTGGTCGGCTTTTATTGCGTATATTTTGCGACGGAATTTACCGAACGTCCAAAACAATGCTGTGTGCTGGGCTAAATGAACTCGCTGTATGTGTGTGGCCGACATATGTTGGTATTCACCCGCTAAGAACACATTATAAAATGTGTAAAGGAGTCAAGACGGCATCAGGAATCTCTCCGTCACACACACACAAATGAAGATCTGCTGCGAGGAGATGCGGTTCTGAAGCCTGTACTGAACTGTGATGGACAACATCGTGACAGTGCCAGACATCGAGAAAAAAACTTTTTCATAAGCGATCATTCATTCTGTCCTTTTTAGGGTTGCATCTTGTGACATCAAGTCTTGTTTTTGTTTCGTTAACATGTCTTTGCTTACATGATGGAATATCATACATCTCGCAAGTTATTTGGGCAAAAACGGCATGTAACCAAATTCAAGGTTATTTTGGCTAGAAGTGGATTAGTCATAGCCAGACTATATCGGGTCTATAGTTAACCTAGACGGTGAAATGACGGCTATTGCTTGCTGGGTCGGTGCGCACTAGGGTTCAGATGGCGGTGTTCACACTTATTCAAATTAACTGCACTAACAGAGCAATCACACCAGAGTTTCTTTTAATTGAACCAAACATGCCAAGTGTGAACACACCCTTCATTTTCCACAACCAAAAAAAAGAATTATAATGAGTTTATGCTCATTTTCATGTACACCTTTTCACGCACAAACATAATTACAAAACATCCAGCGAATGTAACAAAGCTTGTCACCCTGAGGTGCTTACATTGGCAGTGACTTGCCACAATGAGAAAGAATGAGAAGGAACTGTGAGAGAATTATGTGGCATGAGGAGAGACCCTCCATCCCTGATCAGTGCAACTCCACCTGTGGGCTGCCTTTTATATATCTATAAATGAATTATGCATAGAATATTCGAGTTTCATGGCCCTTTGGTATCTCTGAAATTTGTTGCCTGAAGATAGCACAATTCACTTCAGGGCAAATGTTCAGAGCTCAAACACACCCCAGGAGTAGCCATTACAAATCTGGCCAGCAGAAACTGACTCTACGTGAAGACAATACAATACATCATGTTTGTGATTTATCATGGCAAGCTTTGAATCTAATAAAGCAAAGACAGATGCTTCCATTAAGGGAAGCACAGATGTTTAGAAAATAGAATAAATAGGATGAACGTACTCATTCACTGAGAAAACAATCTTTACAAAAAAAAAAACAAGCAAACAAACAAGCTCTTTGTGACAGCATGTACCGTATCTGAAGACTGCATCTGAAGACCATCAAAATGACATCAAAAGTAGTAATTAAATCAGTCCTATAGAAGCTCACACACACGGCGGCAGCAGCGCACAGGCATACTTATGCATTCACATACTAAGTGCATAATTAATAATAATTAGAGAAGCCAATGATGTTCTCAGCATGGGACCAATAGCTATGGTACAGGCATGAATGTCAAGAGAAAGAAAAAAAAAAAGGAAAAAAGAAAAAAATAGGCCACTTTTTTTTTTTCTTAGAAAAGGCAATTGATCCACTGGTCTATGAAAACAAATTCTAAAGGTTAATTTGTCCTTCCAAACAAGCTTTGTCTTTTCAAATTACAGAATGAATGGCGGTAAGCAGAACAGTATGTTAACTACGCAAATTTAAAGGCTTGTGTGTAATTTAAACTTATTGGTGCTTGATAAGGCAAACAGCACTATTACTATTGCTCATGTAGGGATTTAAACAAACCTCTAACGTAAATACTATAGTTTTGTATTCATTATAAAAATATTATTGATTCCTCAAATTACCTGCATGTCTTGTTAAGGAGAGGTGTCCTATTGTACAAAATTCACCTGGAGGATGATAAAAAATTGGAACCATGCCATATAGTGAGTGACCAGAATAGACTTGAGGGTGGACTCTTTTGAACGTAGGAAACACTAGGAGTTTTTGGGAAACACAGCCCAGAACAACTTAGAAACTGCATATGCAGCAACCTGGAAAATCTTTGCGAAAAAATTTATATTCTAAGGAACATCAGTTCAGAACAATAAAACCACAAATTTAAACGTACAATATTTGGCAGACTTTTTTTTCCACCCAGAGACAATTATTATCAGAATTGATGTCTTGCTCTCTATCTTCACCTGTTAAAATACTGTATGATTAAAAGCAAAGATGATTTTATGCATGCTTCCACTATAGGGTATTTTTAATATTTTTACAGTGGTGATCATTCTTCTGCCATGAATATTTGATCGGGTTTACGTTCAGGCCAACAACGATATGGTTTCATTTCATTGCGTTTTTTTTCCCTGGATACCAATGCTCCAGAAAACTGATTATCTCTCTATATCAGGACACAGACACCAGTTTTATGCTCATAACTTTTTGATGATGCTTCTTTATGCATCGGATCCTCCACAAATACTGTTGAGATTTATTTGTCTCTGAGTGATTCCAGAGGAGCTGAGATCAGCCTGAACATTTGCAGTACTGGCTCTATTCACACAGGACCACCCTCATCTTACTATTCCTTGAAATGTATGGGGACAAGTAATTAAAATGAAGTCTTACGTAATGCAAACCATTGATTTATGATTTATTTATTTAGGTCTTGACAACAGTCTTTTTTTTTGTTTTGTTTTTTACAATAGTAGCAAGCATCTACTAGCAAAACAGTATATTCTGCTTCTCATGTTTTATGCAATGTCTCTACAATTATCAATAATTATACTTTCAGTGGGCAGAAATTCTGATCACGGTCTGTACACAATTTCAGCTACTTTATGGTATTTTTGTACAACCGTTCACTGTGCATCATTAAAATGATTATAATGGATTTCAGATAAAACCTACCTCTGAATGGGAAGGAAAAAAATATATTTTGAATTACTTTATTCAGAGAGTTTCTCTGTATTAAAGCAATGAACTGCTGTTTTACACCCAATTTTACTTCAATAATGTGGTGTTTTTCCAAATAAAACCGGATGCTCATTGTGAAATTACTTATGAAACTGACAAACAAGAAACTGATTAAAATAAAATTTCTTGTAAACTAGAACCATCTTAATAAGCTGAAGCTGAATATAGGAAATGGCTGGTGTAAACATCAAATTTATCAGATTTAATATCTCACAGTATTTTCCATAAACTGAATTGTGTGCCTGCAGGAGGATTAATTTCAGTCAGACACTTTCTATCTCTAAAGAGACTTCACAGAAAGAGATTGGAGCCTTCTGCTTCTCAACCGGACACTTCTCAGTGAATGCTGCCTAATTGTAATCAATGAGTTTAAACAGGGTTAGTAGCTCTGGGAATTGAAATCCGCTGCTTAAGGTGTGAAAGGAAAGAGAGAGAGAGAGAGATAGAGGTAGGCAGGCCAATTTGCAGCATTTCCTTGTTAAAACACTGAATTGTATGTAAAATATAAACCCCCTCAGGCATAAGGCTGCATCTGCCTCTCCAGGACATGGTGACACACTTGCAGAAGCAGAAACACAGTGTTGCTTCTTTTCATTCAAAAGTCAGAAGCCCTGACTTTCGCTCTCTCCTATGACTGTGCAACTCGCCAAGAGAGCTGTCTCATCACTGCAGCTCTGTTCCCAACAGAAAGTCAAACTAACCATACAAGGAATAATGGGAAAATAAGGGTTCTTTGGGTACCTATGTCTCAACAAACAAATAGTGGCAAGGGAACTTTAGACTGGTTGTGTGGATCTGCATTAGAAGCCCTGAGTATGCATCATGTTTTTTGTAAGCAGGGCATGACGATCAACACTGATTTGAGGTATGCTGGACCAATTACTTGACCAAGTTTAAGTTTTTTTAGTATTATTACGAATCCTAAAACCGCGTCCTAGCCAGACGAGATGCGATAAAATTCCAGCAACAAGAAATTTGTCTGTTTACACCAGACACGACACGACACGACAGCCAATCAAAAGAGCGTATGGGTGGAGTCTCTCTGCAACGAAATGGATAAGTAGCCAACATAAACAAAATCATATTACACAATTTGAACATTATTCAAACTACACACTGAGTGACTGAAACAATCTTTGTCATAGTATACACTTGTTTGTTCACACTGAGTTAACAGTTCTTGTTTCCTTTAATTCAGGTGAATTATCCATTGTCGTTTTCAGCATGGCCATAAATGATATTCAAAGTCATTTTAAACACATTTAACATTAAATAAAACTGTATACCCAAAATTATCATTGCCATACTTGTAGGACAAAAACGCGGTCTTCCTACAAATCTGCACTTTTGTGATGTAATGCTGCTTTTACCATAGGGAAGAAGTCTGCCTGTAGAGTGCATATGAAGTATGCCATTCGGGACAGGGCCTGATTAACTTGGAAATATACCTTTTATTGCATGTTGGATTGCATCTGCTTAGTACATGGTGTTATTAATGCACAGCAGATGTGATGATGGAGATCCTATGCCAATTAAAGGAGAATAACCTTGTGAGATCCGACACGGGACAGGCAGAGAGCAGAGTTTGCTCAGAGGAAGGCTGTGTGCTACAAGCGGGCAGCTCATTAATTCTGGATGAATGTTCACTGCTAATTTCCATAGATTAGTTAGTGATGTGTGGATGCAAGGTCTGAAACGCATGCAGCCGTTGAGTGTGTATTCAGTGCACCGTCATGCAACCTTTATTCTGCTTTTCCACTCTCTCGGTGCTTCTCTTTCCGTTTCTCACCAACTCGCTCGCTCTCCAACAGCCTGTTTATACATTTCTCTCACACATGCCTGTCAGATCAACCCATCCATCCACATCCCTACACTCACAGTATTCCATGAGAATGCACATTAATAGGTGACAGGCAAAGTTACCCCTCGTGACATGTGTCACATCTGTTTCTGCCCCCTCCCGGTGACTAGTCACTTTCTGTTGAAGAATCCACTGGAGGGTGTGTTTGTCAGGGCACAATATAGGCCGTCTATTTTGCATTAATCATTTTCCAGTGATTTCCGAGCATAGTTCACCAAAGTAGATCAAACTTTCGATGAGGTTTCTTTCTTCTTTGTGTAAAACACAAAATGAGATGTTAGGCTGTATTTACTACCAAAGTAGGTAACACTTTATAATAACTGCACGCTATTAATCACTAGTTAAGCATAAACAGTCAATTCATAATTTATAAAGCATTAATAGACATTAATAAGCAGTTTAAAAATACAGTTATAAATGCTTTATTCTTGATTTATAAGCAATGATCAATTTATAATTTCAAAATTAAGTATAGCATTATTTACAAACCAGTTATTTAGGAGTTGTCAGTGATTCATCAGATCACAGAAGTAAATGTAGTAAATTCAGGTAGTTATAAAGCTATTTGTGTGAGCTCATCTAAAGTGAGGACTATTCATGCCTTGTAAAGCATTTACAGAGGAGATTTAAAGGCTCACTTATCTTCTAAACAGAAACAAATAAACAAACACAACACAGTGATACAGAACATAGAAATATTAACAGCCTTTAAATCTCCTTTATAAATGCTTTACAAGTCATGAACAGTCCTCACTTTAGATAAGCTCACAAAATAGTTAGCTGACCACTACTAAATGCTTTATAACTGCCCGAATTAACCCTGAATTACAGTAGAAATGCATGTTAATAAAGCATTTACTAACACACTAAGTAACTATTATTATCTGTCTGAATAATATGATGTATGAATGTACATTTAAATAGTTTATTAATCATTTACTTACACTTTCTAAGTGATCGTATTAATCACTGACAACGCCTAAATAACTGATTTGTAAATAATGCAATACTTTTAATAAAGTATGAAAATTATGGATATGCTTTTAAATCAAGAATAAGGCATTTATAGCTGTATAAACTGTCAGGTTTGTGTGCAGGTAGCTGAAGACGAGGACGAATGGAGCTTCAATATAGTTGATTTATTTACAAAGTAGATTTCTTTAAACATACAGGAACCAAAATAACAAATGCCAGGACTTCAGGGAACTCAAATTACACAACCATACATAGACGACGACCAACAAACACTGAGGGAAAACACAGGGCTTAAATGAACTGAACCAAACGAGATAATTAACTGAAAACAGGTGAAGAGAATGGGTAATCAGACAGAGAGGGAAAACTAACAGGACTGAACCAAAATCACAATAGACAGGGGGAAACGAGATCACAAAACTGAACAGAAAACATCAAAACGTGACAGTACCTCCCCCCTCCCCGAAGGCGCGTCCTCGCGCCGTATAACATCCAAAGGGGTGGGAGGGTGGGCATCCTGGACTCCAGGACGGTCCAGGCGGAGCAGGCTGGTCAGGGGACCAGGGCGGAGCAGGACGATGGCGTGACCAGGGCGGAGCAGGACGTGGGCGTGACCAGGGTGGAGCAGGACGTGGGCGTGACCAGGGCGGAACAGGACGTGGGCGTGACCAGGGTGGAGCAGGACGTGGGCGTGACCAGGGCGGAACAGGACGTGGGCGTGGCCACGGCGGAGCTGTCGGACCCTCGGGCGTCCAGGGCGGTGGTGACCCTTCGGGCGGCCATGGCGGTGAGGACCCTTCGGGCGGCCAGGGCGGATCAGGCCTTTCAGGTGGCCAGGGCGGTGAAGACCCTTCGGGTGGCCAGGGCGGAGCAGACCCCTCGGGCGGCCAGGGCGGATCAGGCCTTTCAGGTGGCCAGGGCGGTGAAGACCCTTCGGGTGGCCAGGGCGGTGCAGACCCCTCGGGCGGCCAGGGCGGTGTAGACCTCGGTTCAGACTCAGGGACCGGTACAGGCTCAGACTCTGGGATAGACACAGGCTCAGGCTCTGGGACCGACACCGACTCCGGGTCAAGGACAGGCTCCGGGACAGGGACAGGGACAGACACTGGCTCAGGGACTGACATTAACACAGACACAGTCATAAGAACAGAAACAAATACAGAAACAAACATAGATTCCGGCTCAGGGACAAACACAATCTCCGGGATCGACACAGGCTCAGGGACAGGGACAGACTTGACGTCAGCGGGCTCTGGCGCAGGATCAGCGGGCTCTGGCGCAGGATCAGCGGGCTCTGGCGCAGGATCAGCGGGCTCTGGCGCAGGATCAGCGGGCTCTGGCGCAGGATCAGCGGGCTCTGGCGCAGGATCAGCGGGCTCTGGCGCAGGATCAGCGGGCTCTGGCGCAGGATCAGCGGGCTCTGGCGCAGGATCTGTGCTGGACGGAACCAGCGGTGAAGGCGAAGGATCCGTGCTGGACGGAACCAGCGGTGAAGGCGAAGGATCCGTGCTGGACGGGACCAGCGGTGAAGGAAACTCTGGGCTGGACGGGACCAGCGGCGAAGGAAGCTTTGGGCTGGACGGGACCAGTGGCGAAGGAAGCTCTAGGCTGGACGGGACCAGCGTCGAAAGAAGTTCTGCCTGGACGTGGCTGACGTGAAGCTCTGGCTGGACGTGGCTGACGTGAAGCTCTGGCTGGACGTGGCTGACGTGAAGCTCTGGCTGGACGTGGCTGACGTGAAGCTCTGGCTGGACGTGGCTGACGTGAAGCTCTGGCTGGACGTGGTTGACGTGAAGCTCTGGCTGGACGTGGTTGGACGGAACCAGCGTTGAGGGCTCGGCTGGGCTGGGTTCATGGGCTGGAACTGATGCGTGTGTAGCCCACACACACAGAATCGCTGCAGACATCACCATCAGCGCAGTGTCTTCTTGGATGTACTCACGTGCTGCGTGTTCAGTCACTGGCGGACATGTGACGGACTCAGCTTCGGATGGGCAGACTATGGGTTCTGGTTCTGGCAGATTGACAACGGGCTCAGGATAGACCGGACTTGAAATAGGCTGAAGGGGAAGATCCTCTACCACGTAGTTCGATCCACACACCCATAGCGTGTGATCAACGAACTCCAGAAATGACAGATTGAGATCTTTCACCAGAATCAGCTGTGCAAGCGGGTCCTTTAATCCACCCCAGAAACTTTGTGTCAATTCCTCCTCATCCCATCTCACATCATCATATAGGCCCATATAAAGTCCTGCATACTCTTCCAGGGAGCGTTCCTCTTGGAAAAGGATGGGTATGTTGCAGGGTTTCACCTCTTTCTTCCTCCTCCTACGGCCCATCTTCGTTTTCCTTTTCTTTTCTTTTTCCTTTTTTAAGGTTGGTCGTTCTGTCAGGTTTGTGTGCAGGTAGCTGAAGACGAGGACGAATGGAGCTTCAATATAGTTGATTTATTTACAAAGTAGATTTCTTTAAACATACAGGAACCAAAATAACAAATGCCAGGACTTCAGGGAACTCAAATTACACAACCATACATAGACGACGACCAACAAACACTGAGGGAAAACACAGGGCTTAAATGAACTGAACCAAACGAGATAATTAACTGAAAACAGGTGAAGAGAATGGGTAATCAGACAGAGAGGGAAAACTAACAGGACTGAACCAAAATCACAATAGACAGGGGGAAACGAGATCACAAAAATGAACAGAAAACATCAAAACGTGACATAAACATTTTGTATAAACTGTTTATTAATGTCTATTAATGCTTTATAAATGATGAATTAACTGAATTAACAACTAATGATTAATAGCGTGCAGTTATTATAAAGTGTTACCCAAAAGAATTTGGTGATCTTCTGTGCTTATGGAAGAAAGAAAATAATATGTAGTTGAAATGAAAACAAATCATTTTGGGGTGAATTTTTATTTTATTTTAATGATAAAACAACATGACATTCATAGTCATGCAGATGTTAATAAGCTTATCTGCATGATTATTTATTTTGTGTTTATATGTCAGCCTGCGATTGCTTATTTTGTGGCAAAAGACGTAATTATTTTTCTACAGACTTCATCTCATTATCTGATTTCCATTCCATCTTTCTCAATATTATGTACATGGGTTCTAAAAAATTCAATACTTTATTGATTCCTTCACGCCGCCTGGCAGGAAGTGCCATGCTCTCAGATGTTCTGTGGCTGACGTTTGAAGAGCAACCTTGAGATCTTTCATTTCTCTTGCACTGGTTTGCTCTGGACTGTTCTGCTTTCATGCCCTTATCGATCTGTTGACCTAAACAATATTCTTAACTCATTCTTGGAAATACTTACTAAATTGTATGTGCTGCTACTAAAAACAGATCACAGGAAGTCACGTCCCCTGCCACTTATGTACAATCACTTGGAGAAGATACCTTTAAAAGCACTGAGAGATTTTAAAAGCTAGAGTGAAGTTAAACGTTTGGAGTGCTTGTGAATTTGAATTTGTGCTGTTTGTTGGCACAGTGAGCGGTATCGGATAATGTTAGCAATTTCCTCTAGAAGCACAGCAGCTCTTCCATCATGTGATGTCTATAATTTCAGCTCACATAATAGATGTATGGCAGGTTCCATAAAGGTTTCCAGAAATGTGCGTGGAGCGCAACAATGCAAAGAGGTCATCAAACTAATGCTTACAAGATGAGAGGTGAGACATTCCTCCATTCACAACTCATATAAATATATATATATATATATATATATATATATTCCGTAAATACCTCTGTTGACATGTGCTTCGATTTTGACGTCTTTCAAATTCTGAGTAGATAATAGTTCTGTTTCCATAAAGACAACATTATGACATGAGAGACACAAAGAGAAAAATAGCTACAGAAGTTAAAGAGACAGAGAGAGAGACATCTTCAAATGATAACCTCAATATGCATGCACAATTAACACTGTGCAATAGAAAGAAAAAGTAATAAGGTTTACAATAAAAACAGACACATTCAATACATTTGCAAACATTGAACTAGTTCCTAAAAAAACAAAACATTTTCTTCACAACCCTTAAGGTGTTTACAACCTTTATGTAAATAGGGCATGGAAATTGAAGGGACCCATTTCTTCTTCTAAAAAAACTTAATCTACAACAGTGAGTAAGGAACATACGGCATGACCAGTGTTGTCTAATTCCCAAACTAATGACTCTTATGAGCCAGTAATTTATACTGAAAAAACCCACACAGAACGACCACTGTAGTCCGATTGCCGAACAAATAACTGAGATGTTCTTGTTATATGACCAGCGATGTCTAATTCTTAAACAAATGATTCGTATGAGCCAGTTCTTCACAGTGAATCAAAAACATACACAATCTGATTCTTAAATGAATGGCTCTTATGTGTCATTAATTCACAGTGGATAAAAAAAATACAACATGAACTGTGTATTCAGATTCCCAATTCAGACACTCCGTTGAACCAGTTCTTTGGCTCAACACACCAACATCCACAATTAAAACTGAGTATTAAAGGATTAGTTCACTTTTAAAAAAACTTTTGCTGATAATTTACTCACCCCCATGTCATCCAAGATGTCCATGTCTTTCTTTCTTCAGTCGAAAAGAAATTAAGGTTTTTGATGAAAAGATTCCAGGATTTTTCTCCATATAATGGACTTCAATGGACCCAAACGGTTCAAGGTCCAAATGACAGTTTCAGTGCAGCTTCAAAGGGCTTTAAACGACACCAGACGATGAATAAGGGTCTTATCTAGACAAACCATCGGCATTTAAAAAATAAATTAAAAAGTTTAAGTTTTATAAGCACAAATACTCGCCTTGCTCTGTTCTGTGATGGGCGTTCGTGATGTCACGTAATACGCAATAACGTTGAAAAGGTCACGCTTCTGTCCTGACGAAAATGTTCTTTTAGCCTTTTTAATATTAGAACACCCAGGATACGCACACGAAATGAGCATTTTAAACGATAAACTGACACAAAGACATTTGAATATGTGTATGGTCCTCCTTCCTCACATTTGTAAACACTGACTCGGTACTTCCGCATACGCGTGCCGTGACCTTTTCAACGTAATTGCGTATTACGTGAGTCACGAACGCGCATCACAGAACAGAGCTAGGCGACCATTTGTGCTTATAAAACTTAAACTTTTTTATTTATTTTTTAAATGCCGATGGTTTGTCTAGATAAGACCCTTATTCATCGTCTGGTGTCGTTTAAAGCCCTTTGAAGCTGCACTGAAACTGTCATTTGGACTTTGAACCGTTTGGGGTCCATTGAAGTCCATTAAATGGAAAAAAATCCTGGAATGTTTTCATCAAAAACCTTAATTTCTTTTTCGACTGAAGAAAGAAAGACATGGACATCTTGGATGACATGGGGGTGAGTAAATTATCAGCAAAAAAAAAAAAAAAAGTGAACCAATCATTTAAGTTAAAGTTGCACTCATTCAGCGATGTTGTATGTACACAGTCAGTCATGATTAATTCAGTCTTCAACTAAAAGTGTCTGGTAACTGGAGGTTACTGATATAAAGTGAGTAGTGTTCTGATGATCATGTGATGTCAGTCGGCTCCCATGAGGCCGCCTACTCCATGTAAAATAAAACAGCATTTTTAGACTACTGATGTGACTGGTCTTCTTCTCATGTGAGTGTACACGATTTTAAACATATATTTTTAAAGTAATATTCATTTATTTAGGTGTAAAAAAAGAGACAAATTACAGAATGCATTTTTAAGCTATGAGCTATGAAAGCGCAAGTTCTGATAAAAAAAACGACTCTTTTGAGCAGACATTTAAGAACAGACATCATGTCCCTTTTTCTACACCCCGTTTTGTTTTGCAGATATAAATAGCAAATTTATCCTGCTCCACAACAACACGTAAAAGCTGAATTTTCATTCTTTATTTATGGTTGTACTTTACTTCTAAATTGAGGCAGTGGGGAGAGAAAACCGCTTTCATTCTCACAAAAATGTCACTGGGGACCTTATATAAGTGTTGTCCTACAGAGAAAAAGAAAGGGGAAAAAAAACTTGGGATGTGTGTGCATGTGCAAACTTGCCTTGTTCAAAGCCAATGCAATTGCCATCTTGGAAGAAATGTACTTTTAGATGAGGACAAGGACAAAAAAATATAAATCACATTAGAAACTTCATCAAGGTTGACATTTCTTCAGCAACTTCAACCCTGACTTTCTGTTCATCATTACCTGAAAGTCACCATTCATATGCACTCATGCACTTTTTTTTCACAGTCAGTTTAACGTTCACATGGCAAGCCAAAGGATTTTATGCTCAAAACACTTTTTAAACAGGTGTTTGGGGGGGGGGTCTGAATGGGCAACAGTCCTGACTGACCCACATGAATAAAACATCCTACCCCGGCATGCTCATCAGACATATCTTTAAACAGTATTCCTGTTGCTCAAACAGCAAAGCATGGTGCTAGCAGTGACAAGGTCATGGGTTTGATTCACATGAACTGCTAACATGAATCCCGTTATAACCATATGGCAAATGTATGCATATATACAATAGCAATGCTAGAGAAGCTGATGTGCGTTCAAGGTAAAGCTAGTTTATGTGTGTGAATAGTATTCCTTAAAATGTCAAATTGAAAAATATTACAGTAATCCTATATGAAAGTGGCCCTTTACTTTAAATTTGAATTGAGGTAGCAATGAAAAATTGCAATTCAAATGTGAACGTAAGTACAATGTACTAAGTTACAATTCTAGTTATATTTCTTATTACAAAAACGTGCATCTCTGACACTTTTGCATGATGATTCAGATTAATCAAAAAATCTGCTGTGAAGATTTTCAGGGATACCTTCAGATGTGAGATTCATCCAGATATTACATTTGTCTCTAAAGGCTTACAGTGGAAGTTTCACAGCTCACAGTCTGTGTGTGAAGCAATCTCAGGGCCAGCTTTTGGCTTTCATAGAAAGAGCTTCAGTTCTGTATATAAAAAGTGTCATTTTGTTGGTTGTTTACATGCTTCTTGCTGGACATAAGGGCTTTAACCATCACAAAACAGCTTTGCAGAAGTCTAAGACATAAACACAGCCTGAGGAATAAACAGCTACAGGGCATGAAATCTCCTGGTTCACAGAGCCAACTTTTATCTGTATTCCCCCAAAACGTCACTCTAAACTTGTTTAGAAAATGTCATTTTTGTCAACATTTTATCAACTCAGTTTTAGAGGACATGCGACATGTGAGAACATCTGATGTCAATGACATCAAATCTGGCATGAAGCTGCTAGTTTGAATGTGTATTCACAAATGAGATTTGAGAGCTCTGCCTTGCTATCTACAGCCTACATACAGTAGGCAGCGGCCTTCTAAGACTGAAACGAAACCTTGAAAGTGACCGATTAGGAACGCTTTATTTAGGCAGGAACTCCAAGCATCATACAAATACTGTACCACTTTTCACACAACATTCAACTCACAATTATAGTAGAGTTTGTCTTGCTGAAAATACTCTAACATTTGGCGTCAGTCATTTTTGCAATGTTTTTAAAAGAAGTCTCTTATGCTCAGCAAGGCTTCATTTATATGATCAAAAATACAGTGAAAACAGTAATATTGTGAAATGTTTTTTGCAATTTAAAATGAATGTTTTCTGTTTTAATGCATTTTACAATGTAATTTATTCCTGTGATCAAATCTGAATTTTCAGGATCATTACTCCAGTCTTCAGTGTCTTGTGATTCTTCAGAAATCATACTAATATGCTTCTTAATTAACGATTTTTGAAAATCTTTAATTTACCTTCACTTTTCATCAATTTAATGCAGCCTTACTGAAAAAGTGTTTCTCAATCCAGACTCATTAAAAAAAAAAAACATTCCCATGACATTTCTGCAAAATTACGTTGTTTGTTGCACATTTTTGACACTTCAAATTGAAACGGTGCTAAAGAATGTGAATCTGGAAAAGGTTTATTTTGTTGGTTATTGTACGCATCACCACAGTTCGGAAAATGAAATGACCGGTGATTGGCACCAAAAGGTTCATGCTTTTGAAATTAAGGTACACGAGTTTGAAAATAACGTAGCACCAATAAACCCACTGCAAACCCAAATAAGTTGGCAAAAATCATATTTAAAGCAATCGGTTGCCTCAATTTTTAAGTTAAGAAATTCAAAGTTCATGTAAGCAGAACTGGCTGATTTTTATTTTGTCATCCGTTTTATTTGTTCTTAACTTGAAATGTACACTAACTCACACATTCAACTTACTTTTTATGTAACCTCAATGTGAACATTTTTATTAGAATTGTAAGGGGTAATACAGTCAAAGACCCAGAACCAGATATTTGAAAGAAGACCCAGAGTCAGAATTATAAAAAATTAAAGAAAAGTTTTACTGAAGATAGTTTGCAGTTTCATCAGCAGAAGTCAGCTTCAATACTCACACAGGAGTTCGTAGGCCGCCCCGCTTACAGTTACACAGATCACAGCAGTTATACCATTTCCAAGGTCTAAGCTACGTCATTGCTTACAGGTTGAAAGATTCTCATTGGCTAAGAAATAGATAAACACAGTAATTTTCCACACATATACAGATAGACGGAAGCATATCTCCATCGATTATGCGGCTGACACTCAGACCCTGAAGTTAGGCACGTCATGACCTTCCAGGTCGCAGATTTGGGTTTCTGGGCGCCAACATGTCCAGAACAACAACTCAGTCAATATCCAATAATGCAGTTGTTCCTTAACCTGCAACCAAGAATACTAACACACACACACAGCTTTTCCAAGATTGGATTTGGCCAGGCTCTAACTATAAACAGGAGTCTCATCTCAAAACATCAAGATAATGCGTGCTTTCTCTCAAGGATAGCTAGACTTTAGTCTAACAGGAAAGTAAGGCTTTAACAAAGAAATGGTCCCTTAAACTATAGACTTCAATGACCCCTGTGACTTATAGTCGTCAGGGTACCCTAGAAAAATAGAAGCATTAACACCTTGAAGACATTTCTCAAACACAAAATAAAACATCTTTCCATATTTAATTTCTGGAAGCCGGAATAAATGAGCAAGCACTGTGACTGCATTCAGATATCAAATACAGACATTAGAGAATACATGAAAAGAACATTTCAGTAATCACACTGGTGACTTCTATAACAAAGTAAAATCTTCAGAGAAGTCATTCAACTCATTTAATATTAGAAGGAAAAATATTGATTAATGCCTTGATTATAATCACTCATTACATATACATTGAAGCAGCAGTGGATTCCAATCCACCCCCTTCAGTCCCCCGTTTTAGACCAATGTGGGATCCTAAACACCACATCTGGTCTTTCCATAAAGGCTGCTTCAAAATGTTAGGTTCCTGACCCATGCTCCTCTGTCAGGTTACTTTATTTTTATTTTTATATAAAACAAAATATCTTTTTACTTCAAGGACTTAACATAAAAAAAAAAAAAAAAAAATATCCCACATAGTATATTATTGATCTCCAGAACCTTTGGATATAACTGTCTTTACATCTTATTAATTTTTTTTATTATTATTATCAACATAACTGTTTACAAACAAATACATATTTATTCTCTGAAAGCCGGGCTAAATAAGCAAGCACTGTTGCTGTATTCCTAGCATGGGCTAGACCCGCAGTCACTACTCAGATCCTAAATACAGACATTGTCTATAATCATAAATACCAGGATATACTGTATGCACTAGTTTTTATAAAACTATAATTTCCAATTCCTTTTAATAAACGAAGATGGATGGTTAATCCATTATTTTCACTACCCCCTTTATAGACCCTTTAGGTTCAAAACACAATAGTTGTCTAACTAAAACAAAACCAAAAAATAAAATAAAATAATAATAATAATTAAGACCCATAATAATCCATCTAAGCACTTCAAGTCTCTACTGAAATCATCCTTCATTTTAGAAGTCACATAGCATGTACCATTTTAATTGTATAACATCTTATACCCTTTTTGTTTGTTTCAAAAATAGAAATAAAATAAAACAAATTCAAATCATAATTTCTTCTCATACCATTTCAACTTAATTTGACTTAACAGGCGCTAATAAAATAGTTCATAAATTTTCTATCAGAAATTGAATTTCATAACATACATTTTTCTACTATATTTCTTCTCATCTTTCCCTACATGCCAGTTCCTTCTACATAATTTCCATTCTTTTCAAACACTAGTTTTTCCATTTTCTCTGAGAAGCACAGAAGATGTTGTGGAGATGCTGGAGATAGGGAAAGCTCTCTGACTCATCTAACCAGTACATTATTGTTTGCTTACAATCCACCAACACATCTCTCACACAACCTTTATGTTTTTCACTTCCCTCTTCCACCGAGTCTCTCACCCCTGTCATAGTGACACTTAAAGGTTCCTCTTTAGGGAATTCGTGCTGTTTTATTCTTCAATACGCTTGTTTTCTTATTAATTTTAACTTTATTTTTCATTATAACTACTTCTCACAGTATTCCTTTATCAAATAGTCAGTCTGAAGATCCAGAAAATATTATCAGGATTGTCTCAGTCCCACTTATCTTTACTGTTTTGCAAAAACCAAAATATTATGTTATCAAACCTAAATCACACAGACAGCCATATAGCTGTTTCATCCTTCAACCTTTATTACATAAATTGTAATTCTCGTAGACATCTAATGTCATACATCCATTTAATGGATTGAGAAATAAAACTATTGTAGAAGTTATATTCACTCCTCCTTTGTTCGCCCACCGGCCTTTCATGAAAATGAGGGAGCTTTCTCTGGATAATTTGTATAGTGACTTAGCCAATCTGTCACTTTGTCTCTCTGCCATCAAGTCTATCATTTTTTACGTTTACCATTATGATCCCACCTAGTTGTCTATTCAAATTTAGACCCTCAGTTGAATTTAGACAAGAGTTTTTACCCCATAATGGATGGCAATCTTCAACTTCACAATTCCAATTTACATAAATACTAATCCAGAGAGTAATTCAAATCAACATCATACATGACAAAAGAAGTCATAATTACCACTAGCAGACAGAGCTGGAAAACCAATCCATTTAAAGCTCGTCCCATGTTCTGTATCATCTTTTCATCAAATTGACTCAGCTTATCAGCTTCTTTAAAGTTTGTCGTTTCACTTAACCCATCTGTAATGATAAAACACTCATTCCAGAGGTTAATGACACAATATCCACAAAATCAGGAAATACCACAAACAAACACATACAAGACATAACGTGCAGTCACCATCACACACTCATACTAGACACTCAATATTAGCTTTTTGATATTAAGGCCTAACTCTAAAAAATAATCACTTCACATTTTTCTTCTGGTTTTACTAGTCTCCTAACCAGTTTCAAAGCATGTATGTTCATAATTCATTTAATTTTAGAAAAGTCAGCTGGGTTGTTTTGGTTCATTATCATTATTTTGTTTTAAGCTTGCTTTAGCAGGCCGATAACAGACAGACAGACAGAGTTACCATCCCTTCCTCCAGCAGTCTCTCTCACTATAAACAAATAATCTTTTCAACAGCCTCCTAAGACTGTAATTTAGACATAATGTAATATTAAATTCATTACAATAACCTTTGACCATTCACCTTTTTCTTGAATCTACAACTGTCTTCATCTCTAGCTACCACCATGTCTAACGACCTTCAGGAGTTAAAACTATAAACATATTAGTTCAAAATCAACACTTCTATACATTTTCTTGCCTATAAGGCAACCAACATCATAAAAAGTTTGGCTCCTGTCTCCACAACAAATAATAGCAATCCCCTTATGGTCTCAGCTGTCTCTTGAAAGTCTCCCCTGGCATAGTTGCAGACACTTGTCACAATGAAAAACAAGCCATACAATGAATGCGGTTTCGGGTGAGCGGTATAGAGGAACTTACGTTTATGGGCCAGACTGCCGTAACTCGTCACAGCTTCATCTCCCCTTAACGATATAAGGACGCTGGTGGCCTCACAGCTCCTGCTCAACTCTCATACCCATCTCACATAGCAGTGTCTTTACGGTGACCCCCTGGCTTGGGTTGCCCTCTGTTAGGCCAAAGAGGATCTTACCCGTCGTTGGGTGATCACCTCGTACCCACTGCAAACCGCTCTTCCCCATTACAGAATCTTTGATCGTTTTCTTCAACAAAATCATATGTTTTCTGGAGCTTAGGAAAGGCACATTCAAGAGTCACCAGAGCCGCCATTTTGGACGGCCTAATAGTGTTCACACAGGGAGACAGGTTAATAACAGCAATATTTAGTCACTAAAATCCATTAAACTTCAAATCAGCAAAATCTTAGTAAATTTAGTTATCACAACCGTCTATTGAGTGTACTGCTACACCTGTAGCCAGAGCCATCGGCCCTGTTTCATGGTGGAAACTGAAATGAGACCAAGAAGTTACTGGTCCTAAAATAAACTAGTCAAAAATTTAATTTCTATCGTTTAAGGTCTGTATTACTATTTAAAAGACTTCTTTAAAGTCATTCAGTTTTACTTTTAAAACATTTACAAATACAAATTGCCCTCTGCATGGCAATGATTTCTTTTAACAGCTTTTAGCTGACGTGAGAGAGACTCTGAGGAATTCAGGAGTGGCACACTGGATTGTCAAAAACTTCTAACATCAGACTTTATTCACCATCTTTTAACTCTAGCTCAGCTTAAGGCATCTTTGCTAGAAATTACATGTATTTTCAAATAAACATAATTTTTATTGTCTTTTGCCCATATATCAGGGAATTTAGACATTCCAAATTTCCACTCAAATTGAGTCTGTCACACTGGCAGTTTCAATCACACACCAGATCCAGATAAGTGAACTGTTTCAGGCAAATCACAAGCTTATCTTTTAAAAACCAAAACATCAGCTCTGTTCTTTTCATGGTCAACACTAACAGGCCTTTTGTTTAATCAAATGCCTTTCTATACATTTTACATTTAGCAACTGTTAATCCTATAACACTGCTTCTGCTTATTTTATCTTAAAGAAAGAATAATAATTATTCTAGTTCTTAGTAACGTTTCAAATTTCATCTCAATTTTAGTTGTCAGGTTCTCAATTACCATAGTTTTAACACCTGACTTCAATGTTTTCTCTAGGAGTTTATCAATCTAAGCTATTAGGATCCACACTAACTTTCGTACAACTCTTTAAAGTGTTTCATTAAAACACAATCATCCTTTTAGTTACTTTCATATATTTTGCAACTCAAATTTCTTTTAGTCATTATCTGTAATTTTCATCATTATCATTATCATTGGCAGAACATAAATTTTCATAAACTGCACGGAAATGCTAAAAATCTTCTAAGAGGTTTTCACAAAGTTTCTGTTTATCTTTAGTCACACTTGTCCAAGGAAATGATCCCCAACCCATAATTTATCATCGTACGAAATACGAGGCTAAAACTTTGAATTTTTCAGTTTCTTTCTTTGTTTGTAGCCAGTCAAGTTGTTGTTTAAATTTCCAAACATAATCAAAACCCTAACTACCATTTACTTAATAATTTCTGCAAATTTCTTAGAAGTGAGGGCTTCAGAGCACAGCTGCTTACAGCGTTTGCTTTCTTCTATCTCACTATTTGTTTCAGGACTGTTCAGGTTATTGATATCTTAATCACAGTTCAAACTCACCTGAAGTTATTGCAGAAATGGAGGCGGCGATCTTTGAACAACACAGCTTGGCTTCTGCATGATGAAACTGCAAAGTATACTCCAAAATCACAGTTACATATACTGGTCCATGCCAATTCGGGTCACAAATATTGTTATTTTTCTCTCGGGATCATTCCTGATGCATCCCTGGCAAACAACCCTATTTTTGTTAGTATCCCTAACTGCCTGATTCACTAAATTCGGGGGTCCCCCTATCTGAAATGGAAGAGACTGAGCAGGTTTACGGTGCCCGTGGATCTGAATCCATGGACGTCCTCTGCTGGGGTGGTGCTACACCAGTAATGCCCCGCTGGGCCCCCACAGAGCACGCTTCGCTTGCGCTGTCTGCTGCCGTCAACCTTAACGACGCTCTCAGCGACTTCTTATACTCTCAGTATAAATATTTAGCATTTACTTATACTTCAGTATAATTAATCTTCACTCGCCTCATCGGAGTGAAGCTCTCCCGCTCTCCTTCACAATCTCTCCCAGTCAGACAGCCCTAACATTTAATAAAATCTTACTACCTTGTTTGTTGATTTGCCAGGGGTGTCACCGAGAATAATTGCCCGCATTCTCCACCATAACTGTAAGGGGTAATACAGTCAAAGACCCAGAACCAGATATTTGAAAGAAGACCCAGAGTCAGAATTATAAAAAATTAAAGAAAAGTTTTACTGAAGATAGTTTGCAGTTTCATCAGCAGAAGTCAGCTTCAATACTCACACAGGAGTTCGTAGGCCGCCCCGCTTACAGTTACACAGATCACAGCAGTTATACCATTTCCAAGGTCTAAGCTACGTCATTGCTTACAGGTTGAAAGATTCTCATTGGCTAAGAAATAGATAAACACAGTAATTTTCCACACATATACAGATAGACGGAAGCATATCTCCATCGATTATGCGGCTGACACTCAGACCCTGAAGTTAGGCACGTCATGACCTTCCAGGTCGCAGATTTGGGTTTCTGGGCGCCAACATGTCCAGAACAACAACTCAGTCAATATCCAATAATGCAGTTGTTCCTTAACCTGCAACCAAGAATACTAACACACACACACAGCTTTTCCAAGATTGGATTTGGCCAGGCTCTAACTATAAACAGGAGTCTCATCTCAAAACATCAAGATAATGCGTGCTTTCTCTCAAGGATAGCTAGACTTTAGTCTAACAGGAAAGTAAGGCTTTAACAAAGAAATGGTCCCTTAAACTATAGACTTCAATGACCCCTGTGACTTATAGTCGTCAGGGTACCCTAGAAAAATAGAAGCATTAACACCTTGAAGACATTTCTCAAACACAAAATAAAACATCTTTCCATATTTAATTTCTGGAAGCCGGAATAAATGAGCAAGCACTGTGACTGCATTCAGATATCAAATACAGACATTAGAGAATACATGAAAAGAACATTTCAGTAATCACACTGGTGACTTCTATAACAAAGTAAAATCTTCAGAGAAGTCATTCAACTCATTTAATATTAGAAGGAAAAATATTGATTAATGCCTTGATTATAATCACTCATTACATATACATTGAAGCAGCAGTGGATTCCAATCCACCCCCTTCAGAATAAACTTAGCTCGCTATAACAAGTTAGTTTTAAAAACAAAATTTAACTTATGTATGTGCTGTATAAGAGCAGCAATAAATAGCTTTTAACATACTTGCTCTCAAACCGAGCCGCGTGTACCATTTATCACCATGATGGTAACTCTCCTAAAACCAACATTAACAGAAATTCTTCTAAATTAGCATAAAAAAACATTAATCACTACTAAATATCCCACTTAACAATAATATTGCACAAAAAAACCTTTGATATTATAATTCATTTCAGTTAAACTTTAATTCGTCTAAAGGAACCAAGTCGGTTAACAGGTAGACGAGAGAGACACATTCACATTTACACCTGGTGTTTTAATTCGTCTCATTTGTCCACTTTGAACCACTTCTGTCCTGATTTCTTCGAGGGGAGGGTCTATGGGTACATAGGTAAATGTTTTTCGATCTAATGACGACAAAAACATATGGTGAGCAGCAGCTTTTGTTTCTGCTCTGACAGCCGCAACACCACTCGGAACGCAGTAAGTGTGTGTTAGAAATCAGGAATGGTGAGAGAACATTGTGCTTGGTGCAGTTTTTCATCTTCAAACCAAACTTGGAATGCCTTTTTGACTACCTCTGGAAGTGGTCGAAAGTGGAAGAGCTCAAAATGTTAGACTCTGTTTACCCCTGCATTTAGCGTCGTCGTCCACTCGAGATGCGATTGACCGAAACGCATCTTAACACCAGGTGTAAACAGGGCCTGAGTGCTTTGCATCGGAAGTGCGACGCTGTACCAGGTGAGATACTGAGAAGGTTAACTTTATTAGAAAAGCCATTCAATTGGACCTTATTAAATTTTGCAAACCAAAATGTATTAGTTTACAAATCACACATTATTAAAACTATGTTTTAAGGTCATAGTATCAAGGAACCACACAAAAATGTGAAAATTTGATAATCTGCCCATGCAATTGGTGTAAAAAGGAATAAAATGTTGTTGGTGTTTTACTGCCACTAATGTTAATTTCAGATGGAAACTGCAGTGAATTGTAGGTAGAGGCAATTTTTTCCAATTAGCCTGTTGCAATTCCTTTAAAAAAAAAAAAAAAAAAGAAATCTTACTGACCCCAAACTTTTGAATGGTAGGATTTATTTTAAAAGAGTGTAATTATGGAGCTGCTTTCACAATGGGAACATGCCTTCTGTGCCTTAAAATGCTGTCTACAGCTTCTCACTATATTGTGGAACAAATCCTGAGTCATTCATGCAGATGGACAAACATGTTTGAAAAATAATTGTTTGGCTTTGTGCTGTGAATCACAGCAGATGTGACATTAGGACTCACAGGTCCCCTGCGGTTGACTCTAAAACTGCTGGATTGAAATTCTGCCGCTGTAACATTTAACTGCTGTTGTGTTTCACATCACAGACACCAAACTCAAATAGTGCATGGAGATCTTTGGTTGTTGAAATAGCGACACCATTCAGCATAATTATAAAATCATTTGCCACGTAACAACATGCGTAGCTGGAGCACGGCATTCTGATGCATTGACAATGAAATCCACGAACAGAATTAAATTAAATTCAATTCAATTCAATTCAATTCAAATTTATTTGTATAGCGCTTTTCACAATACACATTGTTTCAAAGCAGCTTTACAGAAAGTGCATTAGAAATGTACATAGAAAAATATAGTTAGTTAATCATGTATTAATTTAGGGCATAACATATCGAAGCTCATATGTGTCCATGCTGGAGATGGAGGAATGGGGGAATATGCTTCTGTTTGTGTAGACAGATCGAGTCATAGGTAGAATAAATCTCAGAGAGAGGTGGAACACATATGTGAGGCGCAATTGTTTCATTTCTATTTCTGAGTTCCCTGTATTCATAGCTGCTCCTGTGTAAGACGCTGCTCAAACACGGACTCGTTCTCTCGTTTTGCATATGTGTATACAAACCTGCATTAAGAAAATATGCAGTCTTTCCATTTAAGGGATAGGTCACCAAATAATTCTGTCATCGTTTAGAGAACTCATTCTCATGCAGTTTTCCAAATCTGTATGATGATATTTTTGTATTTGTGAATTATTTAAAAAAAAAATTTACGTATGGCTTGACACATATAATTGACGAAAAAGCCTGATAAAATTAGTTTCACTATATTTCAAGTCTTTTGAAGCCATACAATAATCTTGTGTAAAGAACAGACTGAAATTTATGGATGCATTCTGTAACATTTTCATAAATAAAATGGTTTACACCTACACGTGCTGCCATGTAAGATGTGTTTTGTCTCCTATGATCACCATTTATTGATAAAAAAAAATACAGTACACTTTCTTTGATGAATGGAAAGTTCAAAAGAACAGCATTTGTTTGAAATAAAAATCTTTTAGAGAATAATATTTTAGCCAATATTGGTTCTTCTTAAAATTCTTCTTTTGTGTTCCAAAAAAATATAAATAAATTAACAACAACAGCATACAGATTTTAAACAACACATTGGTGAGCAAATGAAAAAAAAAAAAGTCTTGGAACAACATGAGGGTGAGTGATTACTGACAGAATTTATATTTTTGGGTGAACTAACCCTTTAAATGTTTTAACATTTTCTTACCTTGTGGTTTACTTCCCACAACACATTTCAACAGCAGAATAAACCTCTTGCTCTCTCCTCTCTTTAATTGCTGAGAGGGTTTATAAAACTTTGTGACTTTCCCAGGAGTCTAAGGTGACAGACACTTTATCAGCTAAATTCAGTATGTGAGTCTTTGGGACACTCTGACAGCCTGTTTACACCCCTGACGGTGGTGTGTATATGTGTTTATGAGAAATGCCTTCGGCTCATTGCATAACCAGACATGGTGCTATCGTGTTGCTGACACAACGCTGTATGAATTAATTTCACCTTTCTTATGTGTGAAGTAAAAACTAATGCTAAAGAAAAAGTTAACCAGAAGAGCATTTTTGATATAGGGGCATCACTGGACACTTTTAGCTACAGTACAAATGCTTTACTTACAGTAAAGATTTGATATCTATGTTTCCATGCTGTGAATGAAAGCATTTCTGCTAGAATGTAGAATGTTAACTTATTATTATGATCTGGTGATGATAAAGATACAGTTTTAAATGAAACATGCCCACAGGCCAGCAGCATTTGACATTGGTACTTTCCATTAAAGATCGGACATCTCACTTTGTCACTGGATGAATTAATTACAAGAGCTTGGGGAAACACGTTCCATCCAAATTATGTCAAAATTAAGGGGCTGTTTACACAACACCATTTTAAACAAAAAACTGAAACCTTTTTTATTAGTTTTGGCCGTTCAGATTCCACACGACCAAGGTCAACAACTGGCGATTTCTCAGTTGAAAAACGGCAGGAGAGCATTCAATGTGAGGCACTGGACATAACAAATATGACAGAGAAAGACTGAGATTTTCCAGATCACAACAATGTTGTTATGTGAGCGATGCAATGGCAGCAGCCAGATGAAATACATAAGAAAAAAAAAATTTGTCCAGATTGTTTCTGAAGTGTTGATGAATGTGGAGCCAATATTCAGCACAGTTCAGCAACAAATAAATAAAATATATAATAAAATAAAGTAAAATCAAAAATCTCTATTTTTCTATATTCTTATAAAACTAAAACCATCACTGAAAATAAACTCCAGGGAGGTAAGTTATGTCTATAACTCCATAAAACCTCTCTCCATTGACAGCTGCGCAACTGAAACTTTGACGCTTCAAAATTTTTTGACAAATTTGACTCGTTCGCTTTATATGACGAACAGATTTAATTTAGGCAAAGATGAACAAATGTCTAATGGGTTTGGAAAGACACGAGGGTGAGTAAATTATGACAGAATTAAAAATTTTGGGTTAACTAACCCTTTAAAATGTATATATTTTAAAATGTAATACATTTTTCTTTTATTAATAGAAAGTTCAGAGAACACCATTTCTTTGAATTAGAAATCTTTTGTAATATTATTAAGTATTAATTGCAAATTATTTTATTATCAATTCGGGGGTACATATAAATACAAATATATGACACCAGATACAGGAACTTGTAAAAAAACAAAACAAACAAGAACTATGTGAGGAATTGCAGTGGCCTACACTATGCCAGCTGTATGAAAATCCCATATTTACATGAAAAGACACAGTCTGGATCAACCTGAAAAAAATCTAGAACTCTTTGAAAACAGTCTAGGAGATAAATGTGCTGTGCTTACCTGACTAGGAAAAGGCTGCCAGGTGGCTTTGCAGGGACTTGGTTCACAAACTTTAGACACATTTACAACACTAAAAAGCACTACCAAGATGGCCAGCATGTGACCTGGCAGGCTTATAGGGGCTTTGAAACTTCGAAGGCACGCCTATTGAGGATACTTTTACATGTACCAGCCTAAGAATCAACAAGACCATAGATTACTGGTAAGATTTCAGCAAAATCAAGATAAACAGATTGTGTTGATAATTATGATGTCTTATTTAATTAGCCATACTACAGAGTTTAAATCGACAACATAAACACATTATTCACTCATAATGGCGTAATATAAGACACACCTCAACACCTGCTAAAGTAGCTACAGCACAAAGATATATTAAACAGGATTTTATTAAAAATGACATAGTGAACACTTTGCAGCATTTCCCCCCCAAATTCCACTTATGTTAGTCAAGGCTTATTGCACTAAAACAGTAATCATTTAGTCTTACATTACATTTTCTGCCCTGCATTAAACAGGCTGGTTTTGATACAGTAGCAGTTTTAAGATTTCTATATGTAATTGACTGATCTTATGTTACAGAAAGTATGCCAATCATGGCTGATGTAAATTTTATGCTGATTTTTGAATAACCTGTTTTGACATTTGTTGTTTTATTTCAGGTTGACTATTGGGGAATATTGCAAACTGGTATTACCATATCATTTTAATGTGTTGTCCCAAAGTCTTTCGTTAATTTGTCACTTGATAGACGCTATGAATGAATTGTTCATGGACGATGATGACTAGGAGGGCGATTACTAGAATTCATTCTTTCAGGAATCGGATTAATCGTCCTGTAGATCCTAAAGTGCTGTTGCACAATTAAAGTAGTGCAGAAAACTGTTTTTTTTTTTTTTGATTTTCTGATGTGCATGTCCGCAAACCGTTAACGTCATTCGCAAAAGTTTTGTGCATCAGAATCTAAGCAGATGCATTAGGTATTGTTCATATGCTTCATGAATACCAACTCATTTGACAAACTGCATTTTGCATACTATAACCCAGGCTACCAAATACATATGTTCTGACATGGGGTTTGTTTACGAATGTAGCAGTAGAGGATTTTCACTTTCCTTTGTTGACGTCATTGCCCTTATATGGGAATGGGTGGATGAGGTAATCGGGGCCAGCGTATTTAAAGGTTCAAACAGGAAGCCCTAGAATGTAGGCTTGGTCACACCCGCCCCTCTTCCGGTTTCACTATAGTCCAGGTAAGCGACGGAGGTTATGCACAGCTTCGGGTGGTTTTAAAGTGTTTAGACTGTTTTTATCTTTGAAGGATCGCTGTAACCGGTTCGGCTGCGTACCCTGGGAGTTGCGTCGAGCACTCATAGAAAGCTTCGAGGTATGTCGGCGATCACAATCTGTTGTGATGTGGGTTGTATGGGGTTAGTCAAGTTTAATGGGGGTTATTGTGTGTTTTAGTGGAACATTCGTGAGTGCATCCTGACATCGTGATGTGTGATCCGTGATGTGTGTGTGATTTTCGTGTGGTATGTATGATTTAGTAATGTTTTGTATTTGTTGATTGGAGTAGATCCTTGTCTGATTGTTATGTTTTGTTTTGCAGTGTAACGCGTACCACGTGATTTAATTCAGGTCGGGCTGCTGTTTTTCTTAGACTAGATTATTCCCTTTGTTCTTCGTGAATCATTATTTTGTTAGGTTTTCGTGGCTTTAATAGTCGCTGTGTGTTTTTGGATTTCATTTTATGGTTTGGTTTATTTTGCTATTTTTGTAATGGAGTTAGACTGATCGGTGTGACTTGGGCCTTAGTGCCGTGTGTTATATTAGTGTCTATCTAACGGTCATCCACTGAGTATTTTGGGGTCCTCACTGCCGATGAGGTAGGACAGATTATTTATCATCTGTGCACTACCTGATCTGGTCAACCATCATATTTGTGTCTGATGTGATTGTTGTGATTATTTTGTATTTGTATCTTCCCTACTAATTTTGCTTTTTGTTTCTTTTTGTTTTCGAGTCAAGGCTGAGTGCGCCGAGGGGGAGGCTAGTCACCTGGGTGAACACATTTGCTGTGAGGTTGGAGCACCAGGGTTTGAGCACCTCTTCATATGTAGTTTGCTGTGCACACATAAATGGTTGAGAGCACAATTGTTTACAGCTAGCTTGCCACCCCTAACGTAAGCTTTAGCCTTGGAGTTATATTCTTTTTGTAGTAATTATTTTCTTTGTCTTTTATTTTGTGGGGACGGTACATACATTGTTTTGGTTGTTATGTTTGGTTTAATGTGATTCAGTGTTTAAAGATCAGTGAGGTCTGGAGGAATGTTCTTTTAACATTTGATATAGTCTGTATTGTTATAATAAACTTGCCAGTGATTTATATTACGAACAAATGGTGCTAGTGGGATATTTTCCTTTTTAAATAAAACCATTAATTCATTGGATGAAGCGACTCTGTCTTTTCTCTGCACCAACGAACCTGGGTCCCTTTTGTATTTCCTTGGGTGCAATTCCCAGGGTGGCGTAGTCCGTGCTATCCGGATTTAGTTAGACTAAAAAATCATACCGCTCTCGTCACAAACTGGCGCAGTCGGCAGGGTGGTTGCATTGTAAAAGCAGAGACGTGGATTCTGTAATCTCATATTGATCATTTTGTTTGAAGTTAATTCTTTTTTTTTTTTTCTTCTTTTTTTTTTTTTTTGAGTATTGAAAAACAGCAGCCGACTCTGACTCTGAGGTGACACCCAAGCCCTGGACTAATCGAGGTCCCTTCTGAACGAACGCCTTCGCTGAGTTTTCTCTGTGTAGTTTGGCTTTGTTGTTTTTTTTTTTTGTCTTTGTTCTGTTTTTCAGTCATGGAGGATGAACTGATACAACTCAGAGACATGGTGCTACAACTAAGAGCCGAAAATGAACGTCTGCGCCAGGAGCCGGCGGCAACTGGGTCAACGGATTCTATTCCGGCCCTTTGTGACAATACTGCGGCAAGGCCATCTGCAAATATGGCTGCGGAAGGTATTATAACTGCTACTGAGAGACTTGTTCTTATCCCACGGGATAGAAAGTGCCCTATGTTCCGAGGCAACTCTGGTATGAATATTGACGAGTGGGTCGAGGAGGCACGAGCATGTATGCGAGCCCGTCATTTGGCTCCTGTTGACCAAGCTTTTTTTTTGGTTGATCACTTAGAAGGTGAGGCCAGGGATGAAATTAAATATCGTTCAGATGCAGAGCGGGGAGACCCGGAAATCATTATTAAGATCTTGCAAGAACTGTATGGCTGTTGTCAATCATATGTTGCATTGCAGGAGGCTTTCTTTTCCAGGAAACAGCAAGAGGGGGAGAGTCTTCATGAGTTTTCTTTGGCTCTGATGCGTCTTTTGGACCTGGTAAAACGTGTTGCACCAGCGGGCATGTTGAATTTTGAGGTGCTATTACGAGACCAATTTATTGAGTATGTTTCCGACTGTTCACTCCGCCGAGAGTTAAAGCAACTAGTGCGTCACCAGCCCGCAGTTACCCTGTTGGATGTCAGAGGGGAAGCTATTAGGTGGGAGCGGGAGGGCCTGCCTGGGGGGCATAGGGGTCGTAGTCACTCTGTTCCATCGGTCTATGGCCTTCAGTATGGGGTTCAGGGGGGTTCCTCTACCGTGTTGGGTAATGGTGCATTAGGAGCAGAACTGGGGGATCTTAAAGCTATTCTGAAACAACAACAAGATCAGCTTAATCAGTTAACCCAAAGTATCGCTCTACTTCAGAACAACCAGAGGCATGTTAGACCGCTCCGTGAGGGCCCTGTAATTTGTAGGAGATGTCAGCGTCCGGGGCACTTTGCAAGGGATTGTGACGGTGCAAGGGTTCCTTTTCGCTCCCGGTCCCACTCTGTAGCTTTACCTTCCCCCTCTAGTACTGGACCATTTCCCTCCCAACAGGGGTCGGAAAACTAATGCCCACCGAACCGTTGAGCCACAGCTCGGGTGGGGCCCTTATAGGCTCTTGTGTTGTAAGTAGCGTGAGTACCGCAGCCAATTTAATGTCCTCCTGCCCCCATATAGACATTCTTATGGGTGGACATAAGGTGTCCTGTTTATTGGACACCGGTTCTATGGTGTCCACAGTTACCGAGAGTTTCTTTTTTCAACATTTTGAGACAGGGAGTTTACAGGCTTGCCGTTGGCTTCAGCTTAAGGCTGCTAATGGGTTGGCTATTCCTTATTTGGGTTATCTAGAATTGGATGTTTTCTTGTGTGGTAGGGTTATACCTGGTTGTGGCGTGCTTGTAGTAAAGGACCCACCTGGTGGTGCTAGTGTCCCAGGGGTCCTTGGGATGAATGTAATTAGCAAATGCTACGAACTTTTGTTTTTTCAACATGGGCCTGCTTTATTCGAGTTACCAACCGTGTCTCAGGCACCTGGTCATGTGTTCCAAGCCTTGCAACGGTGTTATCAGGCAGGTGTTGAGCCCCCCCCTGATGTGAAGAATGTTGTTAAGCTAAGTCAGGGGAGGGTTCAGCGTATTCCAGGGGGTGTGACCAAGTTTGTCAGGGCAACATGTTCAGATCACTTATCTGGTAGTACCGCCTTATTTGAGCCTCTCGACTCTGGCCTACCTGGTGGGTTGTTGGCATCTCCTTCGTTAGTCCAGGTGGTTGGGGGTACAGTTTACGTTCCTGTGGTAAATGTTGGCACTACCGATGTCTTGCTTTACGCTCGTACCCAGTTAGGCTATTTGCACGGGGTGGATGTGGTCAGTTTGCCTAAGGGCGTAGCTGAGTTGAGGGCTATTGAAGTCACTGGTTCATCTCCCAGCTCAGTTAGGAGCCAAATAGATGCCCTTGATTTATCCGACCTTAGTAGGGAGGAGGCCCAACGGGTTAGGACATTGCTGGTTGAGTACCAGGCTGTGTTCTCAGCTCATGAGGGGGATTTGGGCTGTACCAGCCTTATATCCCATGAAATCCCCCTGTTAGATGATGTCCCTGTCCGGCAACGTTATAGGCGGTTGCCCCCATCCGAGTATGAGGTTGTCAAAGCCCATATCAATCAACTTCTTGAAGCGCAGATCATTAGGGAGAGCTGCAGTCCCTATGCGTCCCCCATTGTTCTGGTGCGGAAAAAAGATGGTAGCCTTCGCCTTTGCGTGGACTACCGCCAATTAAATCAAAAGACTCGTAAAGATGCTTTTCCGTTACCACGCATTGAAGAATCGTTGGACGCTCTTTCCGGGGCCAATTGGTTCTCTACTCTCGATTTAGTCAGTGGCTACAATCAAGTTCCTGTTGCCGAGAAGGACAAAGCTAAGACAGCCTTTTGTACTCCTTTTGGATTATTTGAGTTTAACCGTATGCCTTTCGGCCTTTGCAACGCCCCAAGCACATTCCAGCGCCTCATGCAACGTTTGTTTGGGGAACAGCATTGCCAATCTCTGTTACTTTACCTGGATGATGTTGTGGTCTTCTCTTCTTCCATTTCACAGCATCTGGAGCGATTAGAGGGAGTGTTAAGCCGACTGGGACAGGAAGGACTCAAAGCCAAGCTGGAGAAATGTACCTTCTTTAAGCAGGAGGTTGGCTATTTGGGACATGTGATCTCCAGCGCTGGCGTCTCCACGGATCCTGGGAAAATTGAAGCGGTAGCCCAGTGGCGACGTCCAACCCAGGTGGCGGAGCTGCGTTCGTTCCTTGGCTTCACCAGCTACTACCGTCGCTTCGTGGAGGGCTTTGCGAAAATGGCCGCACCCCTACATAAGTTAGTAGCGGAGTTGGTTGGTACGAAGGCGCGGAATAGGACCGGATGTGACTTCGCTGCGGCCTGGACAGAGGCCTGTGAGCAGAGCTTTGAAGGACTGAAAGCTAAACTCACCTCCACTCCGGTATTGGCTTATGCCAATTTCGCATTACCTTTCATCCTTGAAGTTGATGCTAGCCATAGTGGCTTGGGGGCAGTTCTATCACAGGAACAGGACGGAAAAGTCCGGCCTATAGCCTATGCAAGTCGTGGTCTTCGCCCCCCTGAACGTAATATGCTTAATTACAGTTCAATGAAATTAGAGTTCCTGGCCTTGAAGTGGGCAGTTACTGAGAAGTTTCGTGAGTATCTCTTGGGACAAAAGTGCATCATTTACACCGACAACAATCCTTTGAGTCATCTTGCCTCCGCTAAGTTGGGAGCAACAGAGCAGCGATGGGTGGCCCAACTGTCATGTTTCGATTATGAAATTCGATACCGGTCCGGCAGAGTAAATAGGAACGCTGATGCTTTATCCCGGCAGTATGTACCAGAGAATACCACCACCTCCGTTCCGGAATCTCTGCAGCAGACTGGAGTCGTATTACCATCTCAGGTAATCCAAACAGCCATCTTTGCTTTACCCCATCATTCCGCCTCTGATATATGTTCTCTACAGTGGTCAGACCCAGATATTCAAGCTATTTGGACTCTTCGCAAGCAGAAGATGTACCCTAGTTCGGTGATGCGTCAAGCATTATCCACCCAGTCATTGGCGTTACTACGGCACTGGGATCGACTGGTGGAGATGGATGGGGTACTATACCGTCGAACCCTTCGACCTAATGGGGGTGAGGAGGTATTGCAAGTAGTTCTACCAGCAGTGTTAAAGCAAGATGTACTCACCCAGTTACACCATGACCATGGGCATCAGGGGGTGGAACGGACTATGGAGTTGGTCCGTCTACGCTGCTTTTGGCCGGGAATGGCTGTGGAAGTGAAGCGCTGGTGCCAAGAATGCGAAAGGTGTCAAGTGGCGAAGCATACGAATCCTGCTACACATAGAATATTGAAGTTTAATTAGATGATTAAAGCTGAATGAAAAATGCTGTGTTGGGGTCCCTATGAGCAGGATTTAGATATACAAATCAATATGATTTGCACTTGAGCACTGAGAATTGGGAGAACAGGAGACAGAGTGTGTGGTAATGATAGGGGTGTTTTTTGCCCACGGATGTGGGTAGACCAGAGATATCATTAGGATTATTAGCTCTCTAGACACAAAAACACAAACATTTCCCAAGTGTCTTCTATAAAGAAAATCTTCAAATCCTGTATTCCACAGTGCAGCACTACTTTTTTCCTAATTTCACTGACACGATAATGTGAAATTGAAGGGGGAAAAAACATTAGCAAAGTTAATTACATGGTGTCGGAAAAATTGTGAAATGTAATAATTAGAAGCACATCCATCTGGACAGGTGCTTGGTGAAGACTTTCAGTTTATAGCTAGTTGTGAGACCTGCTTACTAACAATCTACATCTCAGGGTCTCTAAGGGACTGAAATATTGTTTGTTCACATCAACAGGATGTTTGAGCACGTTTGTAGTCTTTGCTTAATTTCATGTGTATAAACTAAAGAAGGATGAGTATAATGCAGTCTTAGACAGGAAGACAACAGGTGGATTTGTGGATTAGAATGCAGAAGATGCATAGAGACCTTCACAACCTCTCTTTCTTTCTCGTTCTCTCTTCCTATCTTCCATATCGCTGCTGCCCTCCAGCAATGCTCACAGCAACACAGCTTGAGGTGAACCACATCTGACTTTCTTTTGGAACAGGAATATATATTGAGTTTTTTAAATTACATGATATGGTGATTATTTAATTGAATTGGTCACATAAAGTACACTGTTCAGAGTATTTCAGAAACAGCTGATCTACTGGGATTTTCACACACAACCGTAGGGTTTACTGAGAATGGTCTGAAAATGAGACAATAGGTGAAAAAGGGTGGAGATGCCTTGTTGATGTCAGAGGTCAGATGAGAATGGACAGACTGGTTTGAGCTGATAAAAAGGCAGCAGTAACTTGTTAAAACCGAGGTCTGCAGAAGAGCATCTCTGAACACACAGCATGTCAAACCTTGAAGCAGAAGAGCTACAGCAGCAGAAGACACACCGGTGACACTCCTGTCAGCTAAGAGCAGGAAACTGAGGCTATTATTCACACTACACTGTTAACTTTCGCTGTAGATTTAGCAGCACAGTACTGTAAAAACCTACAGCACAATACTGCATTCCTATATTACAGTAAATTACCGTAATTTGCATTGCATTCTGGGCAATATTGTTTGAGCGGGGACATTTTACAGTACATTTTAGTGTTGCTGTAACCTAGCTGTAACCTGGCTGTAATATGCCAGGCAATAATACAGGGTTGCTGTAAACAGAGAGCGCGCGCGCCGCCTGACTGACGTCAGAGCACAACTGCGGCAGTTCACTCACTGGATGGATATCTCACTCTGCGGATATCTGGAAATTTGGTAAGTTAATTTTGACTTTTATAATAAGATTTTAGGATTTAACGCTATAGTGTAGCCTACATAGCTTTTAATGTGAAATGACAGTGGAAGTTTAGCCAGCGACGATTGCAAAAACACCGTTAAGTTTGTTAACGTTGTCTGCAGACTCTTTCACCTGCTTGTCCTGACATTTTCAAATCTAGGCTATAACTCCGTGAATTAACATTACCTTACGGTTTATTTCGACCAAACCAGTCTTGGTGATTGTTGGAACGGTGAAAAGACCAATCGAGGTGGTCTTTTGTGAGTTTTATTTTGTTTCTGTCGAGTTTTAATTAAATGTGTTTTACGATGGTCTGCGAGATAAAATTAGCTACTATTAGCATTTGACATGTTAGGTTTGAAGGATCTTATAATAACAAAAATGTCTAACGTTAACTGTTAGGCCTATCTCTGTATGGAACACCCGAGCCTGTCAGTGGTAAAAACAATAATAGACATAACGTTACGTACAAAAACTGCTATATTTGCAGTCCGTTTCCCGGATGACGAACTTGATGATTGTATGATTTTACGAACTTTAATGATCAATACTGGACCAAATTGAATAAGTCGTTTTAGTTAGACACAAAAACGCGTGAAAATGAGGCTTAAAAATACTGCACTTTCCTTTGCAACGCAAAATGGGTGATTTGGGCTTTAGAGAGATTGGCTATTGGTAGCAGTAACGTCACCAGTTTAGCCTTTTACTTCATTTCTATTTAGGCGGGAGACCCAGTTATAATGATTATTATAATAATTAAAAATATGAATAAAGGTGTAAATTGTTGATAAACTTGATCAGAGTTAATGATCTATTAGGCAACAAAGACAAGTAAAATGTATGCCAAAAAATCAAGTTAGAATATTTAGAGAGGTCAAGTGAAGCTTATTTTTTATTAACCTAACATAGATGTATTGTAAGCAGATTTATGAGATATGTCCTCAACAAGCAACACATGGCCTAACAGTTAACTGAATAATATGTATTTTGATTTCTTACAGCTCTACAGTGTGGGACAATTTTATTTGCAGCCTGGGAGGAGTTTTATGTAAGTATTAGCCATGTTAATACAATGTTTTAAACTTAAAGTTTAAATTGGCTGTTTTTGTTATTTCTACAGAATTTTCTCTCTTCCACTGTCTGTATGCTCATCTTTGGTGCTGTGGCTAACAGGTTTTGTCATATGTGTTTTTGTGTGTCATGTCTTTTTCAGTTTTGGTCATCGGTCCAATTTTCGCCAGGTTCCAGTACCACCTCAAAATCCCAGCCAAGTTTTAAAGTATGTCCAGCTACAGCTGCAAGTCATGCAGTTTTTCAACCTCTCTCTTAAATGCGTTCACCATACATGCCAAAGTTCACAGAAATGTGGCTAAGTACCTTGCCCTTGCACTTTTAAGAATTGTCTAACTTTTAAGTCACATATGTATCGACACCATGGCAAGGCAAGACTGGTGCCGACTAAAAGCAGATTTCAACCCCAGAATGTTATATTGACATGCCAGATTGAGGATTGCAAATTCCAGAGCACTGTTTTTTCAAGTTTGTGTGCAATATTTGACCAGTTATACTCGTTATACTCATGTTTTATGTAGTTGCATCATATTCTTCATGTTGTTTTAATATGTTTAGGTCACTGCAACCCAGGGAGACATTGAGGCACAGCAGGTGATACCAGATTTGGTATCTGTTTTTTTTTGCTTGGTAAGTATGTGGTTATTTATGTAGACAAACACACACACTCTCACACATACCCATACATATTAATATTCACACACAGGCACACACTCGCATACTTTCTACACTCACACAAACTCAGTCACTCTCACAGACACATACTCACACATACTGTACAAACACACTCACACATATACATACTCATTCACACTTTCACAGGCACTCACACACACATATACTCACAGATGTTTGTACAGCTATATACTGATATTCTCAATCATACACCCACTCACTCACACATTCACAGACACACAAACATAATCATGCACTCTCAAACATACACATATACTGTACGTAGACGTTTGTACAGCTACAATCACTTGCACATACACACACTCACCTGCATACACACACACACACACACAACTGTATCAACATACTGTAAGTATTTTTAATCACTGCACATACATACTCGATTAATTTGTACAAACAGTAATATGTAAATTGTACCATTAAGAATGGAGTGAAGTCATCCATGGAGTTTATTGACATAAGGTTGTTTTCAGAATAAAACATTGTAGGTAATTATCATTGTTTTCTTTCATTTTTAGGACATTCAATCATGACAGCATCCAGGTGCATCGAGGGAAAAGTTCTATTGACACTGGACAACCAATGTTCTTAAATGGTTTTAATAGATCAATAAAAACTATTTTTGACTAGAACATTCTTTGGATTGTCTTTTGATTTGCAGTTATTCTGAAGTTGCATTATAATATTGTTACCTATAGATGTATATACTGTAATAACTACATATAGTTATAATATCATTAGTAATTTGAAAATTACAATATTTTGCAATAATGTATCAATATAGATATTACAGTACAATACCGTATAATTAATTAAATACAGTAAAAATACAGCACAATACTGTTTTGTAGTTTACAGTACTGTTTGTGTGTACTGTAAATTGAATTACAGTACAATTACTGTAAATCGAAATACAGTACCTTGCTGGCAACCTTGCTGCCAGTACTGTACTGTAAAAATACAATAAAATTGTTAACAGTGTAGCTCACCAAAATTAGACAGAAGAGAGAAGATTGTAAAAACGTTGCCAGGTCTGATGAGTCTCGATTTCTGCTGAGAAATTCAGATGGAAGGGTCAGAATTTGGTGTAAACAACATGAAAGCCTGGATCCATCCTGCCTTTATCAGTAATTCAGGCAGCTGGTACTAATGATGTAAGCAATATTTTCTTGGCACACTTTGGGCCTCTGAGAAACCAATTGAGCACCATTTAAATGTCAGCCTGCAGTTCCCGAGTATTGCTGCTGACCATGTCCATCCCTTTAAGACCACAGTGTATGCAAGATATTTAAATATTTATTTATCGGAATCGAGAAATGTCCTCAAGCCGACACTCAAACTCGAGTCGACCGAAGCACAACCGAACTACATCTTGAAGCACTGCCTACGAGACTATCGGCTCTGACAGCAAGAAAATATTTAAATAAATGTTATAATCATAATACTTTTTTTTTTTAAATGATTTTATGAGTTATACAGGTCATTTCTTCAATAATAACTATTATTATTGGTTCTGGTTAAAGCCCACCCACTTCCGGTTTCATCTGAATAAAGATACAAATATTGTGTGGAACCTAGTGGTGGAACGGGAGATTCATTTCATGGATGTTCAACTGCGTGATGCTGTCATGTGAATATACCAAAATCTCTAAGGAATGTTTCCAGCAGCTTGTTGAATTTATATGCCACAAAGAATTAAGGCAGATCTGAAGGCCAAAGGGGGTCCAACCATTTACTAGCAAGGTGTACAAAAAGTGGTTGGTGTTCTAATGAACACTTTTCAAAGACATTTTCTCTATAAATAATCACACTACGTATACATGTTAAATTGACAGTCCAAATTCTCAGTGAAAACTGCTATTATTAAGTGCTTTGATTTTAGGGTACGTTTACACGACAACGATACACTTAAAATGGAGAAGTTTTTCCTTTGAGTTTTCTGTATTTACAACAGAATATGTTAAAATCATTTGCTAATTTTATGAGGAATAACTGCTTTTATGATCAGTAAAAACATGTAATTGGACAGTACATCAACTGTCCCAACAAATAAAAATGGCTACTTTATTTTTGGAAATTGCACTCCAAGTCTTCCATAACCCTGCTAAAGACCAATATGCAAAGACAGAAATCATTTAATTTGAATAAGGACTGTTGACAGGGATATTTATGTAGGATAAGCTTTTGAAATATATTGTTGAAATATTTGACAACATAATTAGTTTGAAGATATTACACATGTCCAAATCCCTAAAAGACTCGACTTGTTTTTGATGCGTGTCTTTAAAAATAAAAGCATTTGCACATAGTTTGAAAAACTGTAGTTCCCATCTACACAGGTGAGGTTAGTCAAACCTCTTAAAACCATGAAATAGCAGAAGCTGACTAGTGAAGACTCTGTTCTTTTAACCTGCAGATGATCTCCTGATGTTCCAGCTGACGAAGGAAAGGCCTGTCCCTCTGAAAGAACATGTTAACAGGAGCGCGCTCTTCAAGCACTGACCACAGATGTGGTCTCGCCCAGCACAGACTAATGGCAAATGTGATTTCACCTTCTTTTTGCCATTGAGAAGTTTTATCCATGGACTGGACTACAGCTTCTGTTAATTCGTGCTTTGTAAGATTTATTTTTGTCCAGGAATTAGTGAGGCAACAGAAAGCTATAATTATAGTGCCACAAGGCAGCGATTTATTCCTCAAACATCCTTCTGAACTTCCACAATTAATTCAGCCGCTTAACGTAAATACATCATTTAAATAATTTTAGCCTTTCACAAGCATTATAATCATAAGAAATGTAAAGTCATCTCCTATTTATTTGCTTTGATAGAACGTTGAATGCATTTAAATCAAACCAGCATTGATGATGTCATTGTAATATTTGCATACGGATTTGTGATTGGTCTTCTTTCATACATCTATTTGCCTAATAAACTCTGATTGTTGTTTTCATCCTTGCATCCGTTTAACCATCTTTACCTTAATTTACTGCATAGATGTAATGTCTGCTTTACACGAGAATCATCACATTAGACACAAATGCCATGAAGTTGGGTTTCATTTAAGTAAAACCAAAACTTAAAACTTTTCTTTTCTTCTGGCAATGTTAATTTGCGTTAAACTTTTTGTGTTAAAAGCCTAGACTATAAAACATGGCTGGATGCAGAACAAAGGTTGTTTTTGATGAAAACCAAAGAAAAAAATGGTAGCAAGATTGTTTACTTTGCAACATGAACGTTGGACTCATCTCACACCACTCTTACACAGGTAAATAATTGAGAATGCTAGAGGCAAATCACTCCAATCAAGGTGCACTCAGGTATAAAATACAATATTAGATTATTATATTGTTTGTTGATTTCTACATCACAGGTTTAATCACACTAGCACAGAACTCTCATATTTCATTGCAGATCATCTTGCATGAAATATTTTCCTTTTAATTTATTTTGAGCAGCACACTAATTCTTTTCACAGCCGTGTCCCTACTTTTGTCAAAACAATCAGATATTTCTGAAAACATTTTTAAAATCAGGAAATATGACAGTCAGCCTCCACTGAAGGCCTGTTTTGCGTATTTCACCTGCTGTGAGTTCAAGAACATTACAAAAGCTAGGGTGAGATTCAATTTATGTTGCTCTGTCACCTAAATAGTGTGTTATGATGTGGTGAGGAACGAACCCAAGTGCAGACAGCGAGTAACTTAAACAAGGTTTAATGACGACAAAACAGAAAGTAAAACCCACGATGGGGCTAAACAGGACAGGATAAACTGAAAATACACTTCACACAAAACTAAGCACTACAAGAACGAACTTAAACAGGAACTCACAACTCGAACGACAGACAAGGATCAAGACACGGATTGACATAGGTGTCTCGGAGTATTCTCAGTTGACAAAAGAGCCGACAAGGTTAGACATCAGACAGTGTTAAACAATGAACCAACAAAAGACAGAGAGAACACGGGGATTACATATGGGAACCACTAATGAGCAAGACAGGTGATAACAACTATACAATGATGACAAGACAGGGATAACAAGGGGGGCGGGAACTGGTAACAAGACAACACAAGCACATGGCCCTGACGATTGGCCATGCGCTTGTAGACAAAACATGGGTCTGTCATGGTCCAGCCCCAATACTCAGAAAATACACAGATAAGAAGGCAGAACCATGACATTGTGAATATATTTTGTGAGATCTTTAGATAATGTCTCTTATTTTGAAGTTTTATTTTGTTAATTTGATTTGGTTACTTTGGTTATTCTACTAACTATAAGTAACTTTGTAACTACATGTCAAATAACTTTAATTAATTTGCCAATAAAGGTCAGTTGGGAGACGGTTAATAGAATAAGTTGATATGTAGTCTTAAGTAGTTGACAAGTTACTTATGGTTAGTAGAATGTATAAAGTGGACCAGTAGCTCACAACACGAGAAGAAAGGATGCTAAATTTAAGAATAATAGACATATTTTTATTTCAGATCATTACTATTAAAATTTAACGTCAGATTTGTCAATATTTGTAATACATATTTGATGTTATTTGTTGATATTTTTGCATCAGTCAGTGTTTGATTTTACTTTATTGTCAGAATTATTTCCAAACTTTTCTTTTCATTCTAACATGTACACTGTTACATATTAATGCCAACCACAGAGAGAGAGAGTAACAAAACAACAACAACTACAACCTATTATAGGGTTGATCCAAAAAAAATGTAAGGGTTGATATCTATAGTGTTTAGCTATATCATCTAGATCGATAATATATATAGCGTGGTCAATATAATGCTGTTATATTATACTAATATAATTTAATGATGGAAAAGTTACATCAAGTGTATGTATATTGTTCTTATACTAGTGACAATTAAATATAGACATTTTATGAGAAAATTGTAAATAAATTGAAAATTGTTCCCAAAATAATTGCTTGTGCATAAAGATTTCTCTTTTTGAAGTCATAGCCTTTCTTCCTAAACTTCTTTATTATTGCCTCCAAACCTGCACATGCTGTGTTCTGCAGCGTCAGGCCCATTTTGCTTAGATATATTATTTTGCTCACGGAAACTGCCAAGAGCCAATGTCTATGAGCATTTTCAGCTGTTGTTATATGAAGCTTTCTCCTCAAATTTGACCGCACGGATTTGCCAGTAACACCGCTACGAGTCATCTGAAACCTTCTTTTGATGTAAGTCTCATCCGAAACATCAGCTCTCGGAGTTAATTCCAATCTTTGAAGGTGGCGTGCACTTCAAAGAGAGGGAAATGAAACAGGAAGTGCAAGGGCAGTCTTTCTTTATGGGCAGAAAAAAATTAAACCTTAATAGAGACCGAGGGTGTCAATAACATGTCTAATATTCTATACTTCAGTGTCTGTCACAAATATGGTTTTGGCATTGGAAATCTGTGTCCATGTAAATAAATTAGGTGGTGCTTTTTTCAACTAATTGCTAAGCATGATCATAAACTTGTGACAGGAAGGTGGTTGGTTAAAAGGCAAACTATCAAAGCCGGTTAAGGTAAAGCAGAAAGGCTCTGTTGCCTTCAGTAGCTCTTGACTCAGGTCAGGATCAACAAGTCTGATTCATGATTCACAGGAGTGAGTTTAGCTCGGTCTGGTGGGAGGAAGCTATGAATTTTGATTTGGCAAGTTATTTTCATGGGGTTTTTTTTTGGCCAGAGACATGTTGAACACAAAGAGCTTTTGGAAGTGAGAGATGGCTGTGAGGGGGACGGTGAGACTCTCACTGTTGAAGATGTAATAGGACAGGACAAGTTCAAAATGTGAGTTCTTCTTTCTTCACCTGCCTGTGCTCTTCTGTCCAATCAAAGGATAAGGAACGTAAAGTCTACACAAACCACAATGCATTTCCATTCTTGTTCATGTATCCATTCAACCTTCTGTTCTTCAGTCTAATTTCTCCGACCCTTTTTCAATACTACGTTGCAAAAATACGAACAAAATTGTACTATCTTCAAATATATTAAAAGTATATTACCTATATTTTCACAATACAACACACTTTGAAATAATTGTACTTAAGTATATTTTCT
Source organism: Semotilus atromaculatus (assembly GCA_031834385.1). Lineage (NCBI taxonomy): Eukaryota > Metazoa > Chordata > Actinopteri > Cypriniformes > Leuciscidae > Semotilus > Semotilus atromaculatus. The sequence continues at coordinate 17,468,105 of JAULUF010000012.1, forward strand.
AAAAATATATTTGAAGTGAAAATTCTGTTTAGTTTTAAAAGTGTATTTATTTGCACTTTATTAAAAATATATATATTTTAATATAATTATATATTTAACTGTTCTGTAACAGAACGGCAGGGACAAAGCAGAGAGATAATCCACATGCAAGCACTACTTTAATAATAATACAAACAGGTAATCCAGGGCAAACAAAGAAACTCAGGATAGGAACATGGAACAGCAAAACAACGACTGACAAACCACAAGAGAAACTCAATACACAGGCTAACAAGGGGGTGTGGTTGATTGTCATGGGAACACACAAGGGTAACCAAGGGAACTAACGATACACACCTGGAGAAACTAATTAACATGAAAAACTACAAAACATGGCACAAGACAGGAAATAACACAAAAGTCCTCACACAAGAAGACATGAACTGAGATCGTGACAGCTGGAAATGATCATTGTAACAATGCATTAAAAGTATACTTTCAAAACACATAAGTGTTTTGATTTATAATAGTATTTTGTACAAAGTGTAGCTAAGTTTCATTTGTCTTATAATGTACATTTGTTATTGAAGACAAAGTATGCAATTTCTAGTATTTGGAATAAGCCAAAGGTATTAATGAACCTATGCTTTTTACATAAATATATATTACACCATGATAGCCCCTTTCCTGATCCCGTCTCCCATCCCCTCTCCCTTTTTTTTCCACTAGGGGTGTCATTTGGCACTATTGGCTGTCCTATTTGCGTGATTTTATTTCCCAAACGTGGGCTGCGTTCAGCGCAGACAAAACGTTGCAGAACGTTTTTTAAACAGAAACGGTGACGCGTTGAACGCACTGTTGTGATGACGCAAGAGTTGCAACTACGGCAGCTGAGAAGGCTTTTTGTGTTCTTTGTGAAGAATTTTCGGAGCCTGATGAAGTCGGTATAAATATGTGTTTAATACTACAAAATATGACCGATGTTACAGTTACTGCACTTAATTGCTGCCCGGAACACAAGAGAACATCCCAATCAAGTGAAGGGATTTGTGGAAACTGAAATGGAAGCACACATCTTACCTAATTCAGACTAAAACACATCTATTTAGCCTCACATACTGACTTTATTTGTTGTTCATACCGTTTTATTAATACCCTGTATTTTCTTTCTCATTTTTAGGAAAAGCAGCTTACCATTGTTTATTTCTATACCAAATGTCATACACTTGCAATGAAGATAAAAATATAAACAACTACATAATTATGTTGATATCCTATATTTTTACAATAAAACTTATGACAAACATTCTAATATCCTCAGTTAAACACATTTTTAAATTACTTCCATTGTGCGCGTTCACTTTAATACCGCGTGCTTTATATACATGTTGCTGCTGATTGGACTGCAGTTCTGACACGCCCACCAAACAAGAGAAAACGCATCTCAAACCCCGTTGCACACCGGTGCACGCCGTTTCCAGGAAACATGACGTTCAACCCGGAAACCGTAGCAAAACGTTGTGCACCGTTCTGATCTTGAACGTGCCCCAGGGCTGCGGTCAGCCCAGACAAAACGTTGCACAACGTTTTTTAAACAGAAACGGTGATGCGTTGAACACACTGTTCTGATTACGCAAGAGTTGCAACTACGGCAGCTGACGAAGGTCATTCTTTGTGTTCTTTGTGAAGAATTTTCGGAGCATGATGAAGTCGGTATAAATATGTGTTTAATACTACAAAATATGCCCGATGTTACAGTTACTGCACTTACCCACCAGAACACAAGAGAACATCCCAATCGAGTGAAGGGATTGCTGAAGCTGAAATGGAAGCACACATCTTACCTAATTCAGACTAAAACACATCTTTTAGCCTCACATACTGACTTTATTTGTAGTTCATACTGTTTTAATACCCTGTATTTTCTTTCTCATTTTTAGGAAAAGCACTTAATTACCATTGTTTATTTCTATACCAAATGCCATAGGCTACACAATGAAGCTAAAAATATAAACATCATTATGTTGATATCCTATATTTTTACAATAAAACTTATGACAAACATGTCTTCTAATATCCTCAGTTGTTTTACCGAGCTGCATCGAACACATTTGTAAATTACCTTCCTTGAACCCATTGTGCGAGTTCACTTTAATACCGCGTGCTTTATGTACATGTTGCTGCTGATTGGACTGCAGTTCTGACACACCCACCAAACAAGAGAAAACGTGTCTCAAACCCCGTTGCAAAACGCCGTTTCAAGGGAACATGACGTTCAACACAGAAACCGTAGCAAAACGTTGCGCACCGTTTTGAACTTGAACGTGCCCCAATTTTGTGCAAACTCCGCCACCACAGCCGATACGAAAGATTTCATTGGTCATATCAATCACAATTCTGATTGATTAAACAATTAAACAATTCTACATACAGCGGGATTTGCACTGAACTGGTTTGGGGAAGAGAGAAAAAAAATCATGCTCCCCACTATGACAAACCAATTTTTAACAACGTAATAATTATTTTATGTTGAGCTCTGTTTCCACTGACAGCAATTGAATTGAATAGATGCCAAGTCACTATCTGCACTCCCGCTGGTAATAGCCACATCATATTGCCTTCTATTTGCATAAAGTTGAGCTCTGCTGCTCTGCTATGTTGCATCACAGCTGGTTTCTGTCACTCGAGTAACAGGTCTGGAAATCACCAGCTCTAATTGAAAAAGAATGTTTGGTCGCTTTTCATTTAGCATGTAGGAGATCCTGGGTTCATATTATGACTGTGACTGTTGGTGATCACCATGCATTTTCATTGCATAGAAAATAACAAATTGCACATTTTGATTTTTTTCGGTGTTCCGAAAAAACAAAAAACAGCAGCGGTTTGTGTCACATGAAAATTTACAGAGTTTATTTTAAAGAGAATGATTTGAAGATGGTGCAAATTGAACAGACGCAATTTTACATTTCAAAGTGTGACTTTTTATTGAAAATTCTATTTGTTTTTTGAAGTTGCATTCAAAACTTTGTCCATGATGGTCTTGGACAGTTTAATAATGATTTCCATTACACGAGAGTAGATGTTAAAACTTCATGCTGATTTGTACTCGGCTTTCGCCAAGATAAGCAACACTAAGACGTAGCTTTACAGTAAACTATGCTTCTCCACCCATTTACGCTTCTTTCCATATGAGGGTGTGACTCCCCTTCTGTCCGGAGTTAACGGCTGCAGTGTACTTGGCGCGTCAGCACACACGACGACTGCAACTACAGTGTGGTCTCCCTAGTGGACCAGCACGACAACCGTCTGGATTGAGCCGAGTAGGGGACATCTCTAGGGTCTTCAAGTGGGCACCTTCCGTCCTCAGTGTTTCGTCGACTAGCCCACGACACCTCAAGAGGGCTCGACAGTGACTCTGGCGTCCCAGAGTCACCCCCCTCCGTCCCCCACTCAACTCAGCCCAGCTTACTGACCTCTACATCCCTCCTGCTGCTGAGACCTAACCACAATCTCACAATCTCTCCGCAACCCACACTATATTACTTTAATATAGTAAAACTGCCTACATATGTACGTATACTTCCACTGAAGGACTTCAGGTTTAGAATAACATGAATATTTCTATATTTTGAAGTGCTTGAAATTATTTTATGTCAGTTATGGCACTATTTCTAAATTCTAATAGGGCTCTATTTTCATTTCAGATTATTAATTATAAAGGGATAGTTCACCCAAAAATGCAAATTCTGTCATTTACTTACCCTCAAGTTGCTCCAAACCTGAATTACTTTCTTCTGCTGAACAAACGCACACACACACACACGTTTGTTTTTGTGATTTATGAGGACATTCCATAGGCGTAATGGTTTTTATACTGTACAAACTATATATTCTGTCCCCTTACACTGCCCCTGTCCCTAAACCTGCCCATCACAGGAGACATGCTGCATTTTTACATTTTTAAAAAACCTTGTTTTTTATGTTTTTTTAAGCTATTTGAAATATGAGGACACATGCAATGTCCTCATAAGTAGGGTGACCAGACGTCCCGAAAAATTCGGGACAGTCCCGAAATCTAACCTGTTGTCCCGAATCCCGAATCCTGCCCTGATTGTCCCGAAAATTACACTAAAGCAAAATATGAGTAATTATTGTCTGATAAAACATTAAAAACTGTCCGTGGAGTTAAAAACTGTCCGGCTGGACAATTTTAAACGCCGGCTGCTCATTTTGGCTGCAGCATCTTTTTTTTTTTTTTTTTTAAGTTCTACAAAGATACCATATATAGGCGCGAATTCAGATATGCACTGATAAGCTAATTTTCAGTCATTCGTTTCGATGAGATGGCTGGTGTAGCCTACCGGTCCGGAATCCCAACCCGCCGCGAAAAAGCAAAAAGATGAAGCAAGTTGCAGTACCGCAAAGCAAGTTGCAGTAGCCGCGAGCTCAGTGAATGTGCAGGCAGCCAGTCGTAGGCTAAAGGAGTGATTGATTTGTCGCAGCACTGCGAAAAAAATAATTCGGCGATACATCGGCAATGAACAATGACATTTGAGTTCATGTTTTTAATGTTTTTTTTGTGTGTGTGTCAGACTGATCTTTGAATAAAACAATGTTTGGTTCAGGTTTGAAATTCATTATCTTTTATTATGGCTATAAAAAGCGTACCTTTTTACAAACACCCCCCCCCCCCCCCCCCCCCCCGTCCCGAATTTCAGCCAATCTCATCTGGTCACCCTACTCATGTCACGTGTAAATTGTAATACCAGTGTAATATGCATGTCATTATACACATTTGTGTCCTCATATATCACAAAAACAAACACACACACACACACACACACACACACATACACACATACACACACACACACACACACACACACACACACACACACACACACACGCACAGAGAGAGAGAGATGGGCCTTTGTGACGGGTCTTACTCATTCTTTAAAAAATCTTCTTTTGTGTTCAGCCGAAGGAGGTAATTCTGAACAACTTGGTTTGGAACAACTTGAGGGTGAGTAAATGACAACCGAACTTTACTTTTTAGATGAACTATCCCTTTAAGTTTTTCATTTAATTTTTCATTTAATTTTAATTAAAATTTTTGAGTGAACTGTCCCTTTAAATCAAATTCCCTGCACACATAAATATTCCAATCTGGGTTGTCTGCTTTCTGTCTGCAATCAAATGCAAATTTCCTTAAAATCATGGAGCGATAGCAGGTCCTCGTGTTTGCTTCTACCTGTAATATTCCAAGCTCTCTGGCACTCATCTGAGCTCTTGATGAGGACTGATTTAGCATAATGTCATTTAACTGCGCATCTCTCTATTGATCAACTGTCATTACGTGCTAAACCGTGAACCAGTTTACCTGGAAAGTATAGAGCATCCCTCAGTTTTTTGAGTCATGTAAAATTGCATTTAAATCACACACACTAGAAGTTTGATACTAAAATAAAGCAGATGTTTCCAGCTGTGAGAGCTATGAAATAGTAAATTTTAATACAAACCTCCATTATTGCTTTCAGGCTGACATTGGAAGTGAAGTTTGTTGCATGACAGAGAGTTGCTGTTTTCATGTAACATCCATTGCCATTAGTGTTGACATGTCCAGCAAAGTGGCATAGTTGATAAAAGTGCATCTTTTTTTGCGGTCATATTTTACATTATAGTTGTACAGCCAATAATATTAAGCATCAAGCAGTAGTAACACACACTATGATCAACAATACAGCATAAAGGTGTTGTTTGTATGAACAAAGCTTAAGACGTTAATCTACATAATCATATATTATTCACTTCCTCCTCTAAGTTGGTTGCGCAGGAAGTCTGCTCTATCCTGAACTCTGGACCATTTTGAATCATTGATTCTGACAATGCACAATCCCCAACTTTCCAACCCCCGGGCAGTTTAACTAGCACAAATGGTTCAGTGGGCAAGACTTCAGGAGAAGTTTTCTGATCCCTTCTGCCCTCGCTCTCCGGCTTCCTTCGACTTTAACAGCTGTAGCAGCATCTTTTAAACACACAGTGGGGATTTAGATCAAAGTCCGTGTTATCGCTGTCAAGCAGAGCCGTGTGCCGTCGGTGTGCTGTGTGTCCGCCGGACAGGGCACAGCTTTGAGTTTCACTCCTCTGCGGTCAGTCAAACGTGTCACTTTGACTACGGCTGCCTGAGGAAGGGTGCTGATGTTCCCTCTATCTGAGAGACTGGCGAGACTTTCAGCTCAGCACCACCTGAACCGCTATTTAAAGAAGAAAATCCTCCGATTCTTCGCAAACATTTCAGAGGAGGCCTTTGAACTGCAGTTTATGCTTTTTTTCTGTCTTCTTTCTTCGCATCTGGGACTGGCAAGAACTTTAATTTGTGAGGAATTTCAGATAACTATGCCTTAATGAAAGCATGCTAATGAGATGTAAATGAGCCACCCAATTATCAACTGTTTTTCATTTCAATTCTGTAAGTGCCCTTGATTGAATTTCTTCCTAACCTAAAAAACAACTCGCCATGATTTTGCCACTTTACTAATAAACACAATTTTTATTTACTTTCGCTAGTGTGTTTAGAATGATAATGAACAAAGGGGGAAGGATTCCTTCCTATACCTTAGGGTACATAAGGGTAAACTGCATGAAAATTATATTCATTATCATTTTCATGCAGTGTTTACCCTTATGTGTATTATGTGTTCTGTCACGTTTTTGAATGTGTCTACTACGATGATCACCTGCTTTTAAAGAGTAAGTTATATTTGGATGGAAACATAGCTATTGGCACAGTGCAGTGAAAATATCCAAGTGAGCCATATCACATTTCAAAATGAAGTCAAGAATCTGAAGCATCTATGTGACGTTAATTGCCTGTAAGGAGAAAACTGTAAGGAGAAAACAAGCTAGCGTGTCAAGAGGAGCAGTTTGCTAACAACTGTTAGCAATATTTTACCACAGAAGCTTGAGAAACATGTACATTCTATCTGTCCAAGGTGACTTTATCTTCAACGTGAGATACTTAGTTTGTTCATAACATTTATCAGATTTATCCTGTCAGAAGCCAAGCATTTTAAATGATCACAGTTCAACCGAGGTAATCATCTTGCCTTTAAAACCATCCTTGAAAGATTAAATGCACCATTATTTGCCGCCTGGAATATTTTGAAAGAGCTAGCTAAGTAGAGCAGCCTGTGATTTACTAACTACACATTTACGAAGCGTGTTCGAGACTCGCTTTAGAGCGCTGCCAAGGGATCGTAGCAATGAAAACAAAATAAGGTGGGCAATTATATACTTTCAGAACAAAAAGACTGCACTGACTTCAACAAAAAAGCAATGGCGGAGGCATATTGTTGTTCTCACTTCAGCTCTGTTGAGTTTTATTTGATCTGAGTGAAGTATAAATGGCTCTCAGCTGTTCTGATTATAGAGATGTTGAAGAATCAGTCTGTGACACGTCTCGCACTGTCTTTCAAACACACTCGAGGGGGTTCACTGCTATGACAGCTCAATGCTGCTATTGAAAGTAAATAAAGATCTTTTATTTGCTCAGAGATTCACTGAGTCAAATACTCAGTCTAATCTAAAACAGCAAGGCCTTTTGAGAAGGAAGAGTTTATTCGTAACTGTTATTTTGCTGCAGATCACACATTGTCCGGTGCATGGATTTGCATATGTTTTATGAAGTAGCTGATGTATAAATCTTTAATGCCATTTATTGTAAGATTGAAATTATCTCTCTGCCAACTTTTATACTCAGATAAAATGTACGCTTTTACTATTTTCAAATTTAATTTGGCTACTACATCACTACACTAAGTTACTGGCCATTCAGAACTTCTACTAGCCAAATATATATAATTTATATATAAAATTTTGGATTTCATAAATCATTTTTTTATTCAAACAAAATCCTGTCATCCAGCCATCTCCTCTCCAAGTGTAAATATTCCCATTGATGTCTCATTATGTACCAGCTAGTGCATATATCTGCATAAAGTTATATTGATATCAAAATAAGGTAACACTTTATTTCAATAGTCCACTTTAGACATTCTACTGACTATAACTACATGTGAACTTATTCTACTAACCCTAACCTTAATCTAGTCTACTAGTACTCTGAGAGTATGTTGACATGTAGTTGCAAAGTTATTTATTGTTAGTAGAATGTCTAAAGTGGACTATCAAAATAAAGTGTAACCCAAATGGTGCATAGGTTTATAGGTCGCCTGTGGAGTATCTGGATGCAGTGCAGTATAATTCATCATCATAGGCATGGATATCTCTAAACATATCCCCATATTGGTTTCTTCGAACCTTTGAGAATCTCAATATAATAAAACCAGTAAATTATGCCCTGCATTCAGTGCCTTTATATTTGGAGTACAGTATGTGAATGAATATACTCTGTGTTATAATCTAAGAGTGAATCCCTGCTACTCTTCTGAGATGACATGGTTATCTCTCACTATGAGGAGAGATAAATATTCCTCTCTGTTCTCTGATGCCTACAGGTATTAATATCACGTTAATTTTCTAGACTGATTGCTTTGTAAATTTTAATGGACTTTTTTGGAAGTGGAAGTTCTGAATACAATAATTTAAACTAAATATTTAAGTTCACCTATTTTATCATAATTTAATGACCAATCAACTGTATATAATCCCTAACATACAATAATTCTTTAATAACAAGCTGTTTCTTCACCTATGAAAGTTGTAACTTGAAGTATGGTATGAGTTGGCGATTTCGTATCAATTTGAATGATCTAACTCGTACGAAACCTTGTATTGATTTGTAGGTAAAATGTCACCATGAAGGTCCGCCCCTACATCTAAGCCTCAGGGGACAGACAGACAGACAGACAGACTGATGGATGGATGGATGGATTGTCCCACTCCCAACCCCAGGCTTTAATACAATAATAAAGCCCCCATGCTTTCAGCTCCGCATCGGCTTACATTAATCCTTTTTGGAGTTTCTTTCCTTCTTTTTTTCCTCTCTAAGCAGTTTCATTATCTCTTTAAGGCGTGTACTTTATTATAGAGCTGAGCTTGAAGCATAATAAATGGTCTTGTCGTAGTAGCAGCAGGTCAAAATCCAAAGTAAATATATCTTGCTATTGTATCGGTGACAGCTTTAAAAGTAATAGTTTTGTTTGTTTACATTAACATTTTTTTTTCCACATGTTTATCTGTTTATTTTAAATTATTTCTATTATAATCTGTTTTGCTCTTGTCAGCTAGAACATAAAGCACTTTGAGTTGCTTCTGGGATAAATGAAGGATGTCACAGAAATTGAAAGCAATGTGCAGAATTAGTTGGAAAGCCGTTCATCAATGCGCAGATTCATCATTCGAATGCCGAATACTAATATAAGAGGCAGGACAAACACATTATCGTTTTCCTAGAAGATTAAAGCAGTGTCTCTTCAGAAAGTGGGCCACGGGCTCTTCCAGAGAGCATTATCGATCTCCAGAGTTGAGCTCCGCTGGTTCCTTCGTTCAGCTGAGGAGACTCATCACAGGCTCATTCTTACCGGGTCTTCCGACGCCTTGATGCTGGGTGCACAGGGATAGAGGGATGGGAAAAAAGCCCATCATTTAGTATTCAGCATCAGCAGCGTTTGCCTGAAAGAGCAGGCAGCAAAGAGATGAGCAGGAATGGGATTGGATTATTTCAGAAGCATTTTTATGGCAAAGAAATTGAATTTGCCTTGCCCAAGAGCTCATGAGACATTAGATGCAGGCAGTCATCAGCTGAATATTATTATGCGTTTAGAACAGAGACATCTATTGGGAAGCTTGTGGCTGACAAAGGAAGAGCGGAAAGCTGCACACAGCCAATTATCTCATTAAACTAGCCTGCTTATTAAAGCTGTATATAGGCGTAACCATGTGTGCCAGTGTCGTCTGCATTACACCTGATAGCCTCTGAGCTTTCTTTATTTAGATCTGGGACTGTGTCCAAAGCTGCTTGTTAGTTTCTGCAAATATGTAAGACAGGACGTTTTGTTCCAGATGGATTTTCTCTATATAACAAGCCCTGATTCCATTCAATTACACAGACAAAAGAAAGGTCTGCTACATGACAGAGAGCCAGTCTAAGCTTATAGATGTAGACCAGGGGGTCAAGATTCAGCATGTAAGATTGTGCTTGCCTCTGCTGCATACATAATATGCAGACAAATAAACTTTCTCCTTTGATGACATATAAAAAAAGTAATAATAAAAAATAAAAAAAAGTATATAGGGCACCATACAGGTTGTGCCCTTTCAGCTGAATCTGTCGACCGAGCAACTGCTATTGAGAAGAAAAGGTAATGCTAACGGAGAGCTTTATGCAGAATTAAACACACATTTATGCATTTGGCAGACACTTTTATCGACAGCAACTTAAATTGATTAGTTTAGCCTAGATTACTTTAGACATCCTTTAACTGAATCTTGTTAGAATATACAACAGTGTTCTGAGAATAGCTTTTGCATCATTTGTTGCAGAGGATACTTGCTTTGATATTTTGTTATCTAACGCTTTGATATGCAGAAATTTTAAATGTAACTTTAGTGTTCAAATACTTCAGGCCACTGAACGCAATTTACAATGTGGAATATATATATATATATATATATATATATATATATATATATACACTGTATCTTTAATTTCATAGCCCTGGCAGCATCAGCAATGGAGCATCAAAGTGTCTTTTGATTATGGTGAAGATCAGAAAGGAAATCTAGGTCATTTATAATAACGGCAAACCCATAGTTTTGCTTTTGGGTCTTTTTTTGGGGTCTAAATGGAGCATTAGTAGACATTATATGGTAAGTTAAGCAGACGCCTGCTTCTTTAGATGAAGTGTGATAGAACCTGAGCGAAAGGTAGAAGTTGATTTGATCTAAGGCTTTATGAGACTCTTGGGGTCTGAATCTACTCTGCCAATTCCAGTAACAGACCTCCCATATGACCACTATCACAGATGTGCCAGGGTCCACAGAGTATCATGGGTAATTGTAAGTGAAATAGACCAAGCTGGCTTCATGATGGAGTAGCCCTTGACTCCACCGCGTGTGAGATAGAGATGGAGCGCTGAAAGGAACAATTCTTTTGATCTAGTTATCAAACCTGATGGGTATGTGGGACAACAGTCCAACAAACAAAAATAAAAAGGTAATTTGCAGTCTGTCTTGAATTTATATTGTACTAGACAATTAACTACTGTGAGAAATGGGTATCTCAAGATTGTCAAATAGTAGGCTATATCATTGTCACACCATGCAACATGGATTGTATATATTCAGCTTTAAAGCAACAGTTCACCAAAAGGGGCTATATGTAAGAATTATCATTTATTGATAGCTTTTTATTTCCAATGTTTGAACAGCTTGTAACGCAACTTAAAAAAATTAGACACTCCCCACTTCCTATGTCTCTGAAAGCCTAGACTTGATTTTGATTTTAAGGATAGGGACATTTTTGCCGGGAAAAATCAAAAGAATGTGACGTTTACGTGCGCTTCTGCAAACCTCTCTTTCGTTCAATGACACTTAAGGAATGCATTCTGTCTCAATGTGTCATGCAAAGAAAAGGGATCCAGTCAAACTAAAGTCTCTCATATCCAGATCTACATAGTCTCAAATATAGCCTACTTTATAATCAAACTATCATATCAGTGTAATTATTACCTCATTTACCTCATAGGTCGACATGATGCTGGTGAATTGCATAGCTTGTGCAAACATGCACATAGCTATGATCAGACGCTTTCCTTCTGCTGCTTTCTCAGCGCTGTAACTTTTTTTGTTGTTTTTTATTTTATTTTGTTATTGAGAGGAAAGCGTGCAGGACATGTTTACATAGCATATTCATCTAAATGTCGCAGAGTGGACAGCATCTGGATGTTCCTTAACATTATATTGCTGCAAAGGTATTTCCAAATACTTTTTACTTATAAGCAAAAACAAAATAGAACTTCACTGTGAGAATATTGGAGCATTGAATCGCTCTTGTACATTGCCTGTGCACGAGTGCAAGCACAAGTAAAAAGTTGCTGGCTGTAGTTCACTTAACGGCCACCGGTGTCGCTAATAAGGGTTCCTGAATATAAGTAGATCCAACGCATCCTACAGTGGTATGAAATTAAAGCACACGTCTAAACATAAATTAAGTATTTATGTATTTATTTGTTTATTTAAAAGTTCAAAAGTTAGGGGTCAGTATTTTTGTTTTAATGAAAGAAATTCATTCAGCAAGAATACATTTAATTGATCGAAACTGTTTAATTGATCGAAAGATTTCTATTTCAAATAAATGCTGCATTTTTTAAACTTTCTATTTATGGAAGAATCCTTAAAAAACATTCAATTTTTCACAAACATTAAGCAGTACAACCGTTTTCAACATTGATAATAATAATAATAAATATTTTTTTTTGCAGTACATCTGCATATTATAATGATTTATGAATGATTATGTGACACTGAAGACTGGAATGATGATTCTGAAAATTCAGCTTTGCATCACAGGAATAAATAACATTTTAAAATGCATTCAAATTTAAAACAGTTATTTTAAATTGTAATAATATTTTACAATATTTCTGTTTTAACTGTATTTTTGATCGAAGAAATGCAAGCCTTGGTGAACATAAGAGACTTCTTCCGAAAGGACGATGGCAAAAATTTTCTATATGAAAAAATTAAGGTGAATGCATAACAGGACACATAGTCATACATTCTATACATCTCAAACAATATCTTCAAAAAGCAGAAAATTATATTTCCTTTGGACAGTTTTTATTTCTCTGTGTGCAAAGTACAGGTGGTTGAGCAGCAGTTTGGTGTGACATGCAGACAGGATGTGATTCCTCCAGGGAGTCTTCCCTTCGCTTGTGTACAACACCTTAAAACACCACAGCTAAACAGAACACCAATCCAAAATGTGTGTGTGAGTTTCCCAGCACGTCAATGGTAGTTCATTTATCTCCATTTCTTCCTTGAATAAAGCTTAAGGACAACATTCTAATGCGTGTCAGGTTTGTAACTATTTTAAACATGTCAACACTGTAAGAAAACATTTTATTAGAGTTTTGCTGATGTTCATGACAAAACCTGCATGCCTGTACCAGTGTCCTTGTTTTTGTAAGGTACAAATCATTTTCAGGCAAAAAAAAAAAAAAAAAAAGAAGAGGACAGTTTGGAGGAAATGTGTTTTGTGCAGATAACTGCTTTAGTGCTTTTTTCATATCCCTTGCCATTTTAAACAAATTGCTGCGCGACTCTGTTTGTTGAAGGTAGGTGGCTTTTTCCGTACACCGGCCCAACTACGTTACCTATTGTGTTCAGGACCGCAGTCGATCTCTGAGTGGTCCTTGACTCTGAAGTCTAGGTGACACCTTTGCCATGCGGAAAGACAGGTTTGATAAATGCATCCATTAGGAGTGGGAAACAAAAGGGGAATTTTAGCCCATGCAGTGATGAAAGTGAGGAAATTGATTCAGTATAATTATTAAAGTCAGAGGGTAATGATGTGCATGTGTTTTTGTGTATTCCCCACTGAAAAGACCAGCGTAGACCAGCATGAATTTCTATATATGTGACTCTGGACCACAAAAGCAGTCTTATGTGTCCATTTTTAAAAATTTAGATTTATACATCAGAATAAATAAGCTTTACAATTGATGTATGGTTTGTTAGGATAGGAAAATATTTGGCCGAGATACAACTATTTGAAATCTGGAATCTGAGGGTTAAAAAAAAAAAAAAATCTAAATATTGAGAAAATCGCCTTTAAAGGTTTCCATTTCTGTTGGCGATTGTGCTGCATCTACTAACAAAAATAAAATGTTGATATATTTAAGGTAGGAAATGTACTAAATATCTTCATGGATCATGATCTTTACTTAATATCCTAATGATTTTTGGCATAAAAGAAAAATCGATAATTTTGACCCATACAGTGTTTTGTTGGCTATTGCCACAAATATAACCGTGCGACTTAAGACTGGTTTTGTGATCCAGGGTCACATATCCAAGCTGGTTATTTCAGTTCTGGTCAAAAATACAGCAAAAACAGGAATGTTGTGAAATATTATTACAATATAAAACATTTCACATGATTACAATTTAAAATTTAAATTTGGGATTAAAATTTCAATAATTCTCAAACAGCTCGATAGATGAATCAGTCTATCTAATCCCTCCTTTCCACGAGCTACTCTGGTCTGATTGGCCAGATCAGCCATTGTGTTGATCTGCCATTCTCATTTATTGTGTTGAACATGCAGGAACTATTAACTGTATACATTACATTACATATACATTAGCTGAGCACCAATGAATGACTTATGTAACATTTAAGTTTGCAAAACAAATTTGCTCCATCCTTTGTCTTTTTACTCAAAGTACTAAGAACGACAGACAATTTGCATTAACACAGTTTTAGGTATTAGTGCGCCACAGCTGATTTGCAGAACTATTTCAGCAAGACAGTAATAACGTGAGTTAGCCAGAATATAAAACACAAAACTACTTATTTTGAACACCCGGTAGAGAATATAGCCTATAGGCTACATCAATAATATTAATACTTAGAGGTTGTGATTCTGAGGAGCAAGTTGGTCCAAATAAACTGAGTAGGCCTACTAACACATTTCAAGAGCAAGCGTTTTGCGATTCCCGTTAGGGTCCGTTTAGAACTCAGAGATTTGAGAAGCGGGCGGCAGGAGGACGACAACGTACAGCATAGGGGGACATTATGCACATTTATTTTCTAGTGACATAATAGCGTCATGCTATTAGATTCTAATTAAAACGACATTAAGGCATTGGCATAGCAAGTCAGTCCCAGGACCATGCAACATTTTTTTACGGGCCTCCCTAACCCCGCCCTCCAGTACATCATTGAAGAGACATTATAGACGTGTATAAAAAAAAATACCATACCAAACAATACCATAAAAAAGACACACTACCAAACAACTTTTCACAACCAGACCGGAACTAAGTAAAAAGGTCTAAAATAACCAAGGCACGCCAAATGTCATTAATGCAAACACAAACGATCTTGGCACAGCGGCCCAACATGTAAAAACTACTCACCCATTTTAGTTGCATTCTCCGGGCCTTTCTTTCAGCAAATTCATCCACTATGTCCTTGGTGTTTAATTCATGGCTTGGTGTTTAATTATGGCAATAAATGAATGACAGCGTAGTACTACGGCAGCCACGGTGTGCAAAAAATAACAAATGGACACAATAAATTACAGAGAAACAAGAAATGACTGCACATGACAAAATATTTAGTGTGTCCACTCCACGAATTAAAAATGTATTCCCTCGTTCTAATTAAAATGTCCCCCTGGGCTGGACCCCACTCGGCCTGGGGCCCGTTTGCACGTGCATACCCTGCATTCTGAGTCGATTCTTTCTTTGTTTTGGGAGACAATAACTTTTATTTATCGTGCACTTTCAACTTTACAACTTTGCAGAACGTTTACATTCACAAACAGCTATATCACTGCGTGAAAGGGAATATTCGAAAAACAACAAATAAAGAAAAAAACTTTTCTTTAATTAATAGAAAGTTATTTTGCTTAATGTAGAAACTTGAACATATTAGTCCTGGGACATTTGCAGTGAATTTGCAACTTTTTGTTCCACAGAAGAATGTAAAGAAAGAGAAACTATGTAAACTATTTATTTAACTGCTGCAGTCTGTAGCTTTTCCTCTTTGTCACCATCTCTGTTCGAAATCTGCAATTGCAGTTATTCGCGGAATTATCATCTTTACGTGGGTTGTAAATCGGCATGAAACAGCGCGGATGAACAGTGTTTTGAGGCGAGTGCTGCTGTCAATCACCGCGCTGTGTGGATACTGTCATTCAGAATCACAGATTCACTTTTTGAAAGTTTGACCAACATAAGAATTCTTCTGAACAAGTAAGTAACATCCATTTTTGTTCTGATCAACTAAGGGGGAAAAAGCATTCGACATGACAAGCGATCGTTAGATTTAATCAACGCGATTTACAGCAACCGTGCAAATTATACTTTTGTTCTCAAATTGTTCATGTTAACAACATCAGCATTGCGTGACTAACCTTAAATTTAATGTGTTTTATGGTTACCTGTGTAGTTCAGAATTCATATTCTCCATAATAGCTAAACGAGAAAGGCACAACAAAGGAAACTCCATAACTGTGTGAATTAAGAAAACGTACTGTTACACGATTGAACTATTGAAATGTCGTACTTGTTAAGCAGAAAAAAGCCGTCTCTTCTTCTGTTTCGAATCCCTTCAAAACACGGAGTTCACGCACCTTTCAAAAGCCCCACCAATGTTTATCCTTGTGTTCGCATGAGACGGTTTCTTTCTCTTTCTCTAGCCACCTTAAATCCGAAGTACGAAGTCTTTTGGGTTTCATAACTGGTGAATCTCCAGTTGACACTGATGATTGTAGTTTGGATCTTTCTGGATCGCCATAAGTTTAATTATGTAAAGTGCTGCGAGAAAAGCCTATATGTCTCTACATCTCCTCACGCGCAGTATAGCCGGCAGCCGAAACTCCTTCTTTATGTGTACGGATGTGACGTAATGACGCAAAGACATGCTCGAATTTCCCGCGGAAACCCACCAGTACCACTGGAATTAAAATCATTATTACAAGCTAACCGTTTTGAATCTAGCTATGGCAAGCAGATAGATTTGAACACTGGCTAAAGATGTTTGTTTTTTTTTAAATAATTATTTTGGATTATTTTTAACTTTAAAAAACGTTATGGACAGCAGCTTTAACTGCTGCACCACAACACCAATCCCTCCAATCATTGTTTTCATCCCAGAAGTCACAGGATCTTGCCTGTACAATCAACACTTTCATGAACAGTAGAAGCGGTACATCAATTTTCCAATGCCTGTGGCAGCTGTGGTATAGACAAGCACTTCTGTAATACAGCACAAGCGATAGGAATCCTGTCCCATAATCTGGAATTAAAACATGCAAGCAGAACAGGGAAAAACCTCTGACTTCCCAAGTGAGGTCTAAAGGAGTTTTGTGGATAATCAGAGCACACATGAAAATGACCAGATTCAGGAACAGTGCTATCCCGAGGCTATGACTCCACTGGTCATTATGAAATGACTGACACTAAAACACATTATACACATTTTACTTGTTTCTGCTAGTTGTCAAACTTTTTTGAATGTTAAATAGATTAAAATAATGAATTGTGATTTAATTAAATTTGAGCATTTTGTTTTAGCATTTTAAATGGTTTTAATATAATTTAATATAATTTGAATAAGTTATAGTCATCTCGCACCCCCCAAGCAGCCCCTCTGCTTTATGTCATTTAAATAATTATAGATTTAAATAACTACTGACGGCTATTTAAACCTTCTGTTCTGTTATCACATGTTTTAATGACGAGAGACACCAATGCTATGTAAAAAAAAATCTAAAATATAACATTTATTTTCCTTCCAAGTTTTTTGAATGTGTTGCTCTTATTGAATCTTTATTTATTTATTTAAGCTTTTATAACTTTATGAAGCTTTAATCCTCTGTTGTATCACAAAATAGACATGCACTCAGTTGACTTGCATCAAATGCTTGACAGAAAACCTCAAAAAACGGAGCCATAATGCACTTTCACAGTCTTATTGTGGACGAATAAATGTAACAAAGTTAAACGATTTCCTTTCAGCTAATGACGCTCTTTTACTTTAACCCCTTCTCTTCCACTACATTCTGGTATGTAACACCCTACTTTTTTTTTTTCTCATTGAAAATTCTGTTTAACTCCAATACCATGTCAGCAAAAACACTTTTTTTAGCTAAAGAGAGACGAGAAAAGTGTTGGGAAGCGTGTTTGAAAGCAGACTTTTTTTTTTCCAGTTCTAGTTGGTGATGGTTTTATTTTACATATTTTGTAATCAGTAGCAAAAGTGGTTACACTTTATTTTAACCCTTAAATGCATTAATGTTTTACCAATCATTATTACATATTCAGATCTTTATCTTCTTCACCAGATCCACCATCAAATTACAATGACACCAATATTTGATTGTGTTCAGTATTTTTTCTTGCAGTAAATCGCTGACCCATTTAAAATTTTGCTGATGATACTTCCTATTCTTTTGTTTTCTGCCTGCGGTAACTATGAGCGAAACACTTTATCATTGTGTATCAGACATTGCCACCTTGTGGAATAAAGGTGAATTGCGCTTATTCAGTCATCAAAGATTCAATTATTGTTGTGCAGAAAACATGCATTCTTTTATAATGAATTGTTTTCCTTGTTATATTGTTTATAATGAATTGATTGAGGTATTTTAAGAAGGTTGATGTCTAACTGTAAAATATGAATGAGGAGGAAGGTATGATGAGTTTAAGGGTTAATGTGTCCATGTTACAGTGTAATTATACATTTAAGTACTGAGTAATCGTAATAAACTACATGTACTTATTTTAGGGTTAGGGTAGGATTATGGTTTGGTTTAGGGTTAATTGTGCCTAATTTATAGTTATCTCTACGGTATAACAAGTATATAACGTGTAAGGACACATGAAAATGAAGTGTTACCGCAAAATTGTGTCATTTTGTTAATTTGTGCACTAAACACATTCAAATAAATGAGTTCCACTGTGCTTTAAAGAATCTTTAATCATACAACGGTAGTAATTGTGTCCATAAATACACCAGCTTGACCCTGTAATTAACCTCACCATGTGCTCTGTCTTAGCATAATCATGCGTCCAGCTGTGAAGGGCGTTTAAGATTCATGTTTTCTCTGAAACAAATAGTCTTTCGATTTCAAGGCAATATGTTTCAATAGTATTGTGGGCCCATAAGCCAGTTCCTCCTAAGACACCCATTCACAATGGATCGTCTCTCTTTTAAATATAAATTAACGTCCATTGTGCCAAACAGCACTATCAGCCTTTGCTGTTGCTCAGGTAACCAAGGTGATGATTGTGGCACCTGTTTTCTGAAGATTCTTGTAATGCTGAATATATTCTGACATGCTTTCCTCATGCTCACAGAATCTAAAGTAAGACCGTTCTCGGGCATTAGACACACTGTGTGATTGAGGGTAAGGTTTTAACCAATCAGAAATGGTTGGAAAATTTCATTTCTGCATCCAGATATTCCCTTCAGAGAAATGGCAACTCCTACGGCAGACCCGAAAACTGGAATATCGCAACTGAACAGGCCCAGTCAAATAATCTCCACATTATCACCACAGCACTGACAGGGACACATTCTGTGCCACGAACAGCCGTGGGTATCCAGCCTCTCTCTCCAACCAATCCAGGAGGGCGAATGAAAGGGGCAACAGTCACTAATTATGAGCACAGACCAATTTTTAAAAGGACATGGAACAGAACTGTGGGAGAGCCTGGGGTGTGAGACCACACAGCTCAAGATTTTTGTTGGAGAAAATTAAGAAGTCATGGCCTAGGGGTTTCCTCAATTTCAAGTCAAATTGTTGAGTTCTCTCTCACTCCCAGAACTTATGAACGTACCCTAGATATAAATTGATTTGGAATGCTTACCAACACCATAAATGATACATAATTTATAAAAGCCACATGAAGAACTGGACTTTTGGCTGATGACACAGATGTTGCATTGAAGGATTTATGAAATAATCAAAAGTTCACACAAATAGTCTTTGTCAACTACTACACTACGTCGAGATTTTTTAAAATTATTATTTATTTGAATGAAATTAATTGTTTTATTTAGCAATGATGCATTAAATTGACCAAAGTGACAGTAAAGACGTTTATAATGTTACAAAAATAATCATTTAAAATAAATGCTGTTCATTTGAATTTTCCATCCATTAAAGAAGAGTTTTCAACATTGATAATAATCATACATGTTTCTTGAGCAGCAAATCAGCATATTAGAAGGATAACGTGACACTGAAGACTGGAGTAATGATGCTGAAAATTCAGCTTTACTGTCACAGGCATAAATTACATTTGAAAATACTGCATATTCAAATAGAAAAGTTTAATTTTAACTTTAACTTTAAGATTAATTTTAAAGTGTAATTCTATTTCACAATATTAATATATATTACTGTATTTTTGGTCAAATAAATGCAGCTTTAGTGAGCAAAAGAGACTTTTCAAAAACATTAAAAATCTTACAGACTTTAAACTTTTGAAAGGCAGTGTCCTTTTAACTGAAACTTTAATGCATATATTCTGAGTTATGAAGAAGAAACCTCTTTAGCAAGTACTGAAGTATCATCTGTGGAACACACATGCACCACACCATAAGAGAAATTTACAGTGGACATTCATTTATAATACACTTATAATACATATGCTTGCTTACTGTTTTTGCTTACAGGATATTCCAACCTGAGGTTAGGTGCATGGGGGTATGTTTCATGGGTTATACTCTGTGGTAATCGAATCTGTAACCTTTCAGTCACCAGCCCTGAGCCATTACTCCATTTCACACTTACAGGGCTCTTCAACCAGATTCCAAACTGTATAAACTCAGGATGGGGTGTCAAATCCACTTATTATAGCATTTTCGTTCGCACAGTTCGCACAGCGTTTTGTGACATTCACAAGAGTTAGAGTTGATCCACTCCTGACGAGACACCCAGTTGTGGGCAAAAAAAAAAAAAAAAAAAAAAAAAACCTTTAGATAACCTCGATTTCCCTCTATATGGCTGTTGAAACCCCCTGGCGATGTAAGAAAAATATGATGACTTGTGCTTCAAAGTCAGCACAGAGGATTGATTGATGAGGAAAAAAGAAAAGAAAAGCTCTTTGACACCAAGGCCCCCCCATTGACCAAGGCAATATTGGAAGGCTCCCCATGTAGACTATATTTCATCTGGTACTTCTTCTGTAATGATGACAAATGTGCTTTTTTCATACTTTTTATGAACAGAAACTAAGAGTGACAATAGATTAAAATAACCAATGTTTCAGACGTTTAAATCGATATTTTTGCCGTTTTTTTTATTATTAAATTATTCAAATATGAATAATTATATTATAGTAAAATAATTGTAGTAATTCATATATGAATATTTCCCTTTGAAATATTTTAAATGTGTTCCCCTGTCCCAATCAAAAACTGGCAGATTATTTATTTAATCTTTTATAACTGATTGAAGCTTTATGCACTTTTCAGATATCTGACTATTATGTATTCTAATTAAGTTTTTAAAAGCCCCTGGGGTCTCCAAACAGAACATGGGGGTTAAATAGGTTTTAAAATAGGGTAAATCATGTCACCGTTAATGGATTAAAACAGTTGTCACAATATTCTAATCACCCCAGATCATCTGAGGGCGAGATGTGCGTGTTTGCGCGTCCTGACGCACTGTGCTGTTCTGCGCACGGCGCCATCAGATCCGCTCAGAAAGCAAACGCACCCGGTCTGGACTGCCAGGACTTTCAGCAGAGCAGAATCACAGTCGCATCTCTTCATCAACGAGGATTTTCTACATAACATACACATTAGTTCTACAAGCATGCATACGAAATAGAGGATTATATCGTGATAAGAAATGGTTTTGAGAATCTTTAAGAGGCACAACTGCGGGAGGCTGGAGAATCATCGGCTTGACAGTGAACAGATTTCCACGAGATTCCCACGGAGCTCTTGAGAGCGAAATGAACAACCCGCCGCTGTGATCGTGCACATGGAGAGTGCGATCCAAGGCGCGTGAACGCACACACGGCGCTTTGGACAGCTTGGACACCTTTCTTGGATATTCTTAGAAACCTTCGTCTGCAGATACAGTTCCATTTTAATTTATCTGTTTATAGTTTGCATTATTTATTTATTTTCAGCGAAACACTAACAGACACATGCATTATGTTGAACTAAGCGGTTTTTGAAACACCTCATAGGTGAGTTCGCATGCATTTTTGGTCAATAAAACGCTACAATAACTTTTCCGTTTAAGTTTGACAAAAAGCTTTCTAGTGCATGCATGTGCTGCAGAATTGAGGGGAGCATATTTATTATGTTTCAGATGGATTTTTAAAATTATTATTATTATTTTAATCAGATTTGGATTTTCATGACCGTGACTTAATGAGATAGGCTATACTGCATTATGTGAAAATAGGCTAATATAACAGAAGTGCTGTGGTGATATTGGAGTTCTGGTTATGCAGTTAAAAATAATTTACGTGTGATTAGCCTGTTGTTGTTTTTGTAATAAGTGCTAAAATGTGCATCAACTTTCAGGGACTTTTGGACAGTGCAGTATAGCAAAACCTTATTATGTTTTTTAGTGAAAGAGCCAGAATAACTTTTCCATTTAAGTTACACAGAAAAGCTCTCTTGATAATGTCTTGCATTCACCTGTGCATGCGGATGCATGTGCTGCATAATTTGGGAGGGGATTTTTTTCTTTCAGAATCGGATTCTCTTATTACCTGAACTAAATAAGTTTTTTATGTTCACAGCAGATTGTCAAATGAAACATTTGCTAACACATAGCCTACTCTTACGGGAATTTTTGTGTTTCGGCCATGCAGATAATGTGTGGTGAAATCGAGTTCGGGCGGGGGGGGGGACAGTCCAGGGGACTTTTGGACAGTGCTCCCATGACGAAACATTATCGTTGCTATTTTTGTCAATCGGAGATGCTGCGGTGCTGATAAATGTGCGATATCTGTGTTTTTTTTTTTTTTCAGTGTCCACTGCACTGACCGCTTCCTTAGTCTCCATCCAATCCTTCTTCCGAGTTGTGAGATGAAGCAGGAATGATCCCGGTCCAGCGCGTCAAAGCTCAGCCTCAGCTGTGGCACGTGAGCGCGGAAGCTCCTCCATGGCTCTGGATGGTCCCGAACACCTCCAGACTGTGTAGGGTGGGTTCTGTTCCTCCGGTACTCATCTCCTCTCGCCCTCCTCCGGTGATTCAGGCAGTCTCGGGATGGCAGATGTCCTGCGATCCGTTTGTGCCTGTGATGCGCGCTCCCGCCGCGGAACCCGCGACCATCAGTCAGTTCAGTCTGCCCAGTGTTCAGGTAACAGGGTTTTAGATGCAAATAACAAAGACCCACTTCATGAGCGATCTACAGAGTTTAAAACGTCCCCCAGGTTTTGGGAGACAATCGCTACTTTTCCAAGACCCATGCCTTCTATTATATGGAATGATATGGAATGAAACATTTGTGTTCAGTTTGTCAAATCAAGTGTCGTTGGTGTTGCATGCAACGTGTTTCATTTTTTGACTTATATTCACTTTAGTTTTTTAATGTCATTAAATGCTTTATAATTGCACCAATGATAAGATGATTATGATTTTATGCCATAAACGTAATTAAATTCTTACTGGAATTTGTATTTGCAATAGAGCAAATACAAATATTGCATGATCTCTCATAAAAGGCATTAAGAAATCACCTTGATGCATTAACCCTGTGTCTTGACAAATGCCATTTTCTTTTATGCATATTACCTGTTGAAACAGGGAGCTGGGAAGGGATTGTGAAGGGCTCATGCTTTTTTTGAATAGTCAGAAGCCTTTAGTTTGCATTACACCAGTGATTACCATTTACTATTTGCTTTTGTGATGTTAGGGAGATGAACATTCTCATTCTAGGGAGAATTAAACTGTATATTGCCCTGTGAATTTTTTATTTATTTAATATTTTTTTTGCATTATTACAAGTGTCTGTTTTAGTTAATTCCTTTATTGCAGTTTTGTTTCTTGGGTTGTTTTACTCTCGATCTGTGCATTTTGACTTCCTGTGATAATGAATTAAATCAAATCAAGATGCCTTTTCAAGAAAGGTCTTGATTAAATCGTGAAACAGATTTGTTGAACGGTTATAGTCAACTCACAGCCGCTTGAATATGCCTAATACTATGGACAGGAAGGACTGAGATGTGCAGGACAGGATTTGATGTTGATAACGTTTTGTCAGCATTCCTTTTGGTGAACTGTTAAAGCTGAAAATCAAAATTCTGTGCATCATCTCCCTTCAGTTCCTCTGTATTACCACTAGAGGCGCTGTGTTCAGGATGACCCTCACATCCGCAGCTGCGTCCCCCTCACGACTCAAACTCGGCTTGACATTTAATCTGTGTGTCGGGCAGAGGCATGATCACCACTACTTCACATCCACAGAGTTAAGAACTTTGTGCTTTTTCATCATTAAAGTGCCGTTCAGAGGAGGCGGCAAACATTACCTCAATAGCACAGTACTGAAACCAGAGAGAAAGAGAGAGACGGAGACAGTGTGAGGCAAGAGTATTTTATTTAAACAGAGACTTTGAGTTGCAGACAGCCTTCAGAAGTCTTTGATTGACTGCTGTTGCAGAAAGGCATTGACGCAGAGACGAGCATAATAGAATGGGATGTTATGCTGAATGCAGAAGATACAGATGCAGCATAATCGGCAGAGAAT